>JARJLF010000576.1:0-167509 GCA_029378395.1 Mycena leptocephala
CTCAAGCGGCGGGTCCCGGGCCCAGCACTTCAATGAACATGTCTCCTCGTCGCCGTATTTCTCCGCACATCGTCATCAACCTCGTTCCCATCCTCTTACTACCTCCCCACTCCCCCACCCCCGCCCACAGCCCACACCTCCACTCCCACGTGGGTCCCTTCCGCGGCTCCCCCGGACCCAGGCACTACGAAAAAATCCTGTTTCCACTGTCACGTCACTTCCACACCTATGTGGCGCCGCGAACCCGTGACGAAGCGGCCACTCTGCAACGCGTGCGGGGTTTACCTGCTCCAGCGCAATAAGCTGCGTCCACAGCAGCTTATCGACGCGGATATCGACGACGATGACACAGCTCATATTCCAGACGAGGAATACACGGGGCTGAAGTGCAGTCACTGTCTGACGAGGCATACATCGGTGTGGCGGCGCAGCAAAACAGGGCAGCAGATATGCAACGCGTGCGGGGTCTATGCGCGTCTCCGCGGCAAAGAGCGGCCGCTGTCGTTGCGGCGCAACAAAATCAAGCCCCGGACGAAGCATTCTAAAGATGTCGGTGTGGGGCCGCAGCAAAACCGGGCAGCAGGTATGCAACATGTGCGCGGTGTACTATGCGCGTCTGCGCAGCAAGGAGTGGCTGTACGGAGCAACAAGTTGCTAGAAATGATGAGTGAAATCTGCTTGTAGCACCGATTCGTATCTTTCCCGGTACTATATTGTGATTTTATCGTAATGGTTCGAAATCTATGCATACCTGTCCTCAAATATATTATGCTTGCACTCCTCTCAACTATATGAAAATGCTCAACGTCGGCCGTTGCAGCACTGTCTTATCTCCGACTTCAAAGTCTCCCGACGTTTTCAAAGCAGCATTACTACCCAGCCTGTTAATGCACCGCACCGCCACGCACCTCTGGGCGTGCGCCAAACTGTCAAAATCAAAGTCAAAGCGAAAACGCCAGTCGTGTGAACAAATGGTACACAATTGCTATGTACGAGAGTGAACGTCGAATGGTGGCGAATTCCGAGTCAAAGACTCGCCATGGTGGATATACTTTCGTTGGCAGACGGACGCCAAGTATCAGCGTCAATGAATGTGCCGTTCAATTGTGGATCTAGTTGCGATTTAGCCCATGGGTGCACGGAGCAGAGACATCAGTTCGGGGATCAGCCCAAGATCAGCCTGGCTTTCTGGGCTCAAGGCTCGACTGATCTTGCCCGGAGACGAACAAGCACCGGAGATTAAATGCGCAGTGAGCCGGAAAATTTGTGGACATTGTCCTCGATGTCGTTTGTGTTCACGGAAATTGATTCTTCAGCAACTTTATCGGAGCCAAGGACTTTAAAGATACAACGGGCATGGCCACCTTATCGGATGAGATCGACAATCCGCATATCTTCACCCAAAACCACAGACGCCGGAGGGATCAACACTGCCAAGAGAGAAATAGAGATCTCTTCATCCCGACAAGCTCGGCGTTTGAGATGGGAGCATGTATGTGAAGGCAGACGGCGTATACTATTTCCCTCTCCTGTGCCTTGTTTTTCGCCCTTCGACGGCGCGTAGATGGATGCGGTAGACTGCTTTTAGGCATGAACAAAATTTGAGATTGCGATCCAGTTGTTTCCTCCAGCTGCAACGTAGATACGAATACTGTAGTTCTGAAGCACTGGGGTCTAACCCGTCCACCTGAACACAGCAATTTTGCCGAGTTACCTTGCGATTTTCAGGCTCAAGGGGGGTTGGAAGGGCGTTGGTTGACTTTACAGTTAGGTAGGTAGTATTACACGGGGAAAGTCGGAATTAATCACTATTTGAGGCGAGCTGGGCTGGGGTTGTTCCTTGGCGCGCGAGCCAGTTGCGCGCTGAAAGCACATGAAGCGTCTAGAGATCTGAGCCAGTCAGAGCCACAGGAAATAGAGAACGGCTGGAACGAACTCGTTCGGGAGAATGGCAGGACCGCATTCAGGGCGAGAGGGAGGAGCTTGGGCAGGAAGACACTTCCTGCTAATTTCCCATTCTTAAGAAACGACATGGCCATACAAGATAACCAGTGTTATCATTGTCAGCTGTATTGTAGCGTTTCTGGCCTTGGTCGCCGCGAAACCTGAATGGTTCAGGAAATGCAAATGCATTCGGGCAAAGGGTGAGTGACTTGCCGTGATTTAATTGTTACAAACTCAACGGTATTTAGGTCTGGGGATCAAACAGACTAGTATTAACCGTTCTTTAACGAAATGCTTCGCGATTCTTTGTAATTTTTTGTACTCTTCTCCATTTATCTGATATCCTTTCATCTTGCTCTGGTTTCGTGCTCCATTTTTTTTTTTTTTGCACGGAGCTGCCTCGATCCATCCCCATTGAGATCCTCAGCTGACCTCGGGTTCATGTTAGGCAGAATTTGCCACAGTAGTCAAGGAGAGTCAAGGAGAGTCAAGGTCCGTGCAGTAAATTTCAACAACAGCACAAACCCACAGTCACCTGCTTCGGTTGACCAGATATTCTAACCCCATGTTGATCTCGTGGTTCAAACGTTATCAGATGAATACATTTGGACACTACAGCTGACATGTCGCAGCAGCTGCGGCATGCCCCGCAGTTATATCCCCCAAACATTTCCATGCATAAATACCACAGATTCCCCAGCACTCGTGAGCTTAACATTCCCCCAACTCTCGTGTCCAGACTCATTGGTTCAATATTGCTGCGTGCTCTCTGGGCTGCATTTTCTGGGGCTTTTTCATGCTGGTTATAAAGTTCTATGGTCCTCAATTCGCAACTGTCAAATCCCTGTCTACATTGCTGGCTCCAGATTCCCTGATCTCTGTGTCTCCATCAATGCTCGGCCCCTGTTCCTCGCCTAATCCAGAAGTCCTCGCCAGTGTCGCCACTTGACACCTGCTGGTTTGACTTCGAGGCTTCATTCGTCGCAATCTCTTTGTTGATCATATGGGCTGCCCTCGTCAAATTCGAACTTTGCTCCTCCTCTTCCCCAATCCGATACCATCAAGGTTGTCTCTTGAATATTCAACAAGCTCCACAGGTGAACAGCCTAACCTCAATCGGTTCGTCCCACCAGCCAAATTCTCCTCAAACCCGGCATGCCCTTCATGCAGCCACAACTTTATTGTTTCTCTTCTGTGTTTGGGTCGGCAAACCTTTCGTGCTCAATTTACGGTTCTTTAAGAGCTTGGTTTATTATGGCATCTCTTTGGGCTTAGGTTCAAACCCACCGGCCTTGCCGCTGTTGTATTTGGTGTTCCTTTGGTATTTTTAGGCTTTGTTGAACTTTCTACAGTTTGTCTCGAGAGCCTAGCAATTTTAATGCAATTAAAATTTGATATTCGTCATCCATTATGATGGGTAGTTATACATGTCAACTTAATGACTGCCAGAGCGAAGCGGCGGCTCATCTTGTATGGTATAAATCAATCGCCGTGTTCGTGGCAAGGCAGATAGATGTGCTGTACCATTCTGACTAAAAATCGTATTGTGTATTAGAGCTTGCGCTGCAGCCTGCAGGCATCCGAGCTGGTTTGCTTTGGGCAAACTGATGACTCGTAGCCCCCCCCCCCCCCCACCCCACACCTGCGAAACCCGTTAGATGGAGATCAAAATAATAGGCGGAACAAAAATCGGCAACAGGACGAGCGACCTGTCCGTGAAATGTGAATCACTGAAAGCGGAGCCACCGCTTTTTCTGCAGGCAGTGGACGCGGGTAAATTAAGTTAGATGCGAGTCAAGCTCAGCCAGCAGCCTCGGCGCGACATAGTTTTCTCCATGATATATATATGCTGACTGAGTTCAAATGCACTCGAGTCTAAGCATGTCGCATAAAACGAGTTCATAGAGTAGCCACCAGATCCGTGGGCCAAGTGGTAAGAATCTAGCAGCAAATAGATGAGCATTGCTGTGAATTTCTGGGGATATACAGAATATAATACCTACTAAGGTAGGTGCCATACGCATCCATCGAGTCACGTGATATCACAGCGTGACACCGACTCCCGCCCTTACTCGTCAGCAATGGCGGGATATAAATAAAAAGTAAAACCATAGAAAGGCTTAGTTTGACCCAGGGAACAATCCTGTGGTGTCAGATTCTCAATATCTAGCCTCAATAAAACATTTTATGCCTATTTTCTGGAAAGTGCTCAAAACACGAAAAGGAGTGGCCTGAGCTATGGAGGCAAAAAAATGCTGAAAATTTTCGCGTTTCCTAAAAAGGAAATTATGCGATCACATGACCGGCCTTGCAGGCCTTTATCTCTGTGCTTCCACGCCCACAATTGGCTCATTTCATGCAGGTTTCAGCATTAAATTGTATTTGCATAGACTCTTGTGGTGTCTGCTTAAATCCAACTTTAACAGCCAAGTATGAGAGCACCATATGGTCTGCAACTTGGGTGAAGTTGAATCTGGGTTGAATGTCACTTTTGCCAATAGGTCTTGTAAGCCCCTCGGGACATGGTCACGGATAGAGGAGTAGTAGCGCTGAGATCGGCCGATTATCGCCTATGCTCACTCGTGAGTTCAAGGTCTTGAAGTGCTCCAGCATTACTGGCATTGAAAGTTTTGCTATCCCTAGCCACACAGAGCCCCACAGACACTTGAAAAAATTCTGACACCAAGATTTCGCGCTTTCCCACGTTACTGTCACGCATCAGTCACCTTCACGTGACTCGATGGATGCGTATGACACCTACCTTACCAATTCCGTGATGGGCCAGATTCGGAATTAGATTGGCAGAACAGCAAGAGAGGAATTTTCAAAGCCTCCACGAATCACCATTGTACACGATCAGCTGGATTTTTCTAGGATGAACTAATAGGTCAGTACTCAAGATCGACTTCGTCCGCCCATCTCGCTCCGCCGCATAATGTCAAATTGAGCTGATAGTCTTCGTTTCTAATAAAATAACACCGAAAAAAAAACCCCCCGTAAGTGCCCACACAACATATAAGCACCGTTCATAACTCCGACAAAGGAACCCCACACTAACGAATTCCGCGCATGAATGAGATCGAAAACAACTTGCCAAGTGTAATTTTTTTTTTTTTTTTTTGAATCTTTGTTTTATATCCAGGGTGTCTAAGACATATGGTAGATATAAAGCTATCTAATTGTGCTGTAAGTTGTCCAAATTCCATTTTTTGTATCATATCAGGCTCGAAACTTTGTGGCACCACGACGGGGCGGGCACGAAGCGGAAATACCGCGGTGGGAGCAAAGCTCCAGTAGAGATGTAGGTCGTGATGCGTGGGCGTAAATAATAAATAGTAAGAGAAAATGAAGAAACTGCATGAAATCTACTTTTCGGGCGGGAGCTCTAGTGGTTTGAAGTCTCCATAGACAGTGTGGAAACGTCGCGTACGTTGGACGTACTTGAACAAATCGGGGAGCAACTTGGGTTCGGACAGGAGGTGGCTGGTAAAATGGGCGAGTGGGTTCGTGGCGTGTAAGGCTCGACGTGCCTCATCGTGTGCGGGACAGAACACAAGGAAATGGTCGACTGTCTCGTCGCAGAGTCCGCAGCAAGGGCAGGTAGGGGAGGGGGACTTGGTGAGGCGATGCAAATGTCGGGCTAGCGGGGCGTGGCGAGAGCGTAGTTGAAAGAGGAGGGATGCGTGTTTCCGCGGCAAAAATTTGGTGAGTTTGCGGAATTTAGCGGATGGCATTGACTTGTCAATATCTTTGATGCGCGCGTATCGTGGGGAACATTTGAATTGCTTCGCTGTTGCCTTCTGTAACAAACGAGCGTGCGTCAGCGCCAACACCGACTTCGAGTAGGGCAGCCTCTTCAGGACTGCAGGAGCCCCTCCGAAACTACCCTCCGTTGCCGCACGCTTGGCCGCCTCGTCAGCCACCTCGTTGACAGGAATATCTACGTGCCCCGGAGTCCAATCAACGCGCAGACGGAGATCCGGGTGCTTGTCACGCGCTCGACACATTCGCTGGTGGAAAATGTCCCATATGTAGCTGCCCACGCTGGCTTTGGCGCTCATAGTCGCATGAATTGCGGCCTGATTGTCCAATCCCAAAGGTATGGTCCCGATCTGTTCGTCAGTCTCCTGTTGTAAACACTCCATCGCCAGCACGATCCCCACGCCCTCCGCCTCATACACCCCGTACTGCTTCGCCGACCCTAGCTGTAACCCCTTCGTCCTCTTCACTACCCCGTCCACACACAACAAAGCCGCCGCTCCCACCTTCCCATCGATGAGTGAGCCGTCCGAAAACAGCTGCACTCTCGCGGTCTCCGCCAACGCTCTCTCCTTGGCCTCCTCTTTCGAGGAAGCCACGCGCACCTCCACCGGCGCCTTCCACCCCGCTTTCCGCCGTGCCGCAGGGATCACCTCGACCTTGCCTTGCTTCACGTCCTCGTACGCTGTCATCAGGAAATGGAGGGGTGAAGGATGTTTCTTGATGTGCCCGTACCGCGCGATGTTGGCTACTGCGCGGTGAAGCGGGTGTGTATCGGGCAATGTGGCATATCGTAGTGCTGCTTTCTGCAAGAGTCGATCAACTGTCATATTCATCGGGGGCAAGTCAGCGTGGGCATCGAGGATGTCTCCCGGGAGGACACCATCCCGCCCACGACTAGGATTGCGGCCCGACGCTGTATTGATGCCAATTTAGTGATAATTGCGCGGCCGTCTCTTCTTCTGTTGGTGCCCTTGTCTCGTTGATGTACGGGGGCAAGCCACACCTCGGCACCGTATAGCATTCGTGGAACACAGATTGCGAGGTAGAGTCGGCGGACGAGAGTAGGGCCCACTCCTCCCGAGACCCGCGCTAGCCGGCGGAACCTGGTGAGCCAGTCGTGGCCTTTCGCTAGAGCTGCAGCACCCTGCTCTTTGAAGGTGAGGTTCTCATCAATCCAAATTCCCACCAACTTGACCACCTTGCTAGGTTTTATGACGACACCGTTTATCACCAAATTTGGTCGCGTCTCTGGCACCCATTTGCTCTTCTGGCTGAAAGGCTGCGTTACGAGCCGTTTCCGCTGGGAATAGTGACAGACTTGGTCCTTGGCAGGGCCGAATACGCTGTTGTGGGACACCCCCCACTCATCCACTCCTCCCTCTCTCGTCACCAAATCCGCAATAGCCCGGTTCGTCGCCCTCAGGCTATCGCCTATCGCCAAAGTGTGGTAGTCGTCAATATAGATGCCCGAGTGCAGGTCAATACGTGCCAAAGGCGCGTTGTTAAAAAGATAGCACATCACCGAATGCAGGTCGCCCTGATCCAAACCGTCAAGGATTCTGAACGGGTCAGAGATGTAGTCATCAAACACGAGTCGGGTAGTCCTGCCTTTGTAACGACGCGCCATCCAATCGGTGTGTTCGCGCGGTACACCGGCCATCCGCATATTGTGTATCACCCGCGACAGCATTGCGCTCGGGAACGCACCCTTCACGTCCCGGAGCAGCAGCGTCACCACCTTCTTCTTCCACCATGCATCCTTTATCTTCTTGACTATGCTCTGCACCATATCAACCCCCGTACGCCCCGGCCTCCCTCCCCAGTGGTTTTCTGGCAGCATTCCGAAATGTTCTGCATTCGTGGTGATCTGTAAGTTCTTCGCCGCATTTCTGAGCTGCACATGTCCATGCGACAAAATTAGTGGCCGGTGTGCACCTGCCACGGAGTAGTCGGGCTTGCCCGGTTTGTGTCCAACAATTGTCTCGGTGCGCTTCCAGTCCTCCAGCTCGTGTTAGTAGGTGTCCAGTGCGCGATAGATTTTGCAGAGCCTCGGGACAAGTAGCGCGGTGAAGAACTTGTACACACTGTTGGGGAATGTCCCTGACCGTGTCGCCTTCCAGGGTTTCATTTTGGCTATAACCTGGCGTAGTTCGTCCTCGGAGATTGGCTTGTATTTCCACATAGGCTCCGGGTAAACGGTGTCGGGATCTGGATCAGTCGCCCCCACTCCCTGCGCAGGGTAAAACTCCTCCACTAGCCACTTGCTCTTCCTCCTGTTCGTTGTTGCTACCTCCTCCCCTCCAATCCCCCCATGCGCCTGAGGTCCGGGATCCTCGTGCGCCCTCCATCTGTCGACGCACCCTTCATCATCTGACCCGCCGTCCACACATCGCTGTCATCTATATCCTCCAACCACTCCACCCAACACTGATCACACGCCTTGCGCAGGCTGGCCGAGTAGTCATTACGCGCGCGGCGGTACTCCTCGTGGATAGGGCTGTTTCCCACGTCGCGCTGGCGATAGGACTCTCGCGCCAGTTTCTCGGTTGCCTTCTTGTGCGTAGAAAGCTCGGGGGTCCACCAGCGTTTGGAGTGTGGGCTGAGTTTGCTGCGCGGGACGTGCTTCTCGACACAACGCCAAATTGTGGCGTCCAGCGCTTCCAGCGCTGCCTCTACTTCTTCCACACCGGCGTATCCGTCCACCTCCTCTGTCCCTGCCAGTTCCCCCACCAACATCTTCCGCGCCTCCACCCAATCCGCCGCCCTCCAATTCCACCTCTCCTCCTTTACTTTAGTCGGCGGTACTAAATCAATTTCGCTGATAACTGGGAAATGGTCCGTTGTGCCAGGTATTCTGGTGGGGTAAGCGTTGCAGGTTACAAAGAAATCCAGAAAGTTGGCGCTGCAGAAGACATTGTCCGGGCGCATCAAATTGCCCGTTCCCTTTGCTCGCAGCGTTGGGATGTCCCTCGGAAGTGCCATCTCCATGCGATATCGCCCTAGCAGCTGCAACAAAAGGTGGACCGCATCCTCGGCTGCCGCCGTGAATAGGTGCGAGTTTCGCAGCTCATCCCACAAAGGGCTATGTCGATTAAAATCGCCCATCCAAAGATAATAAGTGGTCCCCTCGGTTGCGTCTGCATGCGCGCCCTCCGCATAAAATCACGTAAGACTTTCAGAGTCTCATCGTGCTCCCCATCGTTGTAGATATTAACAATCTGCAGGGTGCCGAAGTCTCCCCGCAACTCCACGACAACCATGTCCGGCGACGGCACATGAATCTGCGACCATGAATCGGTTGGCAGTGATGTGCTCACCAGTGTTACCGCTCGCGTATGTTTCCCTTCACCCCCATGCTGCATCGGGTACACCACTCTCCAGTGCGAATTTGCTCTCATCACGTTGTCTGGCCCAATGTACGGCTCTTTTAGAGCCGCAAAATGGTACTCCCTCCCCATTGTCTGCAGCAAATCATGCTGATTGTCCAGTCCACGATCCAGGTTTTGCTGCCACAGTTTCAGTCTCCGTGGCGGCGGATCTCCCCCGGGTGGCGCACTCATTGCACGCCGTCCACAGTTGCGGCCGGGCCCTGTGTTAATGCTTGTGCTCGCGCCACTCCCTGCGCTGAATTCTCCCCCACCTCCTTCTCAATTTCATCAAGTGTTCGCTGCCCGGGTACCGGATCCGCAGCCCAATCAAGCCTTCCGGCCTCTAGGATCCCCGCTCTCCCTTCAGCGACACCCCCGCTGCTTCCTCGCTGTGTCGGCGCATTGCCCTCGTTCTGTGCTCCTGCCGGCGCACTGCTTCCGCTCCCGGTCCCCACAGTACTCGCGGCTCCTGTCCCAGCCTCCGTACGACCCCAAAGACCCCCTGTGCGTCCCTGAGAGCCGCCCGACTGACGCCCAAAAGCGTCTGCGATCGTCGGTTGGTGTAAACCATCCGCTGACCACTGATTCCCCGTTGCACCTGCGGAGGCTAGCACTCGTGCACGCCGTCCATTCCACCCATCATCTACGGGTGCTCCTCCACCCTGTCTGAACTGGCCCCCCGCCAATCGACCGTTTCCCGTGTCCCCTCGCGCCGGGGCCGCCCCATCCCCGTTCCCTACCGCATTCGCTGCCGCTGCAGTTGCCCAGGTCCGCGGGTCATTCGTCAGGATGTAGCGGTATCCCGCCGTCGGGTCTCGCGCCCTGCGCCGCTCCTGCTCCCTCTGGAACACTGGACACGCGCGATCTACTGCGCCATGACCACTCACCTTGCAGTTTGAGCATGCAAAGATGCCTGAATCCGTCACCGAGCAATCCCCTGTCCGATGGTTGGCTGCGCATCGCCCGCACACATCTACGTCGGACTTGCACGCATGCGCTAGATGGCCGTCGTAACTCTGGCACTTCGCGCATCGGCGTGCCTCTTCCTCGGACTTCCGTACTCGGTGATGGCGTCCCTGGTAATAGATACCGTTGTCGATGGTGTGGTTGGCGGCCTCTGCGGATGCAAATTCGACCTTCAGGTGTGCTACCCGCTGTGATGCAGACCGACGGTGAGGCGCCTTCACCCAGTGCGCCCCTGTTATCTCGCCATCGTTCAGTCCGCTGTCCCTCTCGACTACTCTCCAGGTCCCCAGATCTTCAATGCGTGCCTCAATGGGCATCATCTCCGCAATGAGTTCCACCCTACGCGGCTTGTATATGCACGAGCCTCCCAACGCCGCGACAAACTGGGCCATGGTCTCCTGCCCCTTAAGCCACTTCGCCGTCGCGTCGTCCTTGCAATCGAACACCACGCCCCCATTCTTCAGTTTCGCGGCACCCACGAAAGCTGCCCCTTCCAGTCTCGCCGCCATGATGGTGAGTGCGAGATTCGCCTTCTCCTTCAGTTCTAACTCGCTCAGGGTAGCCAGGCTGTCGACCGTGGCGTCCGGTGCTTTGTCAACGAGTATCTGTCTCTGCATCCGAACGCCTCTCGCCAAAATCCCCGCCTGCTCCGCCGTCGTCGCCGCAGCTGCATACGATCTTGGCCCCGCAGGGACCTCCTTCATTGCTGCCCTCGCCTCTATGGCCGCCTCCTTCGCTGCAGCCCCCGCCGCCTCTACGGCCTCTTTCAGCTCTTTCACCTGCGCCTCCAGCGTGCGCATTTCGTCCCGAGTATCCTCCACTGCCTTCATAGCAAGAATCGACTCACCCTTAAGCTCCTTCACGACATCATGTAGCTCGTTTTGTCCTTTTATGACGCCCTCGATAAATGGTCCGACGGCTTCCCCCAGCGCTGGTCCGCACGCATCTGCCACCTCCTCGGCAAGTGTCCTGTCGATCTCTTCGCCCAGGAAAGCCAGTGCCCGCAAGGTGTAAGCCATGTTCTTTAGTAAAGCCTGCGGTAGCATCGATATCTTCACCAGCACCGTGAAGAGCTCCGAGCGGGTGAAAAGCGCGTCCTTGGCAATCCATTGACTGCCTTCCAAGTATTCTCTAGCGGTACTCACGTCTACTATACCGTTGTTCTTAGCCTTAGTCACGTCTATTAGTTGCGGCCGCGTTATGTAGGCCCCAATCTTCGTCTGTATTTCCTTTGTAGTGGTAGTATCCAGTGGCGTCGGCTTTGGGGGTGTTCCCCTGGGAGAAACTGACATCGTTCTTTCACTCTCTTGTAGACCAGGTCTATATCAATATAACTGTGAATTTACAAGTCGTCCGGTGTAGTATTGCGCGTCGGGCGACGCGTCGAGTCCGAAATGCCACACTGCCGATTCCGGGGTCCTAGTCGGGGTACCACGTGGTCGGAGTGAAAGAAGAGCCCCCAAGTGTCATTAAGGATACATGATAGCGTGCAGTGTTTTTCTATATCCACGAGATATGGAGTCCGTGCCAAGTTCCACAAACCACATACTAACCATCGGGCCCGGAGAAAATGCCGCGACTGCCGCGGCACTGCGGGAATTGACGCGGCAGTGCGGGGAACTGACGCGGCGGTGGCTGTGCTGTTGCCGCGGCAGGGATGAAGTGCCGCGCAGCCTTTAGCTCTTTCCACAACACCTTCTAGTCCTCAAACTAGGTGAGGGCAGTGTTTCTACACTCAAATACATTGTTTGGAACGAAAAAACCTTCAGGCAAAATAGTGACTGTAAGTCCAACCAATTGCCTGAGAGATTTCAACCACTTCCACTGGTTGTTATTAGTAATAAAGCTCCTGTGAGCATGTATATAGCCCACCAGGGTTTCAATTTCAATAATTCGTAGTCTAAATAATTCTTTCCAAAGGCCCGAAGTTCATGATTTTCCGTCAGAAAGGAAGTTCAGATGTGCACCTGGAAGTACAATGGTCACCTCGCATTTATCCGCATTTTGGAACCTAAGGTGTACATCGGTCGCCGCGGCACTTGTCTCCTCACATCCCCGCAACGTCGCGTTACTTCCCCGCAGTGCCGCGTCAACGCCTCGGCAGTGCCGCGTCACTTCCCCGCACTGCCGCGTCAATTCCCCGCAGTGCCGCGGCAATTCCCCGCAATGCCTCGTCAGTTCTCCGCAGCGCCGCGTCAGTTCCCCGCACTGCTACCTCGCCCTACATTGCACCTCCACTGATTTTTTTGACTGCCTACCTGAGTTTAACCCGAGATTCCAAGTGGCGGTTGGACTAGCTGCTTCATCTTCGAGTTCCAGTGTGCACCTCGCAAAACACTAGTTCATTCTCTGAAACTACCTGAATGTGCTGGATGAATGCAATCAGGAATGGTAACACATGGTAACATCTGCTTAACTCGAAGACTCCGTGCATGGAGCATGCATTGTTGGCACTCTGGCTGAAATATATCCTCAGGGACTCATCGTACCATAGGGTGCTCAAACAGTCCTAGGGATGTTACTTGGATGATGAAGAACTTCATTTCTTATGGCCTAAATGCCAGGAGCCCTGTGGATCGTGGAAGCGTATAGACCTTCGCCATCGTAACGGCCTCAGTGCATAGCATATGAGTCACTAAATGGATCAATGCCCTGGAGTCAACTCTACTCGGGCCCACCCTTAGAGGATCCAGGCTTTGAGCCCCGAGTTTGACCTGGCCGTGACCGCCTGAAAGATGTGTCTGGTTGAATTCCAGAAGGGTAATTCATAATTAAGT
This sequence comes from Mycena leptocephala, assembly GCA_029378395.1. Classification (NCBI taxonomy): domain Eukaryota; kingdom Fungi; phylum Basidiomycota; class Agaricomycetes; order Agaricales; family Mycenaceae; genus Mycena; species Mycena leptocephala. The sequence continues at coordinate 12,818 of JARJLF010000576.1, forward strand.
ATGTACGAGTTCGGTCTTAGCTCGGATGGATACATTATGTTCTTTGAATGATGTTCAAGGTGTCAAAATTAATATCGCTGGAACCACCTACTGGGGTCATGGATCTTGCTGCCAGGAATCATTCACTATTCTGAGGCCCGAAGTGGGTATGACTTCCGTTACTCGATTTGTCCATATTCAGGAGAAGTGCGGACAACTAGCGATTGAGCAAGGATTAAATACATTGAGTCGAAGTTAACCAAACTTGGACAGATTCCTTCAAGTTAGGTGAACAAAATATCGGATTAAAATTCGCCGACATTTGCTCGTTTCAATTCTTGTTGTACCATGAGTGTGCTCTAACCAATATTAATGCGAGACATTAGAAAAACTGCCCAACCCGTGAGTACAGTATCAACGATGTACTTGCATCATTCTAACTGTAATACTTATTCAACGCCTGACCTGGAGGAGATAGATGTTCGCAGAAGAACCGAATGATTTCACTAGTGAACAAATATTAGGACGATCTTTTGTGGCAGGGAATAACCAGGAGAAGGAATTCGCTCACGGTGCCACGGCAATTTGGCTGCCAATGTTACAGCACTACCGGTCGTGAATATCCACACAGAGAGGGTACATATGATACCCATGGTGCTACTACATTTCATGCGGTTCAATTTGCGAGAAATCAAATCAAGGGATCTCATGCCCGTCTAGAAAAGAGTGCTAAAGTACGGGTATCAGTCTAATTCTTCCTTATAACTGAGTTCTATGTTACTGTTAGGAGCCATAGAAATGTATTTTGCTCTGCCGGGGCAGGAAGTGGGGTTCTCCGGTGCCGTGGTGCCCAGGTCGCGGGAGACGTTGCGCTAGATATTTGGTACGCCAAGGAATACAATGTTGCAAGGTTCAGCTCGGACTTGAGTACAATCATGGACGAGCATTGAACTAAAAAAATGGCAGAAGATCTGCACCACGAGACGTAGTGCGAATAAATCTTTGGAGTTGCAAAGACCTGTAGCATCTGACCATTGAGATTGCGCGCGATGCCTTTGAGGGGAGGATATCGGTCCCTGTGACGGGATTCAATCACTGCGTTCCCACCCGTCCTAGACTCAGCTGAGACTAGGCGCTGTAGGTTGTGCCAGATGGAGTTAGGTCGGTGTAGGTCCCTACACAGCCCCCCATCTAGGTGACTACATGTAATGTCCGTCTGGCTTTACGGGTACCCAGTAAGGCGGCTAAACTCAAGTCAGTGTAGATTATGGTAGCTTGTGGAAGGTGAGGGTAGCTCCCTAAACTTAGCTGCACAGACCTAGACTTACGTTTTGGTGTTGAACATTTCCATCATCTAATATTCTGAGCAACCGCGTCCCTTCCCCCCTTGCGTAGGTGGCTACAAGCACCTGTTTCAACCTACACAGATCCTGCCAGACCTAGACCTACCTGTGCCAACCTAGCCAGAGCCAGACAGACCTCCACAGACTATTCTCTAGGCACCTAGCCTCAATCATCAATGTAGCTACTCCTAGGTTCCTACACTCAAGCTGAGTCTAGGAAGGGTCGGAACGCAGTGAATACTACCTCATTTTTGAACGAACGAGGATAAACTCCACAAGTGATTGATGAATTAGTTGGTACTGTGTATCGGAACTGACGTTCCGTCGCGTGTCCCAGCCATGCTTGTGTCGCCACGTGCGCGACACCTCAGCGGATCTCTACATTCCGAGCCTGGATTATTTTCATCTCCGTTTATCCACCTGGACTTGATTATCATGATGCACACCTAACGCCACCCTCACTAATGCTGGTGAAACCCAATGGAATGGAAAATATTTGTTCATTGACTACTTTTAATGGCAGAAATGTGTTGAGATTGATCGATTTTGACTCACACTCGCCAATGCAAATAAATCAACATATATCACCCGGCCCTCTGATTCACAGGTGAAGGATGAATGCCAGGAGACTCAACTCAGCCACCGAATATAATGCCACGGTGTGTTTTCCCGCCTCGTGGGAGTTCAATCTGCGTGAGTACAATGTTCGGATTCAATTGCGATTTCTTTAGCTAAAGACTTGGCATACTTGGATTTCGGCAGATTTAGTGTGTTCATACGTTATTCTCGAACATAGGAGACTCGAAATTCCATTCGCCATGTGTGGATCAGGAAGGCCAAGCACTACAGGTTAAAATGGGTCAAGCCAATGAGAAAAATTAACATCCGGAATCTGGAGTCTGGACTGATGGAACTGCCAGGACGCCCGAATCAATCGGAAATTTCCTTTGCCCCAGTCGTCTACCATCGCCATTGGCAAATTGATCTGGCCCTTCACTTGTCTACCTATCAACTTATAGCTCTTTGGAGGGCAATGAATGTCTCACAAAGCTGTCAAGGCATCTCCGAACTGACTCGCAACATGCAGGAATATTGGGAGCACCCAGCCCTACCCGAGGGCATTTAAATTGGTGACTGCAAATAGAATCCCTAAGAATCTTCCGCATTGCGCCCCGAGACTGTGTTTTGATCGAAAAATGAATGAGATTGAGGTATTTGTTCGATTTTTCTGACGTGAAACTGGTCGGGTAACCAGAATCTAGTCGAACATTGGGATACTTTCGTCGGTTTGCCTACCTGATGTTTGGGACGGGGTTGGGGCGACTGGATGATGTATGGACACCAATGCCCCTCGCTAGAAGTTAGTTCGAGGTCAAACACAAGCTGTGGAAGGCGCTAGAAGGAGCGCGGCACTGTACCCCTTTGCCGCGGCAATAACACAGCCACCGCCGCGTCAGTGCCGCGCCACTGCCGCCTCAATTCCCCGCACTGCCGCGTCAGTGCGCGGCAGTCGCGCGGCACGCGCGGCCTTTCCACCCAGCCCCTAACCATCACCACCCCGTGATCCTCCAGAACCAGAATCGGGCCCATATGGGCAAACACGAACGGGAGCGTGCTCTCGTACGAGAGCGTGGGATTGCCATGTGCGCAGACCCTTAGTCCTGTTTTAAACTCCGGTGTCCGATCAGAGTAAAAAGCTTATTACATAATCACAAAATGAGCCCATTGCTCCATGGCGCGCGACCTGGGACTAGAACAATCATAATGAGATACATTTTCTGTGATTGGCCTAATTTATTTGGATTTTTTGAGTACCATTTGACGTTGCTGTGGAAGAGGTAAAGTTGGTGGGTAAACATCACATTCATGTCACGTCGTCTTGAACCATGTGCTAGAAACCTGATTCAAGGATGTTTCGGCAAGTTCTTAGGAGGCAGATCAGCGCAGATATGCACCAATAGTGAGTCTTCCCAGAAAGAAAATGAGAAAAATGGCTTGCGCTCTCAAAACGAAGAGAATACATGGTAATTCAAACTCCGATGATTATGTAACAAGGTTTTTACTCTGATCGGACCCCGGCGCTTACTAACAGACTTCAACAAACGGAGGTACGACGTCAAATATTGTTGAAGTGTCTGTCTAGGAGAGACTAGCAGACCCTTGGGTCTCAAGCCCTCACTTCCTGCCTCCATAGAACGGCCACTCAAGCATCACGCCAGTCTCTGCTTGAGTTACACACCTCCCCTCCTGCTCGTATCAAACAGAACAGGTATTGACCTTCCTCGTCACTCAAGTAGCCGAATCCGTCTGCTAGAGCACACGAACGGAGCAGTACAAAGCGAGAGACATGAATGGCGAAAAGTGGGATGTCGAACCAAAGATAAGAGTTGCGTCGGATACGAGGCGCTATTTCAATCCAAACTCAGCCGTTGGCCAACATTTACATTCGGTCGGCATCTGTAAGACAGGTTAACGATGTAAAACGTATTTATACAAAAAATTTAAGTGAGATTTGATGCAAAACACTGGCTCCACAATGGAAAACACTGCCCTAAAATACGGGGAGACAACCAAAATATACTGTAAACTCTCAGCTCCACAATGTAAAACGATCTAATGTTAAAAAATTCAATTTACATCGCTTGCCAAACAGCTCTATTCAAATAACAGGTTTCACCCACCGCCTGGTTTCGACCCTCTAAAATCGCGCCGTCACGGGATAATGTCACCTCTTTGAGTTCCACACTGTGACACATCGCATCTCGTGTATTTTCTTAGTCTGGGAAGAGAATGAATGGCGCACGTGGTAGCATGGGGATGGTCCTATGCCTAGCCAGCCAATGTGCATGTATCCGCGCCGGCATCGCTTGACTTAAATACGGTTACGCCAGGTTGGTTCAACCTGTAGCGGTACGGCGACGGTACAGGTCAAGCCGTAAACGGGTCCCCGTAACCGTCTGTTTACGGGTTTCCAAGAGCTTAAAGCTGACCGGTGGCGCGGCAACATTAGTGCCTCTGACATGACAGGGAGCTCGTGTCGCCACATGATGGTGTTCCAGTACCTGCAGGGAGGGCGGACATTGTCACATGAGCACAAAATGAACTTATAAAATTCCCCTTTTCCCTTCTGGTTATACTAAGGTATCCATTTAGTTACATACGGCCAAGGTTCGGCATAGTATATATTCTTGTGTCCTCGAGTCGCCCCCTTCAGACAGCGGTGAGTGACTCTCCTATTTACGTCTTACTTATTGATCGTATTCCTCAGCATTCCCAGTGCCTTACATTTTCCACGCACTGGTGAAATACGAGGAACAGCCTCGTAGCAAACTTCTGCCCAGTACATCCTTCAATTCAACATCTCAGATCTTTTACTGGGGCTTACAACATTACAATACCGCCGTTGCCATCGAGTCTTTTCGGGTATTGGACTCCGCCGCGTGAGTTTGATGGCCGAGACCATACCGGTTGAATTGCCATGTTCGTACCTTCTATACATCTGTATTCATGAGTCTCGGCCGCTGATAAAAAATTGACCGTAAATATGCCGTAATTGATTCGCCCGTGGGCGTATATATTACGGACGGGTTGATGTCCTACGCCTGACTCACAATAGAGGAATGGAATTTAAAACGGCTGAATTGAATATGTTCCTCGTGCCGCAGCGGTAGTGAGTTCTCGGTTGACAAGCAGTGGGAATGTTTCTGTCTGGAAATCCTTAGGAGCGGGATTTGGCCAAGAGAAGCATCTCGGACGGATGGCAATCTAATTCCAATGCTGCCAAGAAGCAGAATGGACTGACATAACGTTAACCTGCTATACCACACCAAGCAACTGGCCACGAAATATAAGCCTGACTTGACAAGCGAGTAAAGCTCCATAGAGCACCACGCACACCTCAGAGCATGCCGAGCATTTTGCGCAGGACGATGAGTTACGGCCGGGGCGGTCGTGCCTTGGTGGTGCTGGTGGTGTTGTGGAAGCGAGTGAGGGGAGCGGTGAGTTGTGCGGCGGCATCATTTGCTTCCATAATAATTGCCGTTGCACTGGTCGTGAAAACTTGACTTGAACTTGACAGTGATTCCATTTTGCGGGGAGGAAGACATCCTCGACCCCTCTGGAGACGTGGGTGATTTTAGCGTATAATCGGCGAAGAAGTAGACGAAAATTACTAGACTGCAGCCAGAATGGGATCATACGTCTTTCTACTCCAAGGGCGGAGCAGACTCTGCAGACGGCGTAGCTCCGAGTCTTTTGAAATTTTCAGAGGATGAAATCATCCCAAGCGCAAGTTGAAAATTAAATATTCTTCAAAGGAAATTGTGAAAGAATTCTCGAGATCTATGATGTAGATTGCCTCAATGGAACCAGTGCGGTCTACTCTCCCCCCGCTCTCCATGTGCGCGGATCAGCTCGGCAATATCTGTATACTCCAGGCTTGCCGCTGCTTGCAGGGCTGTGCCGTACTTTCCACCTTTCAACGGGAGTTAGTAGTGTTTTATCAATAGGACTCGGGTCTTACCTTGGATATTGACATCCGCTCCGCTTTCGAGTAGTACTTGAACAATCTCACGATTCCCCGAGACCGCGGCAGCTTGGAGTGCACTGCCGAACTCGCCTCCTGATGTTCGCAGTGTGCCAGCTTGTTGAAATTAAATGAACTGTGTTCTCACCTTCGATATTCGGGTCTGCGCCGTGGGTAAGAAGGAGCTTCACGATCTCAAGATTTCCGTACAGAGAGGCGGTCTGCAGTGCAGTGCTATCTGTGCTGTCTTGAGGTGAAATCTTGTAATTAGTGACTCGTCGTCGAAATCCCTGGCCAACGAGAATCTTACCTGGAATATCGGGATTTGCACCAGTCAATAATAATATCTTGGTGAACTCCACATCTCTCCGGCGCGCAACCGCCAGCAGCAATACCGTGCGATAACGGGAACCTGGCCACAGGCTCAGTACAAGTACCCGCGTTGCATAAAACCAGAGCAAAAATAAATAAGAAAGCTTACCCTCTGCCTGTACGTTAACATCCGCACCCCGCCTCACCAGATCCCACAGAATGTCCGTTCGTGCCTGCCAATGCACCGCATTCCGTAAAGAAGCGGTAACGTCTCTTCGCGCCCCAAAAACGCGGAGGTCGCGCAGGGGCAGCACCAACAGCAGCAGCGCGAGCGTCTGCCCAAACGTCCAGTCGCCCTCGCCGGCCTCCTGCACGTCTCGGTTACGCCGCAGCGCGACCTCGGTGTCCACGATAAAGACGATGTTGATCGCGAAGAGGAGGACCATGCCGATAACGGTGGGGAGGAGGAAGGGATTGTACCACATTTGGAGCGCCCACAGACTGCGGTTGACGAGGTTCCTTGCACGCTTGGAGCGAGACTTTTCGTGGCGCGTTTCGTTCTGAGGTGTATCCGCAGCCGCTTCCGCAACACTCTGCCTCCACGACCGGTCGAATTTGTCGGTGCCGCGCTGCGGTCCGCGCAGGGCCTTGTAGAGCTGCAGGAGGAGCAGGAAAATAATCCCTGGAAGGAGCAGATTCAATCCCGGCATGAGGAGCACTGCATATATGAGAATCGACCATATGCGCAGGGCACCCGACGAGAGAGGAATGTTTCTGCCCAGGATGACGGTGGACGAGAACTTGATTGCGCAGGCGTTCGCAGGTCCCGCGGTCCCGAACGAGAGCGGATTGCTCCAGAGCCAAATCCCGAGAGCCGACATCATCGAAAGGTGGAGGGACCCAAGAATTCCGACTGTCCCTCTGAGTTTCACTCTAAATATGGCCGTTAATAATGATCGCGGCTCGATTTCAGCCTCTGGATGCTGGTCAGTATGGTGTTTGACTTTTGAACGATAAAGCAGTGTTACTCTCGGTATCGTCTGATGAACCCGGTAAATGATCAAAATTGAATGAATTCCAATACAACGTACCCTTCAAAGTTAGATCATCAGAGTCATCGTCTCCCAATGTAACGCTACCAGAAATCCGGGCCTTCACATGTTTAAACCAGGAGATAAAATTGGACTTGATCTGCTGAGGTCCGAGCTGGCTCTTGTGTTGCACGTAGAGAAGGAAGTAGATGAACGTATTGGTGTTGTTCATCCAGCTCAAATTGAGAATGACGCTGGCGTGGAAGTTGGGCAATCCGAGAGTCCGAGCCTGGACCATGGCGGAAATCAAAATACCAAAGGCTGTGATGAGGATGGTCGTGGACTGATCCTTGACGGCCTCGAGCTCATAAAGAGCGATTTCCCCGTCCGAGAGAGCTGATATGGCTGGAATGAAACTCAAGAGATTCTGTGCGTAGATTGCGGCTCGCACACCGATCCCGGATATTTCAGGTTCAGCAGGGATGCAAGGGGGGAGGAGGCTCATGCCGGAGAGAGGCAAGTTGCGTGTATCACGGCACGGTCAAAAGTACCGAGGTGGAATTTCACCCGCATTCGGAACAAGTCCGAAGCACAGCCTCAACACGGCATCTTCGTGACTTTTTCTCTTTGACCACAATCACAGGAAATTCAGGAATGAGTTTGGCCGAATTACCTCTGGATGTTGTCCTCGAAATTACATCTTTGCTTGATCTTCCTGACTGCATTCGCTTTCTTGTCGTAAGCCGGCTCTCTATGGACTGGCACAACCATCTCACAGATTCTCATTATCACCCGCGCCAACCTAACCATGCTGGCGTACTGCAATTTCGACGACGCTGTCATCCGCCGTGTCCAGCTGGGGCTACGCCTTGGATGCCGGCCATCTTGCGCACTACGGAACGGGGAGTTTTACATCCACAGTGGGAACAGGCACCACCCGCCGTCTGTCCTCCAACGCCTCGCGCACCGCGGTGGTGGGCGAATTCGACCGAATCACAGTGGAAATGCCCACTGCCATGGACATGACGCAGATACACCATAGAACGGCCGGGAACGCAAATCTACTGCACCCGACATTCGGTGTCGCCATCGTCACGGACGGAATGCTCACGGCGGGCTCGTCCTTCCCGCTCCAGCGCCCGTCCTTCCCAGGTTCGCCGCAGCACGTCCGCAGCATCCATTTCTGGCCTGCGTCCGACCACACCGTGGAGCTCGAATTTGGGGCACTCGCATTCTACGAGCACCACCACTGCTACGTAACCAAACCGCCGTTGGGATCTCCGGGCGCTGCGCGGTGCTCGTTGACGTGGAGCCGTGCGATGCGGGTAGGCCCAATTTGGGGCTGGTGCGCTATGCAGCTCACCCCGCGCCGCGGACGTCGTTCCACTCGTTGGACACCGCAGATGTCAAGCTCGACTTTCAAACTGCTGTGCTTGGGCTGAATGATGCGCTGAGTGTTGTTTATGTTACGCACACCGGTCGGGGTGCGGCGGCGACGCTGCTTGTGCTGTTTTATGCGTAAGAGTTGGGCCTTTCGCATCTTTTGGTTCGTATACGGGAATCTTGATAGTATTTGACTCGCACATTGACTCGATCGGAGTCTGGTTTTCCGTTTGTTTTGCTTTCCGTGGCTAGTGGAAGGGAAGTTGAATCTTTCCGGTACCGTTCATCTCCCGTATCCGTTCGCCGATTTCCGTCCTCTAAAGATTTCCGGCATTATGCATTGAAATTACATTCTGAACCGTCATCCTCCGTGCTCATGCACCGTAGCCCTGTCTCGGTAACCCAGACGTTCTAGCGTGATCCTGCTCATTCTCAATAGGCGGGAGTTATCTTATCAGTGCGGCGGAATGATCCGGCGGAGTTTCAATAAATGATAAGAAAAGTTAGGTCCGGATCACGCTAGAACGTCTGGGGCATTTGGTATAGCAACACCCCCCGTCCCGTCACAACCCTTCTCCCTGCCCCTCCCTCACCACTGCTGCCCTCAAGACTGGTCATATTAACCCATCTGTCTCTTATAAATGGCTCTTCCATTTTTTGCAGAAATTTGCTGCTTATTTTCACGCCGTCGCGCGCCATTCCAATTTGCACCTTTTCTATGCCATTCTTCACCAATTCAGCCTCAAACTATGCTGGAAAAAATCGCACTGTGTTCCAACCATCCATTCCATCCTTGAATACATTTTTGGCTGTCATTTGGCCCTCTCGAGGCCCACAGGACAATATTTTGAAGAGTGTGTGACACTGGAAGTGTGACTTGATGGGGGGTGTTGCTATACCAAATGCCCCAGACGTTCTAGCGTGATCGTTGCCCCACTTTTTCTTATCATTTATTCAAGCCCCGCCGGATCAATCCGAAACATAGATAAGATAAAAGTACTACAGCGAATGAGCGAGGTCACGCTAGAACGTCTGGGTTACCGAGACAGCCGTAGCCTGGTAGAACCGAATTGAGGAGCAGAATCACAGGACATCAAAACATCAGGTTTGGACACCGCCACTGACCTTGCCTTTTCTCCGACCATTACAGCTCTTTGCGGAACTTAGGGCGCGGATCAATTTTTTTCAAAAAATGATGATTTCAGCATAACACTCATAACTCCCTCAAATCTTGGTCTTTTCTCCTGATTCCGATACCATTGTACTTGTATGGGATGCCCGCACCTGCATGCACCCGTGGATATAAGATGATTATATAATCTGTACCAAATATGGTAAGTCATCAATTTGCACGTATATCGCCTCCCGTACAAACACAAACAGTCTAGGCATCATGGTATCCTCGCATATGTCTAAATATATATATATCCAGCTGCAGGCATGTTTTGACTTTCAATATCAGAGCCCCGTATGGTCCTGGATATGACCCAGTATATGTAGGCCAATGGTATAGCATAATTACAGCACATGGATGCAAAACGGGGATCCTTGCACCTATTTATCATACATACGATGTTTATTGCGAGATATCCAATCCTATAGTTACCTAGGGCATGTACAGGAGGTGATATACACAAAATGATCCTAATTTCCGTATTGGGTGCAGATTATATAATCATCCTATATCCACGGGTGCATGCAGGTGCGGGCATCCCATACAAGTACAATGGTATCGGAATCAGGAGAAAAGACCAAGATTTGAGGGAGTTATGAGTGTTATCCTGAAATTATCATTTTTTGAAAAACATTGATCCGCGCCTTAAGTTCCGCAAAGAGCTGTAATATCGTCTCATGCATCCGGCAGTCAAAGTCGAAAACCTACGGCATCTTCTCCCCACCATACGTGTACGTCCCCCCGCGCGCTGTTGCTCCTCCCACCTCATACTTTTGTAGCGGGTAGCGTTGACCGCATGTGGAAGCGATCGCTCGTTTAAGGATCTGCAACGGGTGGAGAACCTGATGAAGAACGTATCCGAACCCGACCAAATCTTCCTCCTCCCCGTATTTTTTATCAACATTGATCCGGCGCAGATCCCCACCTCAGAAGGGATGGATCCCCTTCATCCGGATACTAGGAAACGACTGTCTTGTGCTATCCTATCTCTGAGGGCCGTGTTCTCAATGCGCCCTCCAGAAGACACAGGGCCCACCCTGTGGCCCCGCGTCTGGCCGTGGATCTACTTCATATACGAACACCAGGAACAACTCCCGACCGCATGCCTCAAGGCACCCGAGCTTCTCTGGACCTAATTTCTGATCTTTGTGGCACACATCTACGGCCCTCCTTCAATTTCCGCTCTCGTATCGTCGACCCCTGGTTTCAGAGTTCTCCTTGCAAAAGCATGGACGGTGATGTCGCAGTTGAAACAGACACAGGTGTTCGAGCCTTGTCTCAAATACGTTTCCGGCTTTCTCGGCAATTTGGACTTTCGGGATCCTGTAAACTTTAACGAGTTGGTTGACGGGGCCGGAGGAAGTGTCGATGACTTGGCACGCCTTGTGGTCCAGTATGTTTACGACGTGGTCGAGGGGCAGACGTCGTGGGAGTTCGGATCGCAAGGGTACTACATCCGCAGTCTCATTCATTTCATTCAGGGCCGACGCGCTTCTGTCCATGGAGACACAGACACCACCCAACACGCATCGCTTCCGCCGCTTCACGAGAAGTTCCTCGACACACTGCACCAGCACAAGTTCGTGGCGGCATTTGTGGTTGGAATGTCTTCTCTCTGCAAAATGGACACAGAAGAAGACACAGAAGAATCATTCCGCGAGTCGTTCGAGCTGCTGGAACGCCTGCTCAACACTCCTTCGAGGTACCGATGGTTGCCAGACGCAATCGGTGCTGGCCTCCTAAGGATGCTGGCTGCCTGCACGACGCTCTTCGCGCCGCGGCTTGACTACTATCTTCGATATCTTCTCAACAAACTTCTTCCGGAGGGCCTGGTCTACTATCATGTGGTCAAGGCCATGCGACAAGCCCTAGTCGATGTCGCGCACATTTCTTCCGACGAAGAATTTAAAGCGCTGGAGATTTTTGACGACTCGGATATATTCCTTGATTCTGCGGAGAGACGTGTCAGGTTGAAGGAAGAGCTGATGGACGATCTCGTCTCCACTAAGGCCTGCGACAATATCGAGGTCCGTGTGCTGCTTGCTAGATTTAACGGTTGGGTTTTTTTGACTGCTCCAAGTGTGGAAAAATCGACGATCGATCTCGCTGCCGGCGATGTACAGGATGCAAAGCATTCTATTACTGCTCGCAGCAGTGTTAGACGGTGGACTGGAAGCATGACGGGCATCGCCTGAACTGTGACTCTTACACGACGTTGGCTCTCGGTGAGTTTTCTTTGTCTACTGGACTCAACATCCTTACTTACGATACTCTGCCATCTACAGCGGAATCCAGCTCAGGTGCGCTGGGCTTCCATGAATGGCAGTTCCTGCGAGCCTTGGTGCAGACCGACTATGACGAAGACAGGTATGCTATCTGCGAACAGCAGGTCGCGGTCCTTGCCAATGACCCCAACGGCGGCCCCCTCATCACGCTGTTCGACTACACCTACACCCCAGTCCAAATTACCATCCATTCTGTCACAGACTCGTCCATCGCCGATCACTGAATAACATGGGAGCTGAGTGGCTGGATATGGTTGCGCGGGCGGTCAAGAGTCGGGGGCGCATCGAACTTCATGTCGTGCTGGTTTCGGAGGGCGATGACAGGACGCGATATTGGGTTGTCCCGTTTCGAACGAACAGCACACGGGTTCATGATGACCTTCTTCGGCTTGCGCCGGCGGACTGTGATGAGGAGTACATTGAGGATGAGGTCGAAACCATCCTTCAAGTTGACTGAAGACGCGGAAGATGTGGCGGAAATTCACTAGCGGGATGAGTATTGTAGATCAATCAAACTTTGTTAAATTTGGTTACCTATCGGCAGATGGCTTTAATTTCCCCCAGCCCATTCAATATTCCCATGGGTTAACTTTGCCCTCATGAATGATTACTTTATGATGATTACTCACGGAGTATGAATGATTACTTCATGATGATTACTCACGGAACACTGCCGGCTGTGATATGTATGCCGAATTTGAGTTAGTCATGACAAATCCGTGGCACTGGTCGTATAGAGTCAAAATGCCTGCTTCTTGAAGTTCTTCTGCCTCCCACCACTAAATTCATCCAATGGGCGATTCTCTTCGAGACGACTCTTGGTCAATCGGAAAAGGGATAACGATGAATATCCTCCAAAACCCGCTCCGAGTCCACATACACGTTACGGGCGAGGAGCCCTTCATCGTCCCACGACACTGGCATCTATGCCAGACAGAACACCATGTCGTCCTCAAAGGCAGAATACAGATCACCCAGGACAGCGTCACCCGTATCCTCCGCCCCGAGGATGGTGTCTGTGTTACACCCGCCGGGGTTGTGCACAATTTTCAAACCTTCCCTGGCGAGGAGACAATCATCGAGGAGACTACGATGCCCTCCGTTGAGACTGTGAGTTATATCTTCCTGGACTACTTACGTGGCCGTAACCTCGCAGTAAAGCACGAGTCTGACTGTTGATATATGACAGACGGAGCAAAAAGTCATCTTCTTTCGCAACCTGTTCGCCCCAGGCGTGGCACAATCGTTCCTCGCCGTCATGCAGATATTCTACTACGGAGATGGGTACCCTGAATTACCCCTTCGTAGCCGATGGCTCGAATGGCTCGTGAGTTGCAATTCCTCTCTGCCTAATATCCCGCTCTCCACACTCATTCCTATGTTTTATTTTGGGGCAGATGGTCGTGGTGGTTGGAGGTTGGATATCGCCCTTCTTTGGGTATCAGCTACCAGACAAGCGACTTCACCTGGACCCGAAAAGGTTCCCTCCGAGCAAGAAGGATTAGGCACAGCTTTCCGCATATACGCTGTAGACGATGCCCAGCAGTGTTGAATTATGTATGAACGATATAGCGTACAAACAGTGCAACTTGAGGTCTGGAACACATTTTCAGGGGCAGTGACAACTGAGATGTGATACACTTCAAGCGGTAAATCTGAATCTCGCCACTATGTGCGGTCCATAGACAGGTTATGGATATTATAAAGGAATGGGTTGGTTCGGCCTGTGTCAACATGCAAAATTCCGTCACTTGGGCAGTTATATGGAGTTCGGGACGAATTGTACTTGCGCCATTGGATGTACAAACCACAGATACAAAAGAAATGGATTTATTATCCGTGTTTCATCCTCTCCTTAATCCCATAAGGCCAGGCGGGATGGGGAGTGATTCAAACCGAAGCGAATGATCCATTGAAGATGAGCAAAAGATCAGTGCTTCCGAGTCGAAGTATTCGGTAAAAAGAAAAGAAGAAAAAGGGGAGGAAGAACTTACAACAATGCGCAGGTCCCAGCACTTTGTTGTTGTTGTGGCGTCTGTTTATGAGACTAGGAAGCACTCACTTGGTTTCAACAGCAGCGAGGCAATATGATCCGATCCGTGCTTGGTAAAATCAACCTACAGTCATCAGTTCTTCCTCAGGGCCGTGTTATGAGTTCCTAAGGCCTGTTAAGCTGTCAATTGGGCCACAAGAGATGTTCCTTTATCAAAGAGAACTTGACGCAGAAAATCAGAACCGCATTTAAAGTTGCGAGCTTTTCCAGGTATTGCAGTCGAATAAACCAGCGAAACTCCAGTTGTGACAATCTTGAAGCTGAGACTTCCTCAAGTTAAAACTTTGACCATTGTTATGTTTCAGTAAGGTAGGCCACTGGCTGAAAATTCGATTCGGCTCCAGTGCGAGAACCACGGCTTGATGGCTTACTGCGAAACTTCAGGGTCTAGAAACGCAAACTAAACTCGCGTGAACTGAGGGAAGTGCTCTTTTTGGGGTAGTGCCCTTAGAAATCCATAAACAGTACGTTTCCGCAGGAGAAGAGACCCGAAAATCAAACTTGGGATGAATTCCAGGTGAATCATCCAAAATGCCGAAATATGGACTACCAGTGATAATTACATATATTGTCCCTACCCAAGCGTTTTCAGGATATGACCATGCAAATCCTATCTATTATATCCTCCGCATTCCGCACATGAACCACAGCACCTCCCAGCGAAAACCATTTGTCCAATTTGGGTGATCGACGGTAATGGAAGCTGAGGCTGCAAAGAACAGCGAAATTTCGAGGCGCATTCCTCGTCCCAGTCTGCCACAGACTGCGCGGGCCTGACTTGAATCGGAGGGTTCGTGAGTTTTTGGACAATTTCAACCACCTTGGGACGCATATCAAGCGTCCCGTTCCCACAATCTTGAAGTAAGTGCCAGAGATCAACATTCGAAATACCGAATTCACTGATTTTATTCTCACGCCCGACGAGATTGACCAATGCTGACTGTTCGGATACTCTTCCGCCGCCGCCGGATACTCTTCCGTCGGATATTCTCCCGGTGCCTTACATGGCCTCCCAAGATCAGATTGAGCCCCGAGGAGTTATCACTTGGTTATCATAGCGGCTTGGTCAATTCGCCGAGCACAGGGATAAAACGATTCGGATCATCAATAATTTACCCAAGAATATCCATCCATACCTCGTCAATAAGTCGCTGACGCAACGAGAGCTCTTGGACGTGCGAGACCCAATGCCGAGCCGCGTCAGCATAGGGCCTAAGGCGCCGTTTATCCGCTGCGTCAACTACAAAGCCTGCTACTCAGGCGTTGAACGTTGAACCCTCAGCCCACATCCAACAGTACGTCCGAGTTTCAATCACCGCCAGGTGTATATTAACCCGAGCTAACCTAGATCCACCACGGCCACCAGCACACGCCAGAATTACATCGAGAAAGTCGCTATCGTAGGCGTAAGTTCAAATTTCCTAGTTGAAAATGTAGTCCCTCACAGTGCCTCAGGCAGGGGGCCAAATGGGCACATTCATTACCGAGGCGTTGCTCAAGACCGGGAAACATCACCTCACCGCCATAACCCGGGCTGACAGCACCTCCATGATTTCCGCCGGCGTCGAAGTCAAGAAGGTCAACTACGAGAATCCCGCATCCCTGATCGAGGCTCTTCGCGGCCAGGACGCCCTCATCATCACCATGAGCGTCCTGTCACCCCAAGGCCAATCTGCCAAGCTCATCGAAGCTGCCGCCGCCGCCAATGTTCCCTGGGTCTTGCCCAACGAATATGGCGGCGATCCCACCGAGAAACAGATGGGGGAGGATGCAATGATTGGCCCGGGCAAACGAGCGGACCGCGACCTCATCGAGAAGCTTGGGAAGAGCTCCTGGGTCGGCATTTCCTGCAGTTTCTGGTACGAATACAGTCTCAGCGCTGGACCCTTCGCGTACGGTTTCAACTTCGAGAATCGTTCTGTCACCCTCATCGACGAAGGTACCACGAAAATCAACACCACCACTTGGCCCCAGACCGCCCTCGCCGTCGCGCGGCTTCTGAGCCTCAAAGTGCTCCCCGACGATGCCAGCGACAAAAGCGCCACATTGTCTCAGTTCCGCAACAAGCCGGCGTACGTCTCGTCCTTTTTGCTCAGCCAGAAGGACATGCTCGAGTCCGTGTTGCGGGTCACTGGAACGAAGGAGATTGATTGGAAGATTGAACATGACGCGCACGAGGGGCGCTTCGCTGCGGGAGTGGCACAATTCAAAGGGGGGGATCGCCGTGGGTTCGTGAAGCTGCTCTATACCAGGGCATTTTATCCGGACGGGTGCGGGAACTATGAAGCCAGACATGGGTTGCACAACGATATTCTCGGGTTGCCAAAGGAGGATTTGGACGAGTTTACGAGAATCGCGGTGGACAGAGCGGCGCGTAAAGTACTAGTGTTGTAAACGTCGGATAGATATGTCACAATGGTGGACGGAGATAGTGAATCTGACTTGTTGAACTCTATGTAAACCGCTGCAGCCCGGGTCTTTCTGAATCCAGTGGTCTTTGAACCGCCTTTCGAGTACTTTCAGATATTATATACCACGTTTATGTTCACTGTGATTCCACGGACTCAATTTTTTGGAAAACACCCAAATATTTTATTCCGACAGGATGAAGTAGGAATTATATGGATTAAATAGTGCATACCGTCATGGAATCGGTAAATGTTCATGCCTACATTTATTTGGAATGATTTGGCCCAGAAATGACCGAAAACCCTATGTGACATTTCTTTGTCGATATAGTATACACTCAAAATCGACTTGGATCAGTAACATGGAACTTGGCAGGTTGGATTCAATATCAATTCGCCACTTCGGTCAAATGTAAGTTTTCATCTGCTCACTCATTGAACTTAGAGTGCTTGATTAAGAAACAGTCTGCGACGGGCCAACATTATAATGGAATTCCGCCTCCGGAATGCCTCCGGTGGGTATCTACCAATTTTAAACTCCCCGACTCCTAATATTCTTCCAAGGCCACCCCCGCACCATCCCGCTATCTCATTGAGTAATGCTGGTGTGATCAGCTGAAATTTTCCATAGCCCGTTCTCCATTGACAATTTCAACGACGACGACAACGCCAAGCCCAGTGACGGCAAGTGAATGATGGCATCAAACGATGCCAAGCACCTAAGAGTATCGCCGAGCACCATGCAGTGCTCTGAGGGCATTTGGAGTGGTAGAGGAGAGGCTCTGGGTCACCTGTTTACAGTGGTGTAAAAGGACACCAGCACAAGTCAAACCACGCGCAAGTTAAACAAGTCAACCCACCCAAATTTAAAACTCCGCTTGGTGCGCAAGTCAATCTGCCAAGTCGAGCGGTTATCCCTCCATCAAGCCGTGGTTCTCGCATTGGAGCCGAATTGAATTTTCAGCCAGTGGCCTACCTTACTGAAACAAAATAATGGTCAAAGTTTCGATAACTTGAGGAAGTTTCAGCTTCAAGATTGTCACAACTGGTGTTTCGCTGGTTTATTAGACTGCAATACCCGGAAAAGCTCGCAACTTTAAACGCGGTTCTGATTTTGCGTCAAAACGTCTCCTGTGTCCCAATTGACAGTTTAACAGGCCTTAGGAACTTATAAGACGGCCCTGAGGAAGAACTGAATTGATTTTACCAAGCACGGATCGGATCACATTGCCTCGCTGCTGTTGAAACCAAGTGAGTTCTTCCTAGTCTCATAAACAGACGCTACAACAAAAAAGTGCTCGGACCTGCGCATTGTTGTAAGTTCTTCCTCCTCTTTTTTCTTCTCTTCTTTTTACCGAATGCTTCGACTCGGAAGCACTCATCTTTTGCTCATCTTCAATGAATCATTTGCTTCGGTTTGAAACACTCCCCATCCCGCCTGGCATTTTGGGATTGAGGAGAGGATGAAACACGGATAATCAATCCATTTCTTTTGTATCTGTATGTACATGTGTTTTCTACATCCAATGGCGCAAGTACAATTCGTCCCGGACTCCATATAACTGCCCCAAGTGACGGAATTTGCGTGTTGACACAGGCCGAACCAGCGCATTCCTTCATAATATCCATAACCTGTCTGTGGACCGCACAATAGTGACGGGCTTCAAATTTACCGCTTGAAGTGTATCACATCTCAGTTGTAAGCGTGGTCGACCCCCGAAAGCCAGTGCCGAAGAGGCTGGGAACAAAGGTACGGCATCATCTCCGTACATTTGGCAGGCAGTCTGATTCCATCCGTTCACGGTCCTTGCTGTCGGACGATCAGACGCCACCTGCTCGTACTCTGAATTCGCCGATGGCGATGCCGATGATGAGTACGACTTCGACGATGATGGTGACATTGAAGCGCACCAATGGGACGCGATTGATCAAGAGATCCGGAACGCGTATAGCTCCAGTGCGTGGTTTATTCCTTCCATTTTGTACATTGATATTTATATCTTCTTAGTTCGTGTGCCTACTCCCGAACCACCGCCAAATAATCCAACATTCCAGCAGCTTCGAGCGGCAGCACGACACTCACAAAAACGTGTGTTTCTCGCTGCGCACGGGTGGTTCATTATTTCATTTAGATTTTACAGGACCATTCTTCACCCAAAGTCCAAATTTTGACAGTGATACGGATTCAGAGACAGATTTAGAATCACAGACCAGTGACGACGAGTCTCCGGTTACAGAAGAAGCTGCAAACATTTCAGATTTAGGCAAGGGTGAGTGCGCATTTTAGATGGAAGTTACGACGAGTTGATTCAAAGTTAAAAGCTTGGTTCACTCAGCCGAAATATATGCCGGATTGGCTGTACCGCCACTTTCATGAGGTGATTCGGCCGATGATCACTCAGAAAGAAAAGGGTGCCCTTGTCAGACCCATCACTTTCACGGGCAGCTCTCCTTCTTTCTGGGTTTACCTGCCCGAACCAATCTTATCACTCGCGGAGTATAAATTTGACCCATCGGACATTTACCGCCCACGAATATTTCTGTGGCTGCCGCATTTCTTTGTCGTGCAATTAAACTGGCCGAACTGCGGTGAAAAACTTGAAAAGAATGGTCCCCTGAAGCCCCGCCGTGTCGTCGATGTTGAGGATAATTTTATATTGTTTCATGGGCGTATTACTGTCGTGACTCCTGTCGGCATCACTTCCACGGATGAGCAAAAGAATTCTTGATTCTCTTCCTCCCTATCTCCGCCTAGCATTCCCAGCCCTTCTCTCTCGAACATCGGGGATCTCACGAAATGTTTTGACGCAGCTGCGCGTCGGTAATCAGCACAAAATGGGGCCGAGTGGAGTCCGGTCGCTACTTCTTGAGGCGCACACCTTGCGGTTCAGTGTTCTGCAGGCCCAGTATCTTGAGGCTGTCTTCGAGATGGTTCGTGGAAGACAGGACGGCCAAACGAGTGTCCTCCAATCAAATTTAGACTCCTTCCTTGCCGAAAAAATCCTTGACTTCGGAGATTTTGGGGACCGGATTGGGTACTCGGGTTTCGTTCCCAGCGAGTGGTATCTGGCTAGCATGTTGAACAAAGCCATTGAGCTCGACGAGCGTGATGCAAACCAACACACTGCTTGTCAGCCCCCAGACCAGCTGACGATAGATGATAGCCACAAGGTAGGCACCTCGTTTATTGGTCGCCGTCAACTTTCTCATGATCCTTTCTAAGATAAATAACCATATTGCAAAATAGACGGACAATCAATCTTTGGAGCGCTGTGGACGTGTATGGACTCTCGAGGTATCCGCGCACAAGCGTTAACTCTTACAAAGAGCCACGAAGAACGGATTGGACCACTTATGGAGTCGCACGGTCTGCCAAACTTTATGGATTCGAGGATCCCGTGGTTGTATTCAGTGACGATCCTGTCAAGGCAATTGATTTCTTCCCTGCACTATTATTCAACTGAATTATTCCTAGGATAAAAACCTCATCTACACTGCATTCCCGTCACTGGCTGAAAATCTAGCGCCTCCCGCTTGTGCATATGGTTTAGAATCTTTGAGTATCCCCGACACCGTTCGGATTCAGGTTCTCGCGGATGCAGACTTGGTTGACAAAATTTTTCATCGTTCACAGAAATGTTAGATAGTGACGAACACATGCATCTATGCATGAGTGTTGATGCCGAGTGGAATATATCTCGCGAAGTCGGCGTTTCGACCCTTCAAATTGCACCCCATTCGGAAAATACAATTTTCATTCTTCCGGTGCGTACTTCACATCGTTTCGCTCTCCACTCTCCTGAAAATTCCTCAAGGTTCATCGCTTCAAGGCTTTACCAACGTCGCTTCTCAGACTTCTCGTATCCGACCGCGTGTTCAAAATTGGCTCTGGTATCAAGGGCGATTTAACACGCTTACAGAAGCAGTTCCCCGCGTTGAAAAACCAGAGGTCCTTCAACGTCATTGATCTGAAGGAGTATGCTATTCAACGCGGAGTCATCGGGCAGAAAGATGCGGGAGGACTTGACGTCTTGGTTGAAAAGGTCCTCCGAAAATATCTGTCAAAAGATCCCGCGATTCGGAAGAGTGACGAATGGGAGGCCAAAAAATTGCACCCTACTTTCGAGCGCTATGCCGCTCTTGATGCTTTTGCATCTCGCTTGGTTTTTGAGCACGTTACGCAGATTGCCCCTTTGGACCGTGTCCGACACGATACCACTCCCGGAACTCGAGTTGTGCTGCGTGTGCAGGAGGGTGGCGATATTGCGGCATATGGTAAAATATCCACTATTAACACTCCATCTCTCCTGGGTGTGAGGGTCACTGTCCCAAGCAACAGCCGTGTCGTCGTTGAAATTGATGATGTAATCTTGCCAGCCGTTGCCGCAGTCCTGCATCTGCTTCCTGTCGCAATCGGCTCAGGCTCAAGACAGACCAAAGCCGGTGCCTATACGCTGGGCAATTGAAACAGTTATCCTCCGAGTCAGTGTTTAGTATCGTCAGCCCAGTCTGTCTTCTGGATTTTGACCGACGCGGTCCCGCGGATGTATGTTTCATCTGCATTAAATTTCAACTTTCCCGCATAAGTAACACATTATTGATCTATTAAATCAGCGACGAAATCAAAGTGAACCAGGACCTGCTTTCTCTGGTTCTACCTCCAATTCAATGTGTTTGACCTCTGACTTGGGCTCACTGTACCAGTCATCTCAAGATGATCCGGCCGAAAGCGACCAGGAATCGAACCAGGATGAGATGGCAGAGCTCCACGAGTATGAGAGCGACGAAAATGTTCATGTTGACATGCTAGAAGCACACGCAAAGGTTGTCCGAGGTTTGTATATTTGATTTTTTATGGTCACGATCATATCTGACTTCTTCAATCAGGGAAGCGCCGAGAACAAGACCATGATCAGCCTCAAGATTTGTTACCCCTTGCATATTCAGAGGATGAGGCCAACATCGTGGATACGCTACGCAAAATTATTGACTCTCCAATCGTTGATGAAGCTGAACTGACGCGGCTCAAGAAGGACATTTTCCATGCCTTTCACATGCTCTCTCTGAATCAGCATGACTTGCGGGCTCAGTTTTGTTTAGCACTCCGCGATCATCTCATGCGATGGGACCCTGTTGCACGGAAGAATGTGGATGAAGTATGCCACAAATCCTTTGGGATCAGCTTCGATGTTACTGTAGCGGCGTGTATGGTAGCAACGGTAACGCGTAACGGGCCTCCAAAATGTTGCCTAATTTCCCGAGCGTAGCGCGTAATGTGCGGTCGGTTGCTAACTTTAAAGAGGAATAAAATAATCATTTTTCTGGTGTAACAATAGGCTAAAAATCGAAAATAGATGTAGCCATCTGACAGGCAAAGCAAGTCCAACGAGTTGAGGGTTAGATGAGACGGGGATAGGAAGAAAAAGAGAATTATTTCAAAGGTTGCATACAGCTGCGAACAATGGTGGCTTGCCTTCAAGCGAACAATGGTGGCTCGCCTTCAGAGATCAGAGTCATGCTGTCTACGCGCCTCCTCGTCTTCTCGCGACCGAATGGAATGAAGTACGACTTTCGACCTATCGTGCACGCTGCTCCGGACAGCGACCAGGACTGTCTCAGTTGCCCCTTAATAAAGGGAGAACATGGGAGAAGAATAGGAGTCGCCTATTGTTACGGATGGATCTACTCAAGGATCTACAGATGAACACCAGTCTGAGCAAGGCCCTGTACTCTCTACTGCTGAATCTCTGGCGCAATGCTGGACCAGCAAATCAGATGAGGAACTTTCCACATAAAATTTTTTCAGGATGACGTTCGCCGAAATGGGCCACCCTGTACGATGCACATCCGCAGAATCGTGATGTTATATCCGCTGAATGAGTCTCCGGTCATTATGGGTGTTCACTTATCAGGCGCCTTCCGCAAGGATTCACGTACCTGGTGTTCGGTTCCGTCCATCCCCACAAAGGCAATATGCCGTCAAAGCGTCCAACATCGAGAGGAAAGTCTGAGGCGGCACATTCACTCCCCGCCCATGAGAGATGAAGTTCTGCTTCAGGCGGTTCAAAATGACCGTTACCTCT
This sequence comes from Mycena leptocephala, assembly GCA_029378395.1. Classification (NCBI taxonomy): domain Eukaryota; kingdom Fungi; phylum Basidiomycota; class Agaricomycetes; order Agaricales; family Mycenaceae; genus Mycena; species Mycena leptocephala. The sequence goes on from JARJLF010000576.1 coordinate 35,394, forward strand.
TGTCTACATAATGCGAACTCGCTCTTGAACTAAGCAGAGGATCCGGAAAGTTGAAACAAAAGGATTCAACACCGCTTCCTTGCGGGTCACTCGGGCGGGATTGGCATCTATCTTGCGGTCCTATTCGCGGAAACTTCAGTCTGCCCAATAATACCGCCCTCCGGCGTCCTCAATAAAGCAGTCTGGAGCTCTGGGAAACAAATAGTTTCAGGGGGTCGAAGATGGACAGCACTATTTCAATTGTTCCAAACCTCACTTTTTCACTTCCCATATTTTCCCGTTCCCGGATAGGGATCTGCCCACCCGTCAGCCAAGCTTTCTCGTGAGGTGTCTAGGTACGACAGTGCGCTAGGCTTCCACAGCGATTGGGCCGTTGATGGCTGTAGCGTATAATCTGGGCGCGTTGTACGTCGGTACAGTACCTGCTTGTTCCTTATTGGGACCTCCGCAGTAATACATCCTTCCTTCCTTCCTTCCTTCCTTCAAAGTGTTCCACTCAGGTTGCCTAAATTGGCATCCGTAACGCGTAACTTGGCCTGGGTTGTTGACTTTTCAAAATTTGCGAGCGTAACGCGATCCCGGCCGTTGTTACCATACACGCCGGTACAGTATGCTTTCAAGAAACCCTGACTACATCAAGCGACAAACACCTCGATATATTCCACCCCCTCGTCTCATTGTACCGGCGATGGAGCACATCTTCAACTCCTACGGCAATGCATTGGAATGATGCATCACAAGTTAACCAACTTCCCACGCACAGACATTGAAGACTGTTCCCTCCTCCGTGCCCGGAAGAAGGCGAGAGTCTCTTGAGTATAAAAGCAATCCTTATTCGATGTTTTCACTGGCAGCTACACTGCAATTCCAGATATCCTCCCTCGTCAGTGCCTCAGTTCTATTTGTCGCGAACGCGGCGTTGGCCTTGTTGGATAGTCACGAGTTTATTCCTGCCACGGCGACCGACGCACGCTCGTCCTGCCCCGGACTGAATACGTGAATCTATCTATGTTTTCCCGCGTAACTGCAAGCTCATATATATTTCGTGAAGCCTCGCCAACCATGGGTGCCTTCCGCGTGACGGAAGGAACTTCGCCATCGACCAGCTTATGGAGACTGCTCTTGGTCTGTTCCGGATTCATTGATTCGCCCACGTATAACTCATCATATCTCGGTTTAATAGGGGCTTTTAATTTGAATTGGGACCCATCCTTGTGGCAGCCAAATTCGGCCTACTCACGCGCGACGATGGCAGCAGCTTCGATAAAAATGAGCCTCGATGCCCTCGTCGTGTAAGCCGTGTATTTCTCTGTCCATGAATTATCAATTCCTAGCCACAACATAATCGAACATGACGCGTCCATCTCGCACAACGACTTTGGCGATGGCACTGGCGACAATCTGCACTTCAACGAGACGGCATTTTCCACGCTGGCGAACGCCAACCCAGTGCAGGACACCTACGACACGGCCTCCACGGGCTTCGTGCAGCAGCAGCGGCTGGCGTTCTCCATCGCGACGAATCCCCTCGTGATCAACACGAGGAAGGAGTTCCGCCTCCGCAGCCGCGAGTCCGCGCTGTACCTCAGCATCTTCGGGGACCCGCTCACGGGCATCGCGTCCAAGCAGTGCGTATATCGCTCCCACTCAGGAGTCACATAATGCATTCGATTCAACTCAACTTTCTTTCCCCTAGGTTCGTGCAGATATTTTTCCGCGAGGAGTGCCTCCCCGTCGCTGAAGGGCGGACGAAACCCACTACGCTCATCACGATCGCCACACTCACCCCCTCGAGAGCGCGATAGTAAAGGCGTCGAACTGGACCGCGTCTCAGTTCAACGCAGGGTAAACTCAGTTCAACTCAAGTCTCCGTTACAGACCGTTAGACCAAGGTGATAGTTCAAAAATAATCTATCAGGGAGTCAACCACTAGCGGAAGAGCTTCGCGGCCCAGGAACCGCTTGAAGCCTTTAAACCCCGATGCTTCGTTTGATGACGGCTCAATGATGCCCCAATCCCGGCACGAACTGCTGAGCCGGCTCCCACCGCCGACACCTTCGATTCTGATTCGGGATGCGTGCCGCGGCTCCCGCACAATCACCTCCATCACTTCTCCTTCAGATATGCTCACAAATCTCCGCAGATTGTCCGATAAATGGCTACGTTTACTCAAGTCCATGGTAAAGACAGCTTTGCCGGTTAATTCAACTGAACTCAACTCGAGTCTGCTGAGTGAACATTTCAAAACGAACCTTCCTGTAAACTCGACATCTAACAGAAGAGGAACCGCTTGTAATTTTACATTTTACCTACATTGGAGAATGTCTTTACATCGCCTAGAAACACATTAAACGCCAATAATGCCCAATTCCTCCGCAATTATGATCGCTGCCTTCTCCCAATGATGATAGCGGTGTTGTATGTACTGGCCCCAACATTCAAAGGAGCGATACTCATATCGGCAACCTTTAAATTCTTCACTCCGTAGACGTTCAGTCGCGGATCTACAACACCACCTTGATCACGAGGTTTCATTGCGCAAGTCCCGAGCTACGCAGATTTTAATTTTTAGTTTAGTTTTTTCACGTGAGGAATCAGTGGACGCACAGCGTGCCACGCCATATTGACTATGAGTCATAAATATCAAAAAGGTGCACGAAGATATGGAGGAATCTACTCACTGTTTGCGCGATGGAAAACATCTATGGCGTCGTCGTCTGCCTTCGAATATCTGCGCCAACGAAAAACGAAAGAAAAAATGAACCAAAGAATTAATCGCACGAATGTAGCAAGACGCACACAATGTCGGGAGCAGAGGTCGCGACAGGACCCGAAGCCTCTCCGCAAGTGGCCCGGCTGCCCGCCGGAAAATCCGGATGGTCAATAACAAACTCCCCTCTGTACCCGTCCATTCGGCGCGCTAGTTCTCGAGACCACTTGTACGCCCATCTCAGAACTACAAGATCCTCGTTACTGAGATTTAACATCAGTTAAGTCAGTGGAAATCAAGTGAGGACCAAAAAGATAACCTGTTGAGGACACCGGAGTTTACGTGCAGAGGTACGAATGCGTCACGGGACTGGATGTGCACGTCTCCGAGCGCAACGGGGTAGGTCTGTCATCCCAGTTAAAAAATACAGCCACCTACTTAGAAGATTCGAATCGCACCGTGATGTACATCATGGTAAACGATGGGCGGAGCGCCGACGTCGGGTTATTACCAAAATAACTGGCCTTGAGATTGATATTTATAAAGAGGACAGAAGGGCGGGCACCGACCAGCCATATGGCCCTATCCAAGCGATCGGTTTATCCGAAGCCTTCGAGAAGAACTCTTCCCAGCGCTTCTGGAATGCGGGTCCTAGTTCTGCCAAATCTTTTGTATTTGGGCGGATCCGGATTCCAGCGTCGATACCACTGCCGCATCTCTTTTCAGCATACACATTGAGGATGAAGGGAAACAGACTTGGAGGCCATCAATCCCTTGCCAGTGGCGACCCACTCGCCTCATGCACTTGAGCCGCGTGAGTATGATTCGATAGTGAGCAGCCCAATCACCTGCCGCTGCGCCTTTGTCCATTGCCAAGGCACTCAGTGTCAGCTCATCATCCGGGGAAAGATATGGGGCTAATCCAATGGTATGATCTGTGAGTAGAATTGGGTAAAAAAGGTCTCCTCTGAACGAAATGTCTTCCCTTGGTAGTTTCCACCGACAGCCGGAAGGTCACAAATGAGGGGTATGTTATGCTGCTGAAGGAGATGCTTGGCGCCTATCCCGGATCTTGTTGGACCAGTCGAGGTAGGCGTAATAAAAATAAAAATAAGAAACCTGCGACATACCGTTCTAGAATTGCTGGGGAACAAAACGCGCCAGCCGAAACGATGACCAAACGAGACGCGTATGCGACTGAAATTTCGGTATCTCTTCCCCGGGTGTATTCAACCCCCACCGCACGGTTGTCCTGATTGAAAAGTATTCGACTGACACGCGCGCGGTCCACGATGGTGAGGTTTGGGTTATCCGTCTGAGGGTACAAATAGAAATGTGCCGCATCGGAGCGACGGCCCGTCTCAGCGTCGATGCATCTGGATAGTAAATGGTAAGTCCTTCCGAATTGTCATAGAACAACCTTCTACTTTGGCCATCGCTGTGCCGAAAGGATTTCAGCGAGTCGTTATGTGAAACGGAATTACCAACACTGTACGCGTCACAAGTCAAAAAGTCATTTCCGTCGCAGGCCGGAATTCGACCGCGTCCATAATCGGCAGCAGCGTTTAAAAAATCTTTGCCTGCATGAGTTTCATGAGAACCGTAAGACACCTTGAGAGGCCCAGATGATCCATGGGCGGAGTTGAGAGGTCCCGCTTGGTATGTCTCGTGCTACAGAGCCTCGTCTCAAAACCGAATTTCCACCTATGTACATGACGGACTCACTTTGTTCGCAAGCGGAATCAAATCGGCTGATCCCCAGCCCCGTTTCCTAACTTCTCCCAATCGTCGAAGTCGGATGCAGCGGCTCTCACGTACATCATTCCTGCAGATGGTGGGGTTTAAAGGAATAACAGCGAGTTTTGGAAGTGGTCGGAGAGCTTACCATTGATACTGCCTCCACCGCCAACGCAATTTGCGTTGGAGGCCGCAAGAGAGCGGCCATTAAGGTCAGCACTCGTGCTTGTTAGATGGAAGGTGAAAATACCCGGTTCAGGAGACATCATGTTGTTCATGTATCTCCCTGGCTGGACATGGAATGGTTTGTCCTTGGTGTGACATCCATTTTCGACAATCTGTACCTCAGATGATGTCCGCTGTCCGCAGTCATGAGACACGCACCAGAATACGGAGAGTGCGATCAGCAGCTGCAAGGCGACCTGAAATTACGCACGCGGTTGCACCACCTAGGTCCAAATTAGGTTCTGGGATTCCCGAATAAAATGAATCGAACCTCCAGCAAAAACAATATCGTATGTGGGTTGAGGGTTCATGGGAGGGGGGGACAGACGCTACATGACACCATTCGACTTATATCCCATATATAGCCGACGAAGTTGGAGCTTGGGTGCTTGAGTCAACTCTTACGCACGCTGAGCCTGAGACGCAGAAGCAACGCAGAAGTGGAGTTTGTTATTAGAACCTGTGGTGCGAGCCGTAAGCCAGGTACGATCCATAAGACGATGAAATCGGAGAGCTGTGATACGACGAGGAGGTCCACCGCTGTTGGCGGACAAAAGACAAACTCATGGGCCTGGTAAGTTGGCCGTTGGAAAGCAGTTGCGTATCAAAGTAGACAGGCATGCGAAGCGACTTTGATTTTCCCACGGGTCACCGGCGTAACATTTGATTCATCAACAACTTGGAAATATTCCACCGGATAATTCTCAGGTGCTGGGAGGAGTTGTCAACGGAGACGAGTTGAATGCGCGTTCTATGCAGGGCCTTGGACGTTGAGCAAAATTAGCACGAGTTCGCGGTGAGTGGAAGAAAGAAAGAGGTGGTGTTGTGGCCGGTTTGTTCCGGAGGCCATCGCCCTCCGGATTCCCTTCGTTTCAAGTTCTCCTCACGAGTCGCATGCCTTTTTGACCTGTACCGCCACATATCGGGTGTACTCGCGCGAATATCTTGCCACCCCAATCCCTTGCTCGCGTGCCGAACGCTGGTCTTTGTTCTTTCAAAATTCAAGTGCTATCCCTGAATCCTGAAGAACCGACGCTTGCTCACCAACCCCGAACGACGAATCCGCCATCGCCTCTTTCGCGCGCTATGTCTTGCGGCCCCAATCCCTGCTCTCCGAGCTCCGCGCGCTCGTTACGCTCTACACGTCGCTCCACCCCCGTGCTTGGTGCAGAGCCGGTAGAGCCTCAGAACGCCAAACTGGGCCCATCGAGGGGTCATCGAGATTGAGCGCATGGCGGGACGCGTGTGCCGGAGCCACTGCACCATAACTCATGACCAGAGCCACAGGATACGGCGCGCAGAAGCAGGCGCGTACGATGCAGCTACGGCGGCTGCAGGTACGGTGGAGGCGACGCGGATCTAGGTTCAGTGACATGCGCACATCGTTTGCGTGAGCCTCCGCATCCGATAATCTCAGATCGCGCGCGCGGAGACGCGGTATTGTGTCAGCGGGGGCCCAACCTCACCCTCTTCCCACTCCGCGGAGAGAGGGGGAGGTTTGCGCGGAAGGCGCGGAGGGTAGGCGAGCGAGAGCAGGAGGGGCGGCTGCGCAGCAGGAGCACGACGTGCAAACGTCATCGTGTCCGTCTTGATGGCAGTGCGGGCGTAGCGCAGCGCATCAGGAGGCGCGGGGTGTCGGACTCACTGGGCTCTCGGCGAGTGCGCATTTCCAGTGTCGTGTCAGCATGTCTGCGGTCGGGAACGCATGAGCGACGGTGCAGCTTCTCTTCGGCTGCAGTGGAGTGACGAGCACGCGCTAGAGGCGTCCGCGAGGGCGTATATCAATGGCGGGAGACGACACGTTACGTCGGCGCGCTGTGGATGCATTGCGAGTCAGCATAAACGTCTGACGTGTGGTCTCTGTCTCGGTGGCGGAGCGCGGGCGGGGGGATGAGCTCGAAAGTGGAGTCGCACGATGTATCGTCGTCAACTGGGTGCTCGACTGGATTGTTGTCGGGGCATGTGGGCCTCAATCGGCAAAACGCAGCCGCTGGCTGCAGAGGTCATGGACCGCGGACAGGCGGTGGTCGCGGGAGTCCTGCGGACGGGCAGTACGGTTACAACGACGCCGAGATGTACGCGCGCACTGCGCCGTGCGCGTGCACTTGCGTCCCATATCCCACTCCCTCCCGCTCTCTCTCGTCCTACCTTGCCCTGCTCATCTTCCTCACTAACGCCCCACTCACGACGGAATACACCGGGCACTTCAACCCCTCAGTGCAGAGCTGAGGTGTCCTGCCCCTCCCCTCCTCCTCTTTATCTGCTTCCCATTCTGCGTCTGTGTCTGCTTCCGCCACGGGTACGTCAGCACTTTAGGCATCACACGCGCGTTCGTCGGTGTCGGTGTCCGCACTCTCGGCGTCCCATGCACGAGCGGGCGGAGAGGGAACGGAAGGCTGGCGAACAATTCGCAAAGCGCGCCGATGCTATGTCCGGTGCAGAATTTTAGATTAAAACCTTGAGCGGAGTGGATTTATGGTATCGGGTAATTTGAATTCCTTGTGCTAAATCCCGTCTGAGCCCGGAGGACTCCGATTTAATGGTAATCGGACTGTGTCAATGATTCTTGCCTTCGTCCTCATCCCATCGCCTTCATATCAGGAAGTCTGGACACCAATTTCTGGTTTTATCGTTTCCTTTTCTTCAGCAACAAAACCATTCAAATCCCCCGCCGTACGCGTCTTCTTCTCTAGATTTCCTCAAATTTACCTTCCAGCGAAGTCGGAAACGATAGATGTTTTCGATTTTCCGAAAGGTTCGGGCCGAGTACAGCCAGCTCCAACAAGTCCAGATTTAGTCGCCACATGCTCTCTCTCGAAGCCCTCTTCGGTTACCAATCATAAGCCGTGCCCGGCAACTCCGCTTCACCCGGAAGGAAGGAACTGCTCTAAAATAAGAAATGGCTATCGTTTCCGACATGGCTACCGTAGGCCATACTTTGTGACAAGTGCCGAAAGCCAAGTGCCGAAAGCCGCCAGAAGAGCCATGCGCGTGGAGTTAGCACGAAAGAAAGCAACATCGAGGAAAATTGTGGGCCGGATAGCTCCAGCTCGCTCCACGTTGACGTTTGTCTCTGACCCCTCTTTTCTTACAGCTATTTTGAACATGATAGACATCATTTTCGAGAGTTGACGCCGTTCGAGCCGGATCACCCAAAGTGCTACTTTTGGCGTGCCGTTTCCAAGATTTCGTAAGTACAAGGGCTCAAAAATAGTACTCTGTGGAGATAACCCCACACTCCGAACTCTGCTCGAAACTCAAAATAGCTGCATATAACCCACATGGAGTGGGTGACTGGGCGCTCCACCTCGCTCTACTTTGACATTTGTCCTCGATACCCACCTCTTTTCTTATATAGATGCATGTGTCGCCATTTGGTAATGAAGATGTACTCCCCGCGCTCTCTGCCAAGTCCCCCCCAAACCCAAGCCCTGCAGTCTCCTACTTTCAAACCCCCGCCGCTCGACGGCTCATTGACCATTGCTCAAATTTGCGATTGGCATTTCCAACATACCCCTCTTCATCGATTGTTCGTGTATGCGCGCGGGGATGAATCTGTTAAGGAGATATACTGGCCCGAGGCAGTTCAAGCGATTTATACGGGTGCACATATTCTCAGGAAACGCTTCGAGTGGACCCCTGGAATGCGTGAAATGCCCGTCGTTTCTATTCTGGCGTCCTCTGGTATGCGTGCTATTTCTTTGCTGGCATTTGCTTAAACGTAAACCATCTAGACACCATCCCATACTTCATCCTCATGATGAGCTGCCTTCGAGCCAACTATGTTCCGTTTCCCATTTCTCCCCGCAACTCCCCATCGGCTGTGGCCCATCTCATGTCCAAGGCTAGAATTAGCCATCTTGTGATCGGAGATGAACCTGCGATAGTCTCCCTCGCGAACGACGCCATTACGATATTAAAGAAAGACTATTCAACCACCGCTATACCAGACGTGTCCTATGCTCCGTCATTCGAAGACCTCTTTATTTCGGCATCCGGCACTCGCCCCGCACCGGAGGATTTACCTTTTGAATACCACGGCCCCGACGCGACGGCATGCATTATGCACTCATCCGGTAACAGTTCAATTTTTCTTTTTCGCAGCATAGCTAAAATGGTCCACAGGTTCGACTGCGTTCCCAAAACCGATCTTCTGGACAAATCATCGCACCATTCAAACGGCCTTGATCCCTTGGTTTGGTGAGCGTGATCTAACGGGCCAAATTCTATCCCTTCACAGCATCCCCATGTACCATGGTCTGTTCCACCGTAGTATCCCATTCGTGCTGGCTCATCCTCACATGTACGTCCAGCAATGGGTATCTTCCAGTTATTTTGGACGGTGAGTCAATATATCTGGCCTGGGGTGGTATCTTCTGATCCTTCTTGGAGGCCTCATCTGGATTAGTGTTAAGTGCTTTTGAACCTAAATCTCCTCCAACCATTCCGACGCCGGAGATCTCTTCCTCGGTGCGAAGGCCACGGGAAGCGACATCGTACTCTGTGTTCCCTCCTTCATTGAGGTATAGGTTCTTTCACCATTCGAAGTCTGTCGTTCATACGTTCACAAAAGGCATGGTCTGACAAACCCGAATGTGTCCAATGGCTAGCTACCCGTGCGGGAGTGGTGAGTTCCGTATTTCTCTGCGTGGTCTACAAAGCCGATGGGGTATTACAGCTTTACGGTGGTGGCCCGTTGAACAAGGATGCTGGAGACTACATGACGTCTCAGGGCGTATCAATATTCATCCTCTACGGCTCGTGAGCGAATGTTTTCCCCTGAATTCTAGCCTGCCTGAGCATGAATTTAGTTCTGAAGGTGGTATTATGAGCCCTTTTTTGCCAGGTTGGTGCCCTGCATAAGTTTGGCGCTCAAATCTTGACATATTCGCAGCGCAAGTTGGCTATGATTGGGAATATATCAGATTCCCAGAGATGGTCACCGCTGAAATGGTTCCTCATGGGAACAACACTTTCGAATTGGTTATGGTGGTGCGTGTCATCCTCGCATCGAGTAAGGCGGCCCGTCTTGAATTTACATATTCTAGTCCAATGAATTCGGCCGGCCTGCCGTCCTGAATACCAAGGTCGGAGGGATTGATGCGTATGCAACCTCCGACTTGCTGGTCCCACACTCCGCAAAGCGAGGGTACTGGAAAGTCTATGGCCGCACCGATGACCAAATTATGCACAGCACTGGGGAAAAGGTGCACAGTTTTTTCACTGCTATCCTTTGATTCTCATTGTTTCCCAGACGAATCCGGGCCCTTTAGGTACGAGCGTGAACCTCATGGTGATCTTCGATTTCTTGACGAGATTATTAGAAAATATCTTGAACCAAGACCCCCATGTTTCGTCCTCAGTCATGTTTGGCCGTGGACATTTCCAAGCGGGCGTAATCGTGGACCCAAAACCTCCATTCAAATTTGATCCGTCGGATCCAGCCAAGCTTGCTGAATTCCGGAACAGAATCTGGTGTGTTATTCCCTTGTCTCTATTGGAGAAGGCATTGATTTTTTTAGGCCGACTGTTGTAAAAATGAACAACTTTGCGCCCCAACACTCGCGGATATTCAAAGAGGTCGGTTTTCCAATGCAGCTCAAAATCCATCTGACATACATATTTCTGTAAAGATGAGCATCGTCCCGAAGCCCGACAAACCGTGAGTTGGATGCCCCCGTTCCCCGTGTTTCTTTTTTTTACGATATGTTCACTTGCAGATTCACATACACAGCCAAGATGACCGTGCGGCGAAGAGCAGTGATTGCAGATTACGAGGATGAAATTGTAACCTTGTACGACACAGTTGAAGAGACTGCGACACTGAATATCCCGCCCGTGGTTGAATGGAGCACGGATTCAACTCTTGACTTTGTGCGAAACGCTGTCCATAACATCATGGCAAATGACCTCGGAGACGATGAAGATATATTTCAGCACGGTTGTGACAGTTTACAAGCGACCTGGATTCGAAACGGTCTGTTGGGAGCTCTCCGCAATTTGGCGCAGCTCGACACGCGTCGCGATACCGACAATTTCGTTTACGAATATCCGACAATTTCGCAGCTTGCTGCCTTCGTCTTTGGGATCGCGTCGGGACAACACGAAGAGGAGACTTCGGTGGAGACCAAGGCGAAAATTATGCATGAAATGGTGAAGAAATATGTTCAAGACTTTCCGACCCACACCGGAGAGCGGCAGCTGCCCTTACCCGCAGCGAAAGTGGTGCTGGTTACGGGAACGACTGGAGAGCTGGGCTGTTATTTATTGTCCCTTCTCCTGGCGGATGATAGCGTGGTTCATGTCTACGCTATCAACCGTTCTTCTCCGCAGCAATCAGCTCTACGTGATCGGCAAGCCCATGCTCTTGTCGAACGTGGTCTAGATGCTGGCATTCTGGACTCCTCCAAGCTCTCCCTTCTCACAGGCGACGTTTCAAGACCCGGATTTGGTATCCCTACACCAGTCTATCAACAAGTGAGCCAATAATCATTATGTCCATAGTCTGACTTGAACGTTAATATTCACAGATGGACCAAGGCGTCACTCATATCATCCACACAGGTAAATAATTCCCAGTTTCTTTACCTTCCGACATTGGCCTAATTCGCGCCATAGCATGGCCCGTCGACTTCAACCTCGCACTGCGCTCCTTCGAGCCCAATATAAGAGGGCTTCGGAATCTTCTTGATTTTTCCTTAGACTCGCCTTTCATGGAGCCCCGTAGGTTGCTTTATACAAGCACTATTGGGATCTTCCAGCGTAAGAAAACGCTTACAATTCGAATCAACTATCCCTCATCAATTTTCCAGACGCCAACGACAATGTTTTCGGGGAGAGTCCAGTCGATGCCGAAATGGCGGTTCAAAATGGATACACAGAGTCAAGTGGATCTCCGAGGAAATTCTTGCAAAAGCAGCAAAGTCCACGCCGGCGAGACCCCTGATTATCCGGGTTGGTCAGCTAAGTGGAGGAATAAATGGTGCTTGGAACATCAGCGAATGGGTTCCGGCCCTCGTTCAGAGCGCGCAATTCATCAGATGTATCCCGGATGACAGCAGGGTACGTGCGATTCGAGCCTCCTAGATGCATGAGAAACCGATTTATTTGAACAGGACGTTACCTGGCTTCCTGTCCACATCGCCGCGGCAGCCATCATCGATTTCCTTGAAACGGCACCGGGCACGCAAATAGTTCACCTTATTAATCCGCGCCCCGTCACCTGGTCGACTCTGGCAAATATCATCGCAGCCGACCGTGACGTCCCGCTCGTGCCGTATACCGAGTGGCTGTCTCAGCTCGAGAACGTTGCGCAGAAGCAGACGCAGGAAGATTCAAAGTCATTCCGGGCACTTCGCCTGTTGCCCCTTTTCCGATCTCAGAATCACCAGACGGCCCGGGAGGCGTTTGGGTTCCCCAGGGTTGATGCGGCGAATGCGATCAGGGCGTCGAAGTCTCTGCGCTCTGCAGACTGCCAACTTGGAGAAAAGGATGTGAAGGAGTGGATAAGATATTGGCGGGAGGCCGGTTTATTCAAAATGTAGTGAACATGTACTGTATATAAAGCATATACTCAAGTAGTTTTTCAATCAGTTGCCGTTCCCCGTGAAAAAGCACGTCCTTCGATCGCCACTGGATGGAAAGAGGTTGACCTATAAATCAACAACGGGCGACATGGACTTACTTCACAGGGAGGTCGAGAAACGATATTCCCGGAAGAAAATGGCAACGACGGGAGAGTACAGGGTGGTTGGGATTCTGAAAATGGAGGAGCTGGGCACAAAAGTAGTCTCTCGTAGACAGACGCTTCAACAGATGGTGCTCGTACCTCACATGTTGAAGTTTGTTATTTACCGCGGGGATCTGATCTAGTGTTGTGCCGGGCCAGGGCCCAAGCCCAAGCCCGACCTCAAGCCCGCGTCAACCCTGGTGACCTAAGCCCAGGCTCATGACCAGGGCTTCGTTGGGCACAGCACTTAGAGCTAGGTTGGGCATGTGTCTCAAGGAATACCTTGATCCATGATATTCTGGCAATCAGGTCGATTTCTAGGCTAGTTTAGAGAGATACTCAAGCTAAATTGCAGCACCTCTATGCCGTGGTTGTTATTTCAGTGTTCTGTTCAAGTTGTGGGACACCGGAACTTCCCGGTGAACCGTTCGAAAATCACGGAAGGACCTATTCCTCAAAAAATATCCTCGGTAGTTAACTGTGTAATGCAGTTGTACTTTTAACACCAGTGCAACCTACGTCAAATCTTGTTGAGAATCTTCTGCCCAAGCTCGACGCAAGGCCAACCCATTTTAGGGTTATGGCTTCCTAGCCCGACCCGACCCGACTCTAGTAGTCTGATCGCAGTGTTCCGCTTTTACGTAATTGCGGAGATTGAATTCGGCGAAGTGCACAACTCCCAAATTCAAGCCTCCACAATGCTCACATGCTCCGAGATAGGGACGGACTGGGTCAAATACAATCCAAGTACCTCCAAATATTTTTGAAGTACAATGGTGAGACTCGGAGGCGGTGTTGAGCTTCTGGCTGTCGGGCCTTTACCTTGAAGTCGTCATCGGCCGCGGGGGATCCTCCCTTTTTCCGAATCGTCGATGTAACGGTGATAATGAGTTATATGGCCCCTAGTCAAATAAAGTTACACCATACGGCCATAGATGAATCCTATCCTCCGCATTCCGCACACGAACCATAGCACCCATCACCGAAAATCATTTGTTCAATTTGGGTGATCGATGGTAACGGAGGCGGAGACTGCAATGAACGACGAAATTTTGAGGTGGATTCCTCGTCCCAGTCTGCGGTAGCCTGCGCGGTCCTCGCCTGAATTGGAGGACTCGTGAGCCGTTGGACTATTTGAGCCACCTGCGGACGCATATCAGGTGTCTCGTTCCAACAATCTTGAAGTAAGTACCAGAGATCCTCCAACACTGATGTTCCTGACCAGGAGAAGGGCCTTGAAGGTCTTTGTCCCACCATAACTTTGGACATGACAGCCATGTCGTTTGATAGTTCGTAAAATGGAACCTTTCCTGTCATGATCTTTTCGTGGTGTCATCACTCAGGCTTTCGGAACATGAAGGAGAGGGCATACCTCATAGCAAACGCAAGCGAAAGCATAAACGTCGGAACCAAAATGGTTCTGGGTTTCATCTCGGAACAACTCAGGCGCTTGATAACGCAGTGTACCGCCTCGTCCATGTTGCATGGTCGAATGGGTAAATCGGAATGTCATCGGGTTTGTAATCGAGGAGAGGCCGAAATCGGCAATGCATGCCCTACCCGAGGGGGTTACGAGGATGTTGATCTAGGACCAGCACTTTTAATGTATAGTATATTTGAATATCGAACACCTACTGCCTTAAGGTCCCCATGAACCCCATTGTTATCGTGCAAATAGTTGAGGCCCAATGCGACATCCAAGATCTATATACCAATTGATATCACAGAATCAGATTTTATCTTGGATTTATCAGTCGACCCATCCACTTACAAGCGAGAGACGGCTGATGTCGACTGATTTGTTTTTGAGATACTCTAGTATGTTACCGTTTTCCATCCACGGCGAAACCAGGCAGAGCCTCGTCCCCAAATAATATAGGCCGAAGAAAGGCAGAAGGTTTGGGTGAGAAAGCTGACGCCAAATGAGCGCTTCTCGGCTGAATTCCTGGATAAAACAATGAGCAACGATGTAACATCACAACTGAGATTGCTAACCTTCAGTAAGGTTACAATATCTGATGTCTGGAATAGCCGCATAACTTTGACGGAGACATCTCTCCCGGCGACGGACCCCTTCCAAAGGTCGCTGAAGTTTCCGGCAGCCACCTGTTCCCCAACTTTCTTTAAATCGGGCACTGGAAAGCATCGGGGGTGCCGCCCAGAGACTCGAGAAAGCCTCAACAGAACTCGGAGAAGAGAGGGCCTGGTTAATGCTGTGGAAGAGCCAGAATCCAACAGCTATAAACCCGCAGTTCAGCAAGTTGTGCTACAGTGAATGGCCCAACTCACATCCTGCAAGAGGTCCAGAAGATGCTGAGCAGAAGTGTCACGACGGGATAAAAACCCTGGTCAACAAGCTTCGTACATAGATCTTTCCCCAGATCACCGGACGGGCCGACGGACAGGGTGCCTAATTCTGCCGGAATATCATGATGTATGCTGAAGGAGCGGTGGAAGCCGTCCAAGCCCGGTTCACGGGACGCATCACCAATGTGAGAGTCTGGTCTGCTCGAAATGAAGAAGCGCAGGGGAACATTGTCTGTTCGGCGGGTCATATTGGCAATTGGATGCAATATCTCCAGCTGGACATTTTCATCTTGACATTCATCCAATCCGTCGATGATGACGACTAGAGCATGACCGGAAAGATTTTGAAGGCAGGGCTCGACGATCAAGCTCTGCAGCTGAACAGAGAGAGATCTGTGCAAGAGGGATGGATTTTCCTGAACCGCATGCAAAATGGCGTTCTTCAAGGCAGTGTTGCCTTTCCGCTGGGAAAGCTGATATGCGATCGTTATGAATAGCTTGTTGCCATTTCCGCGAGACGGATGCCCTTGTTTGAAGAAGAAGCTCCCACCAAGGCGACCCTCTGCTTCGATCTTGTGGCACAAAGCTTGAGCAATCGCCGATTTCCCTGCACCAGCTCGTCCATATAGCCAGAGTATCTGGCTCTTAGGATCGTCCTCAGAGGACCAACTGCAGATGTCATCGAGGAGTTCTATCTGTGCATCGTGATGGCATTTGGGATGTGGGGATCTGTCTGCGGAGTCGTGGAGTGCATCGTGAGCCGACACTAGGCGCAATTTTTTCAGGCCTTGAGCACTCATAAGTTCTAGGTACAGTCAAGATTTAGAGGAGCAACTGCGCACCTGTTTCATATCTGTGGTTGACATAAGTATTATCCCAGATATTCACAGATGCCCCGCCTACGACTGTCGGGTGCTCGGGGTAATCTGAAGGTTGGAGCGGGGATCGAACCACCTGAAGTGGGTGAGAGGTCCCGTTGACTTCTGCATGGTGGCGGAACGTATTGTGAAGAGAGGCATTGAGGTCGGGAAAACCCTCATGGTCGATGTACATATTCCATTCGCCCATGACGTTTACAGACGTCGAATCATCCTGAATTATTGTTAGAGGCCTCTGCGGCCAGGATTCGGTCCAATGTGGCCCTGCTGAAGTTCCACGGCCAGGAGAGACGCGGGGAAGGTCTGCGGTTAAATCCACCGCCTCCTGTAGATTTGGAGGTTCCGTTCGAGGACGACATTCGGGGGCGTGACTGGATTTGCAGTTGAATCTTCCTGAATTTCTTTGGAATTTCCCCCTCATGACGTGTACTCCAACGTTCGGAAATTGCGGCAAGAATGTTGTCCGACAAAGGCTCCATGAGGTTACAAAGAGACGAGCCGCGCGGTGGCTGCGGTCGGTGAGAAACATCTTCCACCGTGTGATGTCGGAAAAATAAAAATAGCCTTATAAGGTGCCGGCATTGATAAGTGCCGTATAAGCGACCGGCCTGCCCTGTAAGGCACTTATCCGGCGGTCGGCTAACATTATTTGACACAAATAATTCACGCTTTCCCGCCGCCACGTCCATCGTCCTCGCCGCGACCCAGCGCTGGCTTATGCAACTTGTATGCAACTCGGGTACCCTCTTGAGTAGCATATCGGGGCTGTTTGCCTCCGCTATCTGCCTCTAACAGCAATTGCAAGTCATGTGAAGTCATCCAAGTCACTTGATAGTCTCTTATAAACAGACGCTACAACAAAAAAGTGCTCGTACCTGCGCATTGTTGTAGTCACTTGAAGAGTTCTGAGTACTGCACGCTCTCGTTTTTTCCTTCTTTCTCTCATTTTGTTCAGCATTTGTTGATAGGAATCTCCTAGATCTCGGTACACGGCTTTTAGCCACTGGCGCCGTATGTCTGGCAAGCGCGCGGCGCATCAGGCACAACAACGCACTATGCTGACAACTTTAACTCAAACCCCCACCGCGCATCGCTGTAAACCGCGTATCAGCGCCGTGATGAGATTAAGATGAACGAGGTGCTTCATTCCCCACCCCTCCTTACCCGCTAGCCCGCTTTTTGTCCAGATCCCCGCTGCACTCGGTGCAGGCTCGCACCAACTCCCCCCACGACGTGCTCCGATGCAATGCAAACTGCACATGCCTCACGCGCGCGAATTCGCGCTGTGTGCGCCATGTGTTGTTCCAAGGCAGAGCACGTTGGGGGACCACGAGGAAGAAAGGTACGCACCTTTGTTATCTTTTTCTTTTTCTTTTCTTCTTCAACAGCTCGATACCGCTCAAGGTTGATACCGGCAAGGTACGTAGGCACCTTACTATGTCTGTTCTTTTCTCATGCTTTTGCTTTCTTTTAACAGCTCGACTCCCCAATTTATGCGCTGTGTCGCACCACAACAACGGCCCGGACTCAGTCAGTGGCAGCGAGGAGGGAGGATATATCTGGGATGGTGGGCGGCAAAGGTGCGCCCGCCCGCTTCTTCTACCCTCTGCTTCCTTTTCTTTTACAACTTGGGTTCCTCCTCAAGACCCCGACCCCGATCTCAATCGCAACACTACACACGCCAACGAGCGAGTTCCAGTCAACGTGGATATCCGGGATGTTGTGGGCCAGGTGCGCTGCCCACCCGCTAACTGCCATTTACTTGCTGATACCTTTTTTTAGGCTAATATACTTACTTACTTTCTTCAGATCCGCACACAATTCCCGCCCATGCACCGCGCTCCAAATTCGACCCCACCGGGTCGATGCACGTGCAATGCCGACACCGAGGAGATCCCACATTGCCCCTGCGCTTGCCTGCCCCCGCCCTCGCCTTCGACCTCAACTTCAGTCCGGAGCCTGACCCCACACACGCTGAAGATCGCATATCGCCGCCCGCAGATGAGACGGACAAGGTGCATAGGTACGCACCTCAGTCTCCGTTACTCCTCCTTACCCGCTGACCTAGGCAATGCAGCACACGCATGCCTCCGCCTCCTCGACATCGGTCCGGAGCCCAACCCCATGCCCGCTGCAGAATACGCATCAGCAATGGGAAGGACAAGTCTAGGGTGTGTACGACCTTATTCCTACTTGACCCGCTCACCCTAATCCTGTTCAGATCCGGCTGCACGCTGCGTACACGCAGCCCTGCCCCGTCTCCTCACCGACGCCGCGAGTCTGCGCGAATCCGCCGCTGCGGGCGCAAGTTGTCTGTCCGGGCTCGGCAGAATAAAAGTTCTTTGAGGCCAGATCGAAACCGAGGAAGGACAAGTCAACGTGGGGAGTGTGGGGCGTAAGGTCGAGCTAGTAGTACATTGTGCAATGTACGCACCTCTTTTTTAATCTTATCCTCTCCCTTCCCTTCCCTGCCCTCCTCTCTCCATTCGGATCTCCACGCCCGGATACCGAGACTCCCCGCATGCAAAGTCCTTTGCGTGCGGGTCACCCGAGTCCCGCGCTGTGGGACACGGGCGTCAATGCTCCGGGCCGTGCTGCAACGGCTCAGGGCAAGCTTCTCCCGCCAACTCGTGGCTGGTGCAGAGCGAACACGTCCACGCCCAGAAACAACGGGTCCGAATGCGCCGCACCTGCGCCTGGACTCGCAAAGAAAGCTGCAGCATACCGAGTCTCTGCATGTTGCACTGCACCCATAGACTCGCACAGGTGCCGCCGTGTTTATGCAATCCGCAAGGGTGTGATGCCCATTTGTACAGTGCACAGTGCATGGTGCACCCAGACTCGCAGGAGCGAGCGTGCACAGAGTCTGTGAGCTACAATGCACCTGCAGATTCAGGAGCATACCGCTGTGCGCAGGTTTGCGCAATTCTGTGCGTTCTGCGCAGTGCGTCAGTGCCAACATTTGCGCTATGGCGTGCAAACATGACTGAACACATCACGCATGGGTGTGCGGAGGCTACAATGGGTGGGGAATCCCGCAGACTCTGCGAGCTGTAATGCATACGCAGACTCGGGACTCGGAGCGTACTGCCATGCGCAATCCAGCAATTTGAGTGTGCAGCACAATAGAGGCATTCACGGTATGGCATATATGCACATCGCGCGAGGGTGTGTGGAGGCGGCACCGACTCGCAGGCCTAGTTTGATGCTCTATTTAAATGCTGCAGAATGTGAATGAGTTTGGGGAAAGCAGGTGTAAGTATTATGGCGAGGATCTCAAACTATGCCATATATTGAACACACAAACTTATATATTATCTGCCAATTAGTTTAGTGGTTATGTTGCGTTATGTTACACTTTTCATGTTTTCCCAAGGTCGCTGGTTCGACTCCCTTGATGGGCTTCTCATTAAATTAAATTCAGTTCATTAAATAATAGTTAGTAGTTAAGAATATTCTCAGTAATAACTACTCTAGTTAGAGTAGATGGTAGAAACCATTAGATTTTTCGCTATAATGACTCTGCCCATTGGTTGACATCCCATAAGCATAGATAATTTTTTCTGAATAGATTCGCATTTCCGGCAGCGATGCCGAGGCACGTGTTAGGACCCCATCGGACTTGGATCTGAGTATTATCCGTTCGGACCTTTTTTTTTTTTACCATTATATATTATAATCTGTACAGGGGGTTGGTACCCCCCTGACAGATTATTCTAGCTACACATTACACTGAATAAACACATTGGGTGACTCTCCGCTCGGGCTTTCGCCGAATTCGGTTGCATGTCACAAATGTCACAGATGTAACTCACTCTTCGCTGGCACTCTCTCTCAGACACCGTCCAAGACCTGACATGGCGCTGTCTTATGGATGCTCTCAAGAACTCCCCACTCCATTTACACTCCAATCTTGACCCACCAGGGCTGTTTTAATGACTTTGCGACTGATTCGACGTTGCCGCTGTGAATTGCTGGGACTTACCCAGATGCTTGCGTCCCAGTTGGTTCTTGGATTGCTGTAAAAGCGAAATTGCCTCTGGTAGCACTGAGTAACAATCTGGCCCTGTTGCGACACTTACTCTCTCTCAACGACAGAGCTTAAATGGTACATTGCTTCCGAAGGGTCACCGGCACAGCAGAGCTCATAAAGCTGGGCTCGTATCCAAATGTTTTTCCATTCGAGGTTCGCTCCTTGTTCACCACACTCCTTTCCTTTCCTTTCCTCAATCTTATTCGCAATGTCAGATCCAGCTGTTCCACCATTCACGCAGTCTGCGCCTAAGCCCGATATTCACTTCGACAACAATGGATTGCCCTGGCTCCGCAACGCAAATGGCCAGTGGGCTCCTGCCCCTCTGGTATGTATTCTACTCTCCTCTCACGAGCGCATTGAGCTGATCATCATAGCCACCGCCTCTGCAGCCGCCCTTCGAACTCAGAGGTGCCGCAGCAGCTACAATTCAGGTATGTGTCAGACCAAATAATTTGGTGCTTTCTTAACTTTTCTTCAGCCAACTGCATACAATTTCCCATCTACGTTCACGGCAGATTTTTCTGTGCCTCCGCATGTGTCGTCCTCCACCAGAGCCATCCCACCCCACCTCATTGATCCTCGCCTTCGCCCTCTTCCTCAGGGTGATGACCGTGACCTGACCGACCCCTACACCATCGCCAAGGCCAGCCTCCACCCTGCCGTCAAAGTCGCCGGTGTCCGTCAGAAGGATCACGGGAAGAAGCGTCGACTTCCCTCTGACTCTAGCGACGATGCCCCAGTGACCAAGCGTGGTCGTCCCCAGGGCTCTATCAATTATAACAAAAACGACACCGCAAAGGTCCTCAAGATCGCTGAGAAAAAACTGCCGATGGGTGCCAAGGGCTGGAAGGCTGTCGCAGTTAGTTTCAATAAGTGGGTGACAGCTGACGGGCGGCCAGAGCGTGATGTGAAGTCTCTCGAGACCAAATACAGACAGGTGTGTTGCCTTTCTTGACCCTTCTGTTTAACGAGCTCACTGTTGTGCTAGCTACTGCGGAAAAAGAAGCCCACCGGTGACGGCTACTGTCCTCCAGATGTCAAACGCGCCCACTGTATTGAAGACTTGATTAATCAGAAGGCTGACACTCGCGAACTCAGCGACTCGGAGTTTGACGATGCTGGCAGTCCCGCTGATGCTTCATCAGATGACGTAGTCGAAGTTGTTCCCACCACATTCACAGTCCGCACTGCTGTTGCTCGTTGCACACCTAGCCCACCTCTCCATCGCGCAGCTAGTCCCCCGCCTCGCCGCCCTCGCATGAATGCCCTGGAGCTTGTCGACCAGCTCTTGAAGGCATTTGACCCGAAGGTGGCAAAGGCCCGCGACAACAAGCGTGCCGAGCGCTCCTTCCAGACGTCCCACATGCTCAGTATCTCTCAACAACTCCGTGACTCCCAGAACAACGTCGAGAACTTGCGGAACCAACTTACTGCGATGCAGGCTCGCGTCCATGAAGGCGAACGTGCACGCGAGTTTGCGGAATTCAGGCTGCAGTTCTACCAGACAGGTGGTGGTCCTGGTTTGGGGAGTGCTAGCACAGGTCTCAGTGTCGACCATCGTAGTTGTGCCGCCATCTACAAGGACAACCCTGACCTTATCCGTGACAATGGGAAAGTTCGTTGTGAGCGCGTTTATCCAGATGGAGGCGCATGCACTGAGTTCTTCTCAGACCCCTCTAGTGACGACGATGCAGAGAAGGAGAACCGAAACCCCAGCTCGTCATCTCACTCGGGCCGCTCCAGCTCCTTCTCCCTCCATGATGACGACACCCTCGTTGACTACTCTCTCCTTCCCTCAACCTCGGGTACTGCAGAGGTTACAGGTGCACCGTCGGCTGCCGTTGTGGATAGTGCTTCGAACGGTGGAGTCGGCAAGATCTGAACATTGCTTTTCCTTGGACCTTTCCTTCATTACACCCAATCTACCTACGCTCTTTTAATACCTACATTGCGAACACTCGCTTGATTATTCCTCTGTCTCCTGAACATTGCCATTGTGTCTACATAGTAATCCACTTGTTTACTCGTAAACTGCGATGTTGTGAAAGTGTGCGACCCTGTCTGAACGACGTTGTTCTCCGAACAACATATTTTTGAAGCCACTCCATACCACCTCATCTTCTCTTGTCTGCTTCCATAGTGGCATATAGACACTACGGATCTGGTTGATCCCGACCAACTCTGCTCGGACGTTGTTCAAGCGAACACAAATCTCGAGGAGATCACCACGCTCCTTTTGGCGCCCTATTTCTAATGGGATTCGGAGCTGCCCAAATGAACCTTGCAAACCACGCATTCCCCACTCGGCTGTTTGTCGATATGATAGTAGTTCTCGGTCAAAAGCGAGCTTTTCCTGAATCTCGGCAGCGGTTCCTTGGTTTTTCTGCCCAGTTTTGATCGGTGCCCGGATTTTCCCCTCTATTTGTTTCGCCCCACGCGGAAATGCTGTATCGGCGACCAGATAAAACCCTTCTGGCGTGCGCGTGCAAAGTTTTTCGTAGATAGGCCAGGCAACACGAGAATCGTGCCAGCTGCCTGGAGCATTGAGTTGGGTAGCAATAATAGTCCCTGTTGTTATATTGAAGAAGGGCATGCATTGCATAGGTTGAAACCTACCTTTGGGCGCGAAGACAAGAACAGAGCTGATGAAATGGGCACAAAGCCATCCATTGTACGTTGCGTTTTCTATCTCTTCATTGGCCGATGTCTGAGATTCCAGATTGAGACCATCAATGCTTGCGAAAGCACCGGTTAGACGGGGATGACGTTCGACAATCAAATCATTGTGCTCGCGGAACTCATCTGCATGCACAGGCCACCTGATTTTAGCGGCAGGCATCTGGCAGAGGACATCCAAAAGAATCTGGAGTCCAAATGTAATGTACCGCGAGATGGTAGTTGGAATACACGCGAAGATCTGCTGGAGACTGATTTCTCGCATCGTTGAGTTCAGGTAATGGAGGACAAGCCCAAGAGCTCCGGATCCATCAAGTGATCGCCCACCCGGCCATCTTTGTCCAGATCCTCCCAAGGAATGGGTGTCATTTCCCATGCAACACCAAAACCAGCATCAATGATCACGTCAAAAGTCGCGACATCGAAGCCCATAGTTGTGATGTATGCCCGGTCATTTCGTGTTCGATGCAGTACCTGCCATGCGGTGGCTCCATGGGGGTTCCGTAGTAGTTGAGGCTGGCAGAGATACAGCCTGCTTGGTTGCCGCCGCTCTGTCCGCAGTCGATGGGCCTCAATTGCACCGAGAGAAATGATGGCCATAGCGGACCCTGCAAGCTGCTGTTCTTCGTCGACCTCTTCCATTTCGATCTCCTCAAGCTGTTGAAGGCAGTAGAACACGTCGATATCCATGGATGTTGCAGTGGGGACGCGTTGGTTGGAGCAGGGACATGTTATATGGTGTTGTTTGGCAAATCCATCCACGACGTCTAGTTCTGAAGAGTCTGAACCAACTCTGAACTCAAATAATCTTATGGGAATGACGCGGAATAGATTTTGTGATTAAATCTCATATGCCGACATCGCTGGCACCCCTCCGGTATTCCGCAGATATTATTTAGTCTTATGGGAAGTCAACCATTATAAGGTCTTATAAGCCCTGTAACAATATAAGGTTGCCTTATCTTATACGGTTCTTTCATCTTATCATGTCATTATCAAGAGGCCGCGGCCTCGCGGCATTATAAGCGCTTATCAGGCCTTATCGGCTTCAGCCAGTTTTTCCGACAGAGGCTGTCGTAGTTTACTCCAATGCATGTCCGACGCACCGTATGGCATCCTCCGGGTTCTGTTTCGCGGGTTTCTCTCCACGCCCAATGAACTTCGGCCAGCGTCTCGAGAAGCCATAAATTCAGATATTTCTTCCCGCTCGTCGTCTTCTGGGAGATGGGGGGACGGGACACTCATATCGCTGGAAACAACGTGCAGAGTACCTGAGGCTCGACAGTGGAGAAGGGTGGAGGAAGAGTGCAAGAAGATCCTGAAGCCGCTACTACGCACGTGGCAGGCTTGCCTAAAATTAAACGAGACCGGCGTGCAGAGCAACTGAAAAGCTGTACCTCAGCGTTACGCTAATTTTGGCGGGAGGATTGCAAGATTAGTCGATCATCAGGCACATAAGGGAAAGCGTATGTAACACGGTAGGCCCTTGGATGGATTGGAACTGCTACGTACTACCCGAATCTGTGATCGCCGCTAATCGTTGGCCCACCAGTGTCTGGGAGCGAGGTGGACATATGCCATAAATTTCGCTGCCAGCAACAAAGAGCCAGGGCCGACATGGTGATGCACACCAAGCTGCGCTGTACACGGAAGAGATATCGGAATTGTTTCACAACACATCGGAGCCGGTGTTCACATATCGGAGTCGTAGTAAGTCCTCATCAGAGTTGGAGTTCAGGTACAGTTTTCCCCATTCAGGCATCGGAGTTGGCACAGCACAGCTTTTCGGACTTCCCATGGTTCACCTCTTCATTCAATTATTATTATTACTTGTATTACTCGTATCTTAAGTAGATGCCCTCATTTCTTATGCAGCTGTTTACACTCTTCTCAAGTTCTATTTTTCTCACCCACCGCTTGGCGGCTCTGTATGTCCATTCCATTACCCATTTTTTTTTTGTGGAGTCTGAACTTAACCTGGACATCAGAGAATGGCTTCGGCCAGGGTTCTGGAGCTCCACAAGGTTACTTTCGACCTCCCCAATCAGCTGCTCAACTTCCGCTCGAAAGACACGTTCTGCCTCGCATCCTTTTTCCCCTCTCCCATCATCCCCCACCGAATCGGATGGGGCTGTTCGTCCCATTTCACCCCCCACTCACTTTGTGACCGTGCAAGCCGGCATCCAGCTGTCCATGGAATATCAATGTGGGGGGCATAGGTAAGCGCCACGAATATTGCGAATTTCAGTCTGCATCCTTCTCCACCCCGATGAGGTAAATTCGCCCCTCGGTTCATACGCTGCGGCCCATCGCAATTTCTGGTCCCTGTGCGTCCGCTGCATGTGTGATGCTCGAGGCTTACCTCAAAGGGAGGATACACAAATAAGCCACGGTCCAAAATTCGAGAGACATGAAGAACCTATTTACGACGTGTTTTGAATGTGTGAGCAGGAAAAATGTTGAAACTCATTTGAATGTTTCCAGCATGGATAACACGCATTTGAAACCCTTGCTGATCAGCTTGAAAGCATTCAAATGATGTTTAAAATGTCTGTTGCTCACACATGCAAATAACATTGTAAATGGATCCATTATGTTTTTTGAATTTTTTTGCAGTGCCTTTTTTACTTATCCTCCTTGTGCCTGGTGACTTTCAGGCTGTTCGTCGAGCTGTTTCAAGAGTTAAAGTTGGTCCAACATCCGAAGTCATACAGGTATATACCTATCTCCTGCACATTTCTCGCATTCCAACTTGGGTTGACTTTCGGCGCGGTCCCGACTACGTGCCTTTCTGGATTTGCCTTGAATAGTGTTGTCCCGGGTCGGGGCTCAAGCCCAAGCCCGACCAAGCCTGGAATTTTGAACCCTACCCAGGCCCAACCCGAAGTCGGGCTCGGTAGGCTTTAACGCATATCCAGAGTCCAGACCAAAGGCATGCGCTTGCTTGGTTATCTTGGAACCAAGTCCAGGGGCGGTAGGAAGGCAGGAACACTCCTCGCAAGACAAGCCGATCGCGACTGAGTCACTGCAGTTTCAAGGCGTATTTACAGTGGGGGGAAACAGAAGTGCCACGTCGCGTGGCGAACGTCCCCAGGATTCAGATGCTGTGACAAACAAACAAATGTGCACTAGTACTTGGGCAGAATAAAAATTGATGGAGGTCAGAGGAGTGTACGAACGTCAACCAAATTAATTCCAATTCGGTGGAAACCGCCAGTGGGGGTGATTAGAATGAATGGCGTCAGAATACCAGTGCTCACGTTCAACGTTCAACTTTCAAGTTGACGAATCGAAGCGCAAGACGTGAAAGGTCGAAACGCGAGGGAGACTGAGACATTAGTTTTAGTTTGCGTGTTTTCTAATATAAGTTCGCCGGCGGTTTCGGATTGTATACGGCACGGTTGAGCTTTTACAATTCAAGTAAAGCTTGAGGGATATGAAAAAATTGGAGAGTCCGAGTCGAAAAGTCGGAGAGACAACTTGAGATTGAATGAGTTTATTCTGTGAAAATAGCCGAAATCAGGACACTGAAGTCTGAGAAAGAAGAAGGAAAAGGAAAGGAGTAATCTCCAATTGGCCATGGATTGGATTTGGACCCACTAGAATCAATTATTTCTTCAACATTACTTCAACACAGATGTGGATCGACGTAAGAAACACTCAAGTTGGCTTCGGAATCCGCTTGCCTTGACCAAGTTGGTTTTCAACGTACCAACGAACACTAACCTCTGGTCACTGATACCTCTAGCTGCCCACCACCCACGACTTCGAATTGGAGTGTCCGCAGTTCCCGAATGCACTATTCTGGGGACCAAGGTGTGTCCTCCATTTGTCCCTTTCACTCGCCTTTGTACTCACTGCACCTCATTTGCATTGTAGGTAACCAACGTGAGCCAGGTACGTCGGTTCTACCGGTTCTACCGGTCTTGTACCGCCCTCTCTGACAGTTTTTCATCTCGTTAATCTCAAGTGTCTGGCCGACGGAATATTGCATCATAGTCGAATCTATGAGTCTACCACGTTCGTGGTTGTCCATCTTTGTCTGTAAGTCGCGACAATTATTGACCGACTTGCCATGCTAACGTCGTGTCAGAGGCCCATGAACCCAGATTACACCCCATGGCTGCGTGAACCCGTGCAGAAGACGGTGTAGCACTGTTGCAAGGTTCAGTAGAACTGTAGGTGCGTCGTACTCGACCCTTCTGTGGGCCATCGATTCGTTGGCTAGTCAGACTACCTGTAGTAGCTATTTCAATGAATGCATTCCCAATTATTATTCTTTTTGATGGTTTCTCCCCTAGACCAACACAACTATGTTGAGCTCTGAGTGCTACTGAGTGCTATGGGTACTATTCAACTATGAAGCTATGGTGGGTATTTTAGCCTCATGCCAAGCTATCACTGCGTTCAGACCCCCCTGTAGGCACAGGTCTGCCAGATCCCAATAGGCAGATGCGTAGGCAGACCGATGTGCCGACCCCTTCCCATCCGTCTGCCCATCCCTGCTGTGGTTGGTCTAGGTATTCTGACCAGAATAGGCACACATAGACTGACGTAGGCCGATGAGCCTACCTAAGCCTAGTTAGCCAAATTCAAAATCTGACATGGTTTGTACCCATCCAGTCACTCCAACCGACACCAACCTAGACCCAGGTTGGCCAAGGTTGGCCAAGATAGGCACACCACCATCGGCGAAGATCTGCCAAGGTGGGCAGACTTTGCCTTGGTAGGGATGCTAGACCAACGTCGGCCAATGCCTATTAACGTAGACCAACGTCGGCTTGAGTGGGCAACCCATAGGCGGAGATCGGCGAGAGTGGGCACATCTGTGCCTATGGGGGGGTCTGAATGCAGTGTATGATTAACTCTGTAGCAGTCTGTAGCTCCCGCCTATCACTACAGACCAGGGGGTTAGCTACAGGGCTATCCTGGCTACATTGCGCTACATATGTAACTGGTTTCTTCCTGATGCAGGTCTCTAGAGGCCTCGAGAATGTCTTCCTCCACGCAGAATGGAACCACCGTCAAGTTGAAGTCAAGTTTCCACGACCAGTGCAACGGCAATTATTATGGAAGTGAATACAGAGACATGCGCATGGGGAATCCCGATAGCATCCGGGTTGCAATAATAACGCGATAAATTTAGCTGCACACCAGTGCCCTTCCGCTGTGAACGCTCTACCATGATGTCAGGAAATGAGATATTCCGCGGTCCGCCCCGGCCTCCGGTCCGTGATAAAGATTGACAGCTGTCATACAGCCCTAGGTACATTTAAGCCGTATGCATTCGTCTATTGCCCTCAGTCTTTGATCCCACATTGCGGGAGACTGAGGGTGAGTCCACTAGCTATTCTTCATAGTTCTATTTACTTATTATGTAGTACTGCGCCTTCCGCGCATTTACAGATCTTGATAGGTTATGGGCCCTGGAGCGCTAGCGCTTTGAAGACGTACCTACATTGAAGACTCACCGCTCGCTCATCAGAGCTAGAAGCATCGCGAGCACTGCCTCGCATCAATCACTTGACCAACTGCTGATACCACCTCGGACTTCCCACAGATGTCAACCACTTTCATTCCGGCGGCTACCCAGCTCTCGGGTGCTGAGGACTGGCCCTTGTTCCATGTCCACACTCAGATGGAGCTGCGCCCTGAGGGTGTGTTTACTTTGCTGGAAACTGTTATACAGGCTTCAACTGCTGCTGATGCCCTCACTGCTGCTACTGCTGTCACGAGTTCTCTTGGGACTCCTGCTATTACTGTGACTGGTACAACTGGTGGTACTACCACTTCTGTGGCTGGATCCACTCCTACTGTTGGTGTAGCTTTCAAAGACACTCCTGCAGAGCGTAACAGTCGCGCATTGGGAATCATAAATAAATTCCTATCCGTGGAGCTATGCATGGAATATGTTGATGAAACCAGCGCTGGGACTCTCTGGGCTAAACTGCGAGAACGTTTTGAAGAGGACAATCGTGCTGATACTGCTATGGGTGTTCTTGCCTCTCTCTTCACCACCAAACTTGGTGTGGAGAGTGAAGCAGAACTCATTGATCGTTCAAAGATTGAAGCCCACATTGGGGTTATCAAGGGTTACTTTGACCGTCTTTCACGGTTGAAATACCCATTCTCTGCAGATCTTCAGCCTCTCATCTTGCTCAGCACTTTGCCAGATGATCCTTATTGGACTGGAATCAGAGGGAACATTGTTTCCTCTCTTGGTACAAGCATGACTTGGGATAAAGTCCGTGCACGCCTCCTGACTCTAGGGAAGCGCCCTGAGCCAGCAGATGAATCTGCCATGACTGCAAAATCCCAAAGCTCCAACAAAGTCAAACCATCCTCCAGCGGTGGTGACAAGACCTGTCTATTTCATGGCCAAAATAAATCACACACAACTGAACAGTGTTTCCAGTTGAAGAACATGGTCCAGGAATCAAAGAAGGGGAAATCGAAATCTAGGAAGCAAGCCAGAAAACGTGGCTCAAAGGCAAATGCCTCTGCTGCCTCTGATTCTGATTCTGAAGATGAGGATAGTGCTAATGTAGCTTCTGTATCTCCCAAATCCTATGCTGCTATGTCTGCTTATCTCTCAAGTGACTCAAGTGGCTTGAAACTTGTCATTGTACTGGATTCTGGAGCATCCAGAGTAATGAGCCCTAACATGGACTGGTTTGAGACAGGGACTTATCAAGTTCTCAACCCTCCACAAAAGGTTCGTCTAGGAAATGATACATACTGTGATGCAGTCGGTATTGGGACTCTCCAGTTCTCATGCAAAACAAAACGAGGCATGACACGACTGGCTCTAAAGCAGGCATTGCATGTTCCATCTTTGGGCTTACACTCATATCTGTTCAGCAAATAGCGAAGGCTGGATACAAGTGCATTTTCCAGGGCAATGAATGCATCATTCGAGACTCTGATGGGAAACGCATGATTGAGGCAAAGCAAAAGAAAGGTCTCTATCATATGGCTTGCACTCCATTGAGCCAAGATCCACATGCTTTGTTTGCAATGGATATCAACCATCTCCACAAAATCTCGGGACACACAAATTTTCAGCTACTTCAGAGTTCTGTGAGCAAAGGCCGGCTCGGTGAAATCACATCCTTGATAGGTATACCAAAATTCTGTGAGCCTTGTGTGATTGGGAAAATGAAGAAACTACCATTTTCCAAGAGCCAGACTAAAGCTCGTGGTCCCTTGGACATTGTCTCGAGTGACGTGGGTGGGCCAGTGACACCAGAAGCTCCAGGCGGATTTCGCTACTGGGTGGTACTTGTTGATCATTACTCTTCTAATGTGTGGGTCCTATTCGCAAAGAAGAAATCTGAAGTCTACAGTCGCATAAAGCAATGGCGAAAAGATGTTGAAGCCCACTTCAGGGCCCAGATTGCGAATTGGGAGTTCTGTGAAGGCTGGATTCGATTCTTCCGCACAGACGGAGGAGGAGAGTTCACATCCAAGGAATTTGAAGCTGAGTTCAAGAGGCTGGGAATCATACATGAAGTAACAGCACCATATACACCTGAACAGAATGGTATTGCTGAGAGGATGAATCAAACCCTTGTCACACGGGCTACAACAATGCTCATTGATTCCCGCCTGCCTCGGAAATTCTGGAAACTAGCTCTTCTTGCAGCAGCTTACACAATAAACCGAACTCCTACCTCATCACAGGGTTATCGTATCCCACACGAGATACTATATGATCGACCAGTGAACATAAACCACTTGCACCGTTTTGGATGTCACGCATATCCCTTGATTCCAAAGGAGAAGCGCCACAAACAAAAATTCGGTAATAAAGCAAACCGCTGTGTCTTTGTTGGATATCATGAAGGAAGCAAAGCCTATGACTTGCTCATGATCAATGAAAATGGTACCTATGGTAAAATCATAAACTCGAGACATGTGAGGTTCAATGATGATGAGCCCTCGTCTACCATGGTACAGCCTCCACTGGAGCCAGAAGCAACTTCTCGAGAGCAATTTGAGAGAGTTTCCCAAAGTCTGCTGCCTAGAGCTACCTCCTATTATGACGAGGATGACGACACAGACATTCCACTACAACCCAATCCAGGTTCAGTGGGGGCTCCTCCAATCTCGGTTGCTCCACCAAGGGACAGTCCACCTCAGGCTGATCCCTTGCCATTACCAGATGATATTCCATCTGTTGTGCACCCTTCTGAGAGGGGGAATCCACCACTACAAAAAGTTGCAGGTGTCAGAATTGAACCCCCTCGAAGAAGTACTCGTGCACCTGTGCCAGCACAACATCCAAGTACTAAGTATGAGCAAATTGCACAAGGGCCACAGACAGTCCAAAGCTCAGCGTGCAGCCGAAGTAGCAGCACGGAGAGAAGCACGAAATAATGTGCCATCCTCACCTGAACCTGAACTTGATGACCCCGCTGAAGCTGTTCTCCTCGCAAGTCTTGATGATGTTATTGCAGAAGCATTCACTGCACAGCAGAGCCCTCTTGACCCTGTCAGCTGGGATGCAGCCATGAATGGTCCCAATGCTGATGAGTGGGTTTCTGGACTAAACGAGGACTTGCAGCTTTCCAGGAGAATGAGTTTATGATGTTGTTCCAATCCCTGAGGGTGTCAAGCCTATCAAGTCCAAAGTGTGCCAAAAGTTAAGACGATGAAAAAGGTCAGATAGCACGATACAAGGTTCGGATTGTTGCTCGAGGAGATACCCAGAAGGAGGGCATTGACTACAAAGAGGTTTTTGCTCCTACTGCAACTGGAGTCTGTTCGCATCATCTGTGCACTTGCCCAAATATAATCTCGAGCTTGAACAAATGGATGTCTCTACAGCTTATCTCAATGGGGAACTCGAAGAGGAAATCTACTGATGCCTCCGAGCTGTGTTCAAATCCCAGAAGGTCATTGCTGGCATCTGAAGCGATCATTATATGGTTGAAGCAGGCAGGCAGAACCTGGAATCGAACTCTTGACTCCAACTTCTAAAACTGGGTTTCATCGACTCAATTCGAAACTTGCCTCTATGTCTACAAAGAGGGCAATCAAACATGTTTGTGGTAGTCTACGTTGATGACCTTCTTCTTGCCGCTCTTCTAAGGAGTTCTCCCAGAAGATTAAGGGATGCTCTCCTCCAGCTTCAAGATGCGAGACCTGGGTATGCCAGATACCTCCTTGGCATCGAGATTGTTCGTGACCGAAAAAGCGCACAATTACTCTGAACCAGCGTCAATACATTGACAAGGTTCTTGCTCGCTATGGCATGACAGATTGCAAGTCAGTTTTCACACCAATGACAACAGGCACTGACCTCAGTGCTTTTGACCCTGAGAGTGACGAGACAATCACTCAGACGGCTCTTTTGAAGGCGGTCCTATTGTTTCATATCAGAGCATTGTTGGATCTGCCATGTATGCAATGCTTGGGACCCGAGCAGATATTGCACATACTGTTGGTGTTCTTGGATGGTTTAGCACAAATCCCAAAGGGATTCACTGGGCTGCGCCAAACGCCTGCTCCGATATCTCAAAGGCACACGGGATTGGGCCCTACATTATGATGGGGCTGACCTAAGCATGGACATGACATTCTATGGCTACATGATGCTAACTGGAATGGAGACCGAGACACTTCGCGTTCAACCTCAGGTTATGTCTTCATTGCAAGCGTGGAGCCATTGGCTGGTCAAGTCGCAGACAATCCATGGTGGCTTTATCCTCCACAGAGAGCGAGTACATTGGACTTGCAAATGCTGGACAACATTTGGCATGGTTGCGCTCCTTTTTCGATGAGCTTGGACATCCACAAAATGATCCAACCGAATTGCGTTGTGACAACCGAGCAGCAATTATTCTGTCTCAAGACCCGCAGTATCACGCATGGACTCAGCATATACAACGAAAATATCACTTTGTGCGAGATGACTTGGTTCGCCATGGCGAGTGTGTTGTACTCTGGTATCCCACAGAGGACATGGTTGCAGATATCTTTACAAAGGCACTACCTCATGATAAGCATTCAAAGTTCTGTCTCTCGATGGGACTACGGCCTGGGTCGAGTGGGGGTGTCAGGAAATGAGATATTCCGCGGTCCGCCCCGGCCTCCGGTCCGTGATAAAGATTGACAGCTGTCATACAGCCCTAGGTACATTTAAGCCGTATGCATTCGTCTATTGCCCTCAGTCTTTGATCCCACATTGCGGGAGACTGAGGGTGAGTCCACTAGCTATTCTTCATAGTTCTATTCACTTATTATGTAGTACTGCGCCTTCCGCGCATTTACAGGTATTTAATATACAGTCTTTGATCCCACATTGCGGGAGACTGAGGTACTGCGCCTTCCGTGCATTTACAGATCTTGATACATGATGCCGCCGCACAACTCACGTCCCCCTCACTCGCTTCCACAACACCACCAGCACCATCAACACACGACCGCCCCGGCCGTAACTCGTCGTCCTGCGCGAAATGCTCGGCATGCTCTGGGAGGTGCGCGTGGTGCTCTATGCATCTTGACTCGCTTATCAAGTCAGGCTTATTTATGATTATTCGTGGCCAGTTGTTTAGTGGGTAGTAGCAGGTTAACGTTATGCCAGTCCATTCCGCTTCACGGCAGCATTAGAATTCGATTGCCGTCTGTCCGAGATGTTCCTCTTGGCCAAATCCCGCTCGTGTGGATCTCCAGACAGATAGTAATACATTCCCAGTTACCCACCTGTTGACGGGTAGATGCAGCTTATCAACCGAGAACTCACTACTGCTGCGGCGCGGGGAGCATATTCAATTCAGCCGTTTTCCATTTTATTGTAAGTCAGGCGATGCCGGCGTGGATACAAAATGCGCATTGGCTGACAAGAGACGAGGCATAGGACCATTCCCATGCTACCACGTGCGCCATTCATTCTTTCCAAGACTAATGAGATGCGATGTGTAGAACTCAAAGAGGTGATATTACATATCCCATGATGGCGCGATTTTGGAGCGTGGAAACCAGGTGTGGTGGGTGAAACTTGTTATTTGAATGCCGGTTCACGTTAGGCCTGTCCTACAGATGCCGAACGAATGTAAATATTGGCCAGCGTCGGACTTCAGATGGAAATAGCGCCTCGTTTCCGACGCAGCTCTTATCTTCGGTTCGACATCAGTTGCCGCCCTCAGGTCAACTCCCACTTTACGCCATTCATGTCTCTCACTTTGTACTGCTTCGTCGCATTTACCGGGGGTCTGTGCTTCCTGGCCATCCTCCGCAAGAAGCGACGTGCCGCTATGTTGCCACCGGGGCCGCCAGGAGATCCCTTAGTTGGGCATCTTCTGCGCATGCCCTCCTCAGACTCCGCTCTGATATTTCACAAGTGGTGCAAAACATATGGTGTGTTCTCCGTGTCAAAGTCACGCCCGCTCAATTACACCTTCAGGCGAGGTTATGCACCTAGAGGTTCTCGGACGAACCATGATAATCCTTGATTCATATCGAGCTGCCGTGGATCTGCTGGATAAGAGAGGTTCGATTTACAGCGACAGGCCAAAGTTTACTCTGTACGAACTGTGAGCTCAACATTCTTTTCCCCTCAGAGATTGGGTGACTGAAACATATTTGCAGGCTTGGCTGGAACCCTTCACTTACCTTCCTCCAGTACGGGAAACAATTCAACAAGCACCGGCAGATGCATCAATCATATCTGAGCCGCCATAAGGTGGAGGACTTCAAGCCAATGCAGACCCAGGAGGCGCGGACGCTGGTACAGAACCTGATCGAGTCGACGACAGACATATACGAGCCATTCTTGAGCAGGTACTTCCTCCGTCGCTCGCCTTCCAATCAGCTAAGCAGGTGTAGGTTTGCTACAGGCATAATTACACAAATCGTGGCGGGTCATCGAATAATATCCAACGATGACCCATACCTTCGCATGTCCAAAATGGTCCTCGAAGCAATGTCTAAAACGGGACCTCCAGGGGGTAGCCCCCTCGACTTTTTTCCAATACGTCAGGGCCTCGAAGTAATTGTTACGGTCAAACCTTTGCTTAATGCTACATATAGTTCAGTACTTCCCTCCCTGGTTCCCTGGAGCACACCACGTCGGCGTTGTCAGAGCTTGGCGATCCACAATGCAAGAGCTATACGACTACCCCTTGTCCATCGTGAAAAAGCAGCAGGCGAGTAGTCTCTACATTCCATCCTCAGGCGATTTTTCACACCCGCAGCAGGAAATTGGGGAAGCTCTGCCGTCGTTCATACTCACACAATTGGAACAAGGCGAAGAAGATGACGAAGATCTGAAAGGCGCCGCGGCCACTATGTTTGGGGCTGGGGAGTTTACGATAGTTTTCGAAATCGGACTTTGGCAACGTCATCTAAATGAGATTTTTGTTGCAGACTTGGGGTACACTTGCCGTATTTGTTCTCGCAATGACTTTACATCCAGAATGCCAGGCCAAGGCACATAAGGAAATTGACTCTGTCGTCGGTGACCTGCGTTTGCCTGATTTCGAGGATCGCGAACATCTTCCATTCGTGGAATGTATTCTGCAAGAAACTCTCCGGTGAGTGAGGGAGCTTCTTCAAGATTTCTAGCTGACCGTTTGAATAACAATTGAGGTGGAATCCTGGACTACCGCTAGGTCATCTTGTGACACTGTGATCCTTGCCGTTGAATAACCAGCATTTTTAAAGGGGTGCCTCACTGCGTTATGCAAGACGACGTCTACCGCGGGATGTTCATACCCAAGGGTTCCATGGTATTCGCAAACATCAGGCATGATACCTTTCGAACCTTCGGGTGGGAACTCATGTTGAATTTCACTAGAGGGATGTCCCTTGACGAAACTGTATATTCCGATCCGACATCCTTCTACCTGGAGCAGTTCCTTCCGAAGCCCGCCAGAAATGGGGAACTTTCAATAACGTCGCATTCGGTTTTGATCGCAGGTTTGAATATTATATCTTCCCGACGTATATCTTCTGACACATTTTGGCAACCAAACAAGAATTTGTACTGGCCAGTATGTCGCTGAAAATAGCCTTTGGATTGCCATCACATCGATCTTGGCATCTTGCAAGATCTCCAATGCAATGGACGAGAATGGAAATATTATTGTGCCAGACGCCACGCTTACCGATGGGCTTGTAAGGCAAGTACAGCATGTCGCGGTCTGACCCCAACAAACTGATGAGATTCCAAGTCATCCGAAGGACACTCGATGTGTTATCTCCCCTCGTTCTTCCGGGGCCAGAGCACTCGTCTTGGAGACAGTGATGTAGTATTTGTTTTCTGCTGGATAAATAGTAAAAATCTTTGATGGATTAAATCATAAGGACGATGCATACCGTGCACGTATTTGAAGACAGGACATCAAGTTATCACTGCGGTAAGAGGAATGCAAGACGCCCCTTGAGGATATTCTGATCACCAAGCTGTTGTCGATGGAAATTGCCAGGTTGCCAGCCTTCATCTCGCAGTCGCAACAGCATACATTAATCCCAGCTTCGACTGGGTTCCCCAAGCCAATTTTCTGGACGGACTATCGCACCATTCAAATGGCTCCGCGCAGAGGCAAACACAGGAACATTCAAAGTCATTCCGGGCACTTCGCCTGTTGCCCTTCTTCCGATCTCAGAAACACCAGACTGCTCGAGAAGCGTTTGGATTCCCCAGGTTGGATGCCACAAATGTGATGAGCGCGTCAGAATCTCTGTGCTCTTCAAGCTGCCAGCTCGGAGAAAATAATGTCAAGGAGTGGATAGGATATTGGCGGGAGGCCAGGTTTATTTAAAATATAGTGAATACGTACTGTATATGAAGAATATAATTGTTCGATCAGTTGCCGTTCTCTTTGAAAAA
Organism: Mycena leptocephala; assembly: GCA_029378395.1. Lineage (NCBI taxonomy): Eukaryota > Fungi > Basidiomycota > Agaricomycetes > Agaricales > Mycenaceae > Mycena > Mycena leptocephala. The sequence continues at coordinate 71,526 of JARJLF010000576.1, forward strand.
TCACGCTACCCCAGCTCTTTGATCACCTCTGGATGGAAAGAGGTTGACCTATAAATCAACAACAAGGGGCGACATGGACTTACTTGACAAGGAGGTCGAGAAACGGTATCCCCGGCAGAAAATGGTGCACCCAACGACGGGAGAGTACAGGGTGATGGGTATAGAGGAGCTGGGCACAAAGGTCAAGGTGCGGATCGCGAGACGTGGGCATGTTAACATTAGGGTTGTTCACAATAGCCCCTTTTCGCGCCCTTTTTCTCGCCCTTTTTGCCATTCTCTTCATTGTCCCATTTTTCAATTAGAAGTACAAAAAGTTCAACACGCCGAGGTCCGAGGTTGCCTTTGTGTTGTAGCGTCTGTCTAGGAGACACTAACAAAAATGGTAGAAAACCGAAGAAAAACGGAGTCCTACATGCAATTCTGGTGGAAATGGAAAAAAAAAAAGGGCTACTGTGAACCCCCTGGCCCTTTTCCGCCTTTTTTGCGCGCTTTTTTTGGCTCCCTTTCTCCATTTCATGCAGTCTGGGTGCTCCTATCGCTCCTCAAAGATCGCATACCACCTCAAATGTTCAAAAAGGACTAGGGTGAAAATTTCCGGATTTTACAGCACACAGCGATTCTGCGTCAGTATTTCACTGATGTTGACTTACACCTCTGCCGATGGCAGTCGGAGCTATTATCGAGTCTAATTACTGCAATTTAAAACCTGGACCGAGTTATTCACAAAATACTGTAGTCCTCAGTTCAGGAATAATTTGTTTGCAGCCTATGTATGCGGATGTCAAAATTCCATACAGCTCGGAGTCGGATCCACGGCATGCCAAATTTGTTGGCTCTGCATTTCTATGTATTACGTTGAAGAGTTGGGCCGAGGTGGATTGAAAACAATGTTCAGTTCGGGGACATTGCATTAGCTGTAGGGATTGCGGCTGCGGCCTCGGGCCGAGCTGCACTGCTTTACTGATGGACTATACATCAGTAAAACTGCAATTTCGTCTTTGGCATCTTTGGCATCTTGGCCAAGACGTGAGAGATGTGTGAGACGAATTTTGGGCCAAGACGAGCCATCTTTTGAAAGTAGATTCACTTTTCTCAGGAAAGATGTTTGTCTCGGGCAAGATGCTCAAAGACGTTGTTCATCTTCGGGAAGACTGAGCTATCTTTCGTCAAGATTGCCTCAAAGACTCGCAGCTCTTACTGGAAGATCATTCAAAGATATGCATGGGACGAAATAAATAATGAATTCTCGTGAAATATCCGGTACGTATGCGAAATAAACACAGAAACTTCAGGTATCGGCAGGTGGACTAGGCTGAGAGGCAGTATATGTATTAGTATTCAATTAACATAAGAAATAAATGACGCACCGCGAACTTGAACATCGGCTGTGAGGACGAAATTCTCCTCCTCATCCGACTTGATCACAAGCCGGTCCACATCCATGGACGAACTGCGACCAGGAAATTCGGGAATTGGCGACACCGGCAAACCAACCGGCGGCATACGCGGCAGCAAGTGATCGGACTTTGAATCAACTTTCACTTGGCTGTCAAGCTGTCAGTGAGCTGGTGTTCTCTTGCTTCCTGCCTCCATCCTCTCGTCTTCTCAGTGCTTCTTAGTGCTTCGCAAATGGCCCCGCCGCTCCCGCCGCCAACGAAATACAACAATTGTTGCCCAGCCTGTGGGTCATACTGTTGCATTTCGTTCAATTAGTATGGTCACCTGTCACACACCCAAAAATCTACGAATTTTTTCGTAAGTCACTGCGTCACAGAGGCATTTTTGGCTTAGCCGAGCTTAGCCGAGCGTAGCCGAGAGATGCCGACGGATCAAATTGCCAAATGGGGACCGCATACGAAAGGTCCAGTTCGTTTGCGATGTCACACCCCAAACCGCCTTACGAATTGAACGAAATGCAACAGTATCTCACCCCACAGTTGACAAAAGACGGCGACCACTGGTTTCTAAGGTCTTTTTGACTCTCGCCGTGGCCAAATGTTTTTCTATTCTATCTCGCCGTGATTCTATTCCATCTCGCCGTGGCTAACTATTATTTTATCAGTGCTACAAGCCTGCAGCTCACGCCGACGCTTACAACCATCGCTGGCCGCCTTTGGCAAGACCTACAATCGCTCCCGCGACATCCACGGCTCTGCCCACGACTGTGTCCACCCCCTCAAAGATACCATGCCGCTACCCCGCCGGTTGCACGTCTGGCCGGACCAACAAGTGCTGCACGAACAATATGTGTCAAAAACATTGCTTAAAGACAGGCAACTGCGCGTACTCACACCACCACGCTGGTGATTCAAGTACAAGCATCAACATACCAGCCTCGACCCCAGCCTCGACCCCTCTCCCTCTGCACGTTGCATCATCCTCGCGCATCGCTACCTTTCCTCGCTCAGTGTCATCCTCCAGCATCATGCCCGCTCTATCGAATGTCCCCTTCCCCTCCCACATTCCAGTTTTTTCAGGTGCTCGCCCCTTCCATTCGTTCGACGACCTTGCCTCAAATCTCAACGAGCCACTGCATGCTCTCAATGCATACCAGGAGGCACAAAACTCTGCAGCCCACCAATTTGACCTCACCATCGGCCTCAAGTCGCCGTCACTTGACCTCCCTCTTGAAGAGGAACTACGCTACCAGGAAGAGAAGGACATCGAGGAGGCCATGCGTCGATCTGCGTGTGACGCTGAACAGGCTCGCCGCCGTGCCGCCTTTCAAGACATCAGCGACACCGTCACACGGCCCTCTCCTCTGCCAGTTCCTACTACCAACCTATGCCTGCGTTCTTTGTCACCCAGCCCTGACCCTCCCGCCGCTGTCTTACCCATCTCACATGCGAAGAAGTGTTCCACGGCCCCAATCCAAATCACAAGGCAGCTCAGTAACGACTGGATCAAGCCATCGTCTACATTTCATATTGCTGCTCCCACATGGCGACCTCCAACGAACCCAGAGCTTGCACGGAGGTTTCTCCTTGTGTATCTACGTAACGTAAGTCCTTTCTTATTCTATTGTGCTGCCTGTCGACTGACAGATTATGTAGAGCGTGGAGGACCCAGTTGTACTCTGTATCAGCGCTGCAGAACTACCGTCCTGGCCCCAGTTCCGCCTCACTGACTCCCCTCAGACCTTAAGCGACATGGGGATTGAGGACGTCGACAACATCAACCTAGAACAATACTCTGAAAGCTACCACATCTTCATGAAGGTCTCTGTGCGCCATCTTTTTACCTTGACAACCGATTGTGTGGTCCTTCTACGAAAGCAAGGTGTTCGTGTTCCAGATGAGGCGAGCATCATCACTCGCTTTCTAGGTGGCTCTACTGCTCCCACCTCGTCCCACCAACGGTACGGTTTGTCTCAAGAACGCGCGGGCATGCATCGCGAATACCACAAGCTGAAGTCTATTTCGTCCGACGACGGGTCTGACGTCGAAGTCGTCGGTAAGGTACGCAAGCGGGATTCCACCACCAAGACCCTACCGCGCAAGCGCCCCCGTCTCTCTGTCAACACCGTCATCGCGCCAATCAATGTCGATGACGATGGCAACACCTCAACGCAGTCCACCCCTCCTTCAACACCTGGCCCTTCGACACCTGGCCCATCGTGTTCAAGCACTGCCGGCCTGAAGAATGACAAAGGCAGCTGGATGAAGGGTCTCCACGCTGTCGACATGGTGGACAGGTTCGTCAAGATGGACAGCCCCGACATCGCGCATCTCCCGACGAAAGAAGCTTGCTTCCATGCTGTCTTCGGTCATGAACACTCCTATGCTCCGTCGACATATGACGACCCACTACGGCGCTGGAGGTCGGTCACCGAGGCAGAGCGGCAGCAAGCGTTGGATGCAGGGTGGACTTCTGAGGGACTCTGGACTGTTTTCACCAAGAACCATTCGCTTCGCCGCTAGTTATCCTTTCATCCTTTCATCTATTGGATTTGTATTTGTCTTGTTTTTTTATTGGATTTGTATTCATCTTTTTTTAATTCATATCAAGTACATGTTGTAATTAAGTACTATGAACACGACGAACATGTTCTCGAGGATTATGTCTGTCTGCAGCAAGTTTCGCGACAGTAATCTGGTTCCGCAAGCGAATCATCTCGTTCAAGAAAAAATTGAATTTGGTGGGGAGCATCTCCCGACACATCGACTGGTAACCGCTGAGCCATACGTTTGTCTGCTCTGCAACAGATGTGTTGAAGAACCACTTGCCGTCAGGTCCCAACAACTCCGGATAAGCCACAGGGTTGCAATGCTCTTGGCAAAACTCGTGGCGCTCGTCGTGCTTGTGCAAGAAGTGAAAAACGTCGACCGTCATCTCGACGTCGAGGAACCACGTCCAGTGGTCTGGGTGCACGAGGACCTGCTGTTTTGCATCACAGTTGGTGTCGTAGATAAGATGCTCCGGTTTGTGTGCACGGGGAACGGAGAATACTTTCTGAACAAAATACTGGGAAAGAATCAACGGTTGCTGAGGCTTAAAAAGAGGCTCTTCTTACTAAAACGTTTGAGACGGCTTCTGCGTTGTAAAATGGTGCTTGAGCGACGATGACACCGCATGGACGAACAATGGTTTGCAGATTGTGAGTTCTGCTTCTGCCGAAAAGCGCCTTATACTTGCGGTTGCCGGTTGGTGATTTTGACGCCTCGCAAGCCTCATCTGTGATACCAACAGAACCTGAATTGTCCTCGCTGTGGATGCGCAAGCGGCCGGTGTTATCAAGATGGAAGGTCTCAATATCATCGGCGGTATCAACTGTGTCTGGCGATTGATCGTCCAGACCGTTCTGAGGGTGTGCTATGCGGTGTCTTTGCAGGCAGGTTTTGAGGGTGAAAGCAGCTTGGCCACGCTCGTAATGCAGTCGCTCCATCTCAGCGTGCTCACGGTTATCGCAGGTCTTCTTATCCTCTCGAACGGGTGCGTTACAGCCGACGACAGCACAAATCTCGTGTAGATGGTGGTGCAACGGGCAGAAGCGATGGCGATTATTTGCAAGCTCCTCTGTGCAATGTGCCGTCTGGCAGCGAGCAAAACCGATGGCAAGCCCGTCCGAAAGTGCAGCCTGTACGTCCCCTGCAAACTTGGTGTCAGATCAATCTGGGGCAAAGAATTCCATGTAGCAACGTACGTTCCACCCCCGTCTCCGGGTCAATCCACTCCCGCATGCATTTATCACAACAATGACCAATCTCGTCTTGTCCCTCCTCCACGACCTCGAGGTTCCTTGCATGCATTACCGCCGTGAATCGATCCTTCTGATCTCCAGTATGGGGTACGGCAAGACAGGTATTTTTGCGGTCGTGGTAGTCGAGAAGCGTGAGAATGATAAAGGCATCCCATACGTGGTCTGTGGAGAGTCGAGTGCCAAACTTCCAGCCAGCAGCCGTCAAGTCGCGAATCTGTCCTTCCGAGAGTGACATGTTGTATGAGCGTGCACAATTGGTTCCCGATACCCTGCACACCATGAGGAAATATCCAACAGGCAGAAGAAAAAAGAAAGGCGCACCATGCAACAAGCATAAGACTTATCCACATACCGACCAGCTTCCGCTCCACAAATTGGTGTTCGCCAACTTGTATGTACTTTGGTATGCCGCCGTAGTACGTTCTCACACCCTGGTTCACGGAAAACTCATACTGATAGTTCGTGTGACAGTCTTCACAGTATAAATGGATGGACCACGCAGGTCGGACGCCTTTGTCGAGGGTGTAAACAACGGCTTGCCGACATTCGGCTTTCTTCAAAGGATTGACACGGTTACACATGGAATTTATACATTCATGGGAGGGGGGGTATAAGGACAATGATGCTGTAGTACAATATGGTGAGGATAAGATAGTTAAAAAGGTAGACGTGCCATACTGATCCCTCGACTCCAGCCATGGTGCTCGAATAATGACTCATCATCTTGATTCGTTTGCTCAGGGGTTGGAGAAGCCCAAATGTCCTCCTTCAAAATGTCCCAGAAGCCTGTGATAGCGTCGATATGGATCCCCGTAGATTCGGCTACAAAGGCGGTGATACTCGCAGGGAGGACGAGGGGCGCTTCTGTAGTCGGGATGTACATCAGTAAAACTGCAATTTCGTCTTTGGCATCTTTGGCGTCTTGGCCAAGACGTGAGAGACGTGTGAGACGAATTTTGGGCCAAGACGAGGCATCTTTTGAAAGTAGATTCACTTTTCTCAGGAAAGACGTTCGTCTCGGGCAAGATGCTCAAAGACGTTGTTCGTCTTCGGGAAGACTGAGCTATCTTTCGTCAAGATTGCCTCAAAGACTCGCAGCTCTTACTGGAAGATCACTCAAAGATATGCATGGGACGAAATAAATAATGAATTCTCGTGAAATATCCGGTACGTATGCGAAATAAACACAGAAACTTCAGGTATCAACAGGTGGAATAGGCTGAGACGCAGTATATTTATTAGCATTCAATTAACATAAGAAATAAATGACGCACCGCGAACTTAAACATCGGCCGTGAGGACGAAATTCTCCTCCTCATCCGACTCAATCACGAGCCGGTCTACATCCATGGACGAACTGCGACTGCGGCTGGGCTTTTGCGTCCGGTCCACAAATTTCTCCGTGATGTTGAAGATGGATTGCCATTGCGAGTCATCAAAGTTTTCGATGGTCGGGACGAACCTGCCGCTGCGCTTGTGCTTCTTATACTGTCCGCTGACCATCTTCGTGGTGTCTGCATAGTGATCCTTCGAGAAATTGCTGGATGATTTGCCGGTCGGCGCGATATACTCGCCTGTCGACCAGGTCCGGAGAGCGCGGTCGACCTAGAGAGAATCAGTACATCTTCGATGTTAGTGAACATGATAACGCACGGCTTGGATGCATAGAATCAAGGCGCCGATGGGGTGTTTATAATCGGAGTCGGGAAAGATATCCGACGGGAGGTGGACGATGGTCATTACGTGGTAGGCGAAGGTGTATAGAATGATCTCATTCTCAAACAGGCCCTATGAAAGAATTAGTCGAGACGCTGAGACGCCGACTGACACGTACCTCCTTCTCAACTCCCCCACCCCATCTCTTCCAATGAAATGGGCAGGTGTGGTTCACCTCTGTCGTGAAAAATTTGACGAACGCTGCGATCCCCTCTGGGGTCTTAAAGTTGAACGAGCCGTCTGCGGTAAAAGCTGGGTCCGCGTCTGGGTCGTCGACTAAGCAGGCTTCAATATACGCGTTAAAGAACACCAACGGAACTCACTGCTTTCGGTGTCCTTTGCCTCTTGTTCCTCCTCTTGCTTGATCTGCTCTTCTATCCTGGAGTCGATAAACAGTCGGGCAGCGTCAATGGCCCGACTAGCGATAGAGTTCTGCCAATTCGAGAGTCGGTACGGGATCTGCAGGCATGATGAGCGAGGTCCGTAGGGAAAAGAAAACATACCAAGCCCTGCCACGAAAGGTCCTCGACACTGTAGTCGCTGTTCGGGAAGACCTTAATGATCAGCGACTGAGTTTCGTCGTCAGTAAAATTACCCCATGGATCGGGGTGCTGGCCCATGTGCACATAGGCAAGTGGCGTTATCAGCTCCCGGAACTTGGCCCTAGCGCCTTCAGGGAGGTGGTCTAACGTCCATTTGGTGGCGCCGTTGCGGAGGTCCTTCAAAGTCGGGGCCTTGGGCGGTCTTGAAATCGCAATGTAGTCGGACTGCAAGAGACACGATCAGATTAGGTAAAGCTATTCCGGCATCGTACCTGGGCCGGCTTGCCGTGTTTCTTCTTCTTCTTGCCCACCTCAACGTATTCGTGGGGGTCGTCGTCCAGCGCGGGGCCGCCAGGCCTCACCATGCTATCATTGTCATCCTCGGTATCAACAGCCATGCGACTGGATCTTCCCGATGCTGACGATGTCCCGCGCCGTGGCACCGGTGCGAGACCGCTCTTCTTGCTGTTCTTGGTCTTCTTCCCGGCCCTGTCGTTGCAAGTCATCAAGTGGTGTATACCTTAAGCAACAAACTTACTTCTGTTTCGGTGATGCCTTGCGCTTCAAGTTAGTAATCTTGGGAGTACCCGACTGAGCGATGGTGCGGCGTTGTGCTGAGATGTCATCGCGCCTGGTCTTGGTTTTCTTCGGGCGACCACGGGGTGCATTAGACTCTTCATCGTCGTCGGAGTCGTCACTGTCGCTGCCAGCATACATATCAGCATCCTCCTCACCGAAGGAGGGGTCGCGCTCTGGAAAGATCTTTAGACAGGTCCCAAAAGCGGTGAATGCAGACCTGAGTCCCCTTCGTCGTCTTCGTCTTGTTGTTGCTCTTCCTGCTCTTGTCCCATCTCGTCGACAGCATTGAGGACAACAGCATCAACGGGGTGATTTGCCTGAGAGGCATATCGTAAGTCTTCTTCCCGCTGGCGGTCCTCAATTTCTGCGACTTTGTCTGTTAGCTTTTTCTGCTCCGCAACGGCCTGGCGCTTAGCTGAATCTTCTTTCTCCTGAGCCTCAGCGATCTGGGTGGAGGTACGCCGGGTTCCCCATGGCTTGCGGTGTCCGGTGTCAAAAGCTGGATGCACGTCTTTGTTTTTGGCACGAGTCGCGGGTCTGCTAGCAGGGGGAAGGTCCTTGGACTTGGGCGCCATGGGAGGAGGAGGAAGGGAAGGTTGGTTGACGACCTTGTGACTCAGCGCAATGTTGGCGCGAGGTGCGGCCCCAATGATTCATCATTCGTCTGCACGACCATCTTTGAAATTATAATTCCATTGCAACCGGGCGCCGTTTTTCCGGTGCCTGAAACCCTCCTGAAATCCTCTAAGTCCCCAAACGACCTCTGCCTCAGCACTATTCATGCCCCGAAACGTACTTCAAGCTCAAAGAAATTCCCTGCACTTTTGCAGGCTGCCCTCGCCGTTTTGCGAAAACTCAGGGCTCACACAACAGTGCGCACCTGGCACAGGCCTTCCACCAACGGTCGCAGGCACCCGCACTGATTTCAACTCGAGTCGAGCTCGAGTGCAGTAGTCGCAGCTCATCCCAACTATCAGGGCGGCGGTGACGCGAGCCGCTGCAGGTCCCGTGAACCGTCGCCCCAACCACTTCCGCGCGCACTCGGTACACCCCGTCTGAACGGTAACAAACTTCACATACGTATTTTGACAACGACTGATATATTTTGTAGGGAGCCTTGCGATAAGAATGGCAAATTTCTACCTCCTGGCGCGCCGCCACCTCCACCAGACCACGGCCCTCCAGATGACTTCACACCCTACGCCAATGCTGCTGATTTCGATCTCGCGGATCTTCTCTATCGGCGGGCCCAAATGTCAGCGGGCCACATCGATGAGCTCTTGCAGAATTGGGGCTCCCGTCCCGGCGCCGATGACCCCCCGTTTGCGAATCATCGTGACTTGTACGATACCATCGATGCCACGGAGATTGGCAACGTTCCGTGGGAGTCCTTCAATGTCTCATGGAGCGGCGCACGTACTCCTGGTGAGGAGGCTCCGTGGAAGAACGAGGAATTCACGGTTTACTTCCGCGATCCGCGGAAGGTCCTGCAACTTCAGATCGCCAATCCCGACTTCAAGTTTGAGATGGACTTTGCGCCCAAACAGGTTTTCGGCAAGGGAAATTCGCGCGAGTATATGGACTTCATGTCCGGGAACTGGGCATGGCGGCAAGCGGTACATCTCAATTTCGGTGTCTTTGCATTATACTCAGCACATGCAGGACATCATCGTCCGCGATCCCGCTACCCATGGCGCGACCTTTGTTCCCGTCATCCTGGGTAGTGATAAGACGACCGTCTCTGTCGCTACTGGTCAAAAGAGTACTACCCGCTCTATATGTCAAACGGGCTTGTCCACAATAATGTCCGCCGGGCGCACCGTAATGCTGTGACCCTCATTGGCTTTCTGGCCATTCCCAAGAGTTCGTCTACCTAGTCAGCTTTGTCGTTTACACTAACTTGACTTGTAGCGGATCGCGAGCATCAAGACTCCGCCGAATTCCGCACGTTCCGGCGGAATTTATTCCACGGATCGTTGCGTGAAATCCTGAAGCCCTTGCGCGATGGCATGACCACGCCTGAGGTTGTGAAGTTCGCGGATGGTCACTACCGACGAGCGATTTATGGTCTCGGGCCCTACATTGCAGACTACCCGGAGCAAGTCTTGTTGGCATGCATTGTCCAGGGGTGGTGTGCGAGGCGAGTTTTTCTGGCTTCGGATACGACACCATTTCTGATCCTATTTAGGTGCGACGCCTCCAATAAAAATCTAGACGGCGAGGGAGGCAGGCGCTCTCATGCTCTCACTGATGCATTATTCGACGCGCTTGACCACAAAACATTGTGGGACGACTACGGCATCATTCCGGACGTGATTGTGAGTTTTCTTTCTTTTTTTTTTTTTTGCGCGCTGCGGTATTAATATTTGTTAGCCGTTCACTTACGGTTTCCCCCGCGCCAACATTCATGAGCTTTTGTCACCGGATCTCCTACATCAAGTAATAAAGGGGACATTTAAAGATCATCTTGTAACCTGGGTGGGCGAATATCTAGAGATTACTCACGGGAAAGCGGGTGCTGCCCGCATTATGGCTGACATCGACCGCCGGTAAGTGTAACAAGTTCGCAAAACAAACCGCTACTAACTCTTCGTAGAATAGCCGCAGTGCCTCCGTTTGCTGGCCTTCGTCGCTTCCCTCAAGGACGGGGCTTCAAACAGTGGACTGGTGATGATTCGAAGGCGCTGATGAAGGTAAGGATCTGCTTATCTCGTCTGCTTCTCGCATTCACAATGTTTGTAAAGGTCTATCTTCCTGCGATCGAGGGCTATGTCCCTGCTCAGATGCTCCGCGCTTTTAGCGCATTTCTCGAGTTCTGTTACCTTGTTCGCCGCAACGTCCTCGACGAAGCAAGTTTTGCCGAGGTTGATGCGGCTCTTGCGCGTTACCACCACGAGAGGACGATCTTCGAGCAAGAGGGTGTTTGCCCGAGCGGCTTCTCCCTCCCTCGCCAACACTCGCTTGTCCACTACCGTTATCTTACTCAAGAGTTTGGTGCCCCCAACGGACTATGCTCGTCTATTACGGAGTCAAAACACATCAAAGCCGTCAAGGAGCCTTGGCGCCGTTCGAGCAGGTACCAAGCGCTCGGCCAGATGCTGACCATTAATCAGCACCTCGACAAGCTCGCGGCAAGTCGGGTGGACTTTGTGGACCGCGGAATGGTGCCTGGAAGCGCTGGGCGCATTCCTCGTCCTGTTCCTGTACCTGCGCCGCCTCACGATGATGTACCCAATGACGCGGATGACGACGGGGGTGCGACCGACAGTCGGAATATTATTGGGGAGGTGATACTGGCGCAATTGCCAAGTGAGTCTTTGTTGCTGATGTGTTAACTCTGTCACTGACGGCCAGCTTTTAGTTCGAGGATACCCTCGTCGTCCTGCTGATCTGGCTGCACTGCTCGATGTCCCCACCCTTCCCAATATGATCCGGCGCTTCCTTTACTCTCAAGAACACCCCGACTGCGATATCCCTACCGAAAATATTCCCATCGGCGACTGCCCATCGTGCCCAAAGAAGATCAAGGTCTTCCCTTCGGCGGTCGCTACCTTCTACGCGCCCAGTGACCAGTCTGGCATTGGCGGCATGTACCGCGAGCGGATTCGGGCCGTTCGCTCCTGGAGAGGCGGTGCTGCCCGACGAGATTGTATTTTTGTTGAGCATGACCCGGCCCAGCCCGGATTTCGAGGGTTGTACGCTACTCGGGTCATGGCTTTCATGTCCTTCACGGCCTCTGGTATCACATACCCTTGCGCCCTTGTTACTTGGTTTTCGGCCATCGGTGATGAGCCTTGTCCCGACGTCGGAATGTGGATGGTGGAGCCTGATCTGGATGTGAATGGTGAGCGAGAGATGTCTATCATTCATTTGGACACCATTCTACGTGCTGCGCACCTACTTCCCGTACATGGCGACGATCCTGTTCCTCGTCATTTTAAACATACCCGCTCTCTTGACCTTTTTGCTGCTTTCTATGTTAATAAATATGCAGACCACCATTCGCACGAGATAGCATTCTGATGTACTCCCGTTATATATTCTTTTAATATACCGCTTTTATTATCGCTCTCGTTTCAATTTATTGACCACTGGCATTGAATACAATTGAACGCTTTCATCCCAATACGGAAATCCATAAATTTTCATTCTATTCGTGTTGAGAGATGTAAATGACTGAATAAACTTCTGAGTAATGTTTAGAAGACAGTAGGGAGACACCCGTATTGGCCCAAGACTTCCCCTTACACTCAAGACTTCATGATTTCTCCAAGAGACTGCACTTTTGCGGGTAGGCTTGGCCAAGATCCAAGACTATTCACGAAAGATCAAAGATGTCCAGAGACGATCAGCCAAAGACCCGAGACTCAATTCAAAAGACAAAGACCTTCAAAGATGCCTTCGAAAGATGTAAGATGTCAAAGACGAAATTGCAGTTTTACTGATGTAGTAGGGCTGCGCGAGAATTATGTTGTCCTTGAGGAGAGACAGAAGCCGTATGAAAGTGATAATTTGAGTGAGAGTGAGCGCCTGAAGGACTGGGTCCTTCAAGCGGGCGAGCACTGACATCGTGCATATGGGTAGACACTTGTTTGGTTCCAAGGGCTATGCCTTGATCATTTGAACTCCGACCTGAGTCAGCATAGCCGGCGGTTGACCGGCGGCCTCTTTTGATGCCGGTTTCTCGAATTCCCGAATGGACTCACTGCGACTGCGGCTGGGCTTTTGCGTCCGGTCCACAAATTTCTCCGTGATGTTGAAGATGGATTGCCATTGCGCGTCATCAAAGTTTTCGATGGTCGGGACGAACTTGCCGCTGCGCTTGTGCTTCTTGTACTGTCCGCTGACCATCTTCGTGGTGTCTGCATAGTGGTCCTTCGAGAAATTGCTGGATGATTTGCCGGTCGGCGCGATATACTCGCCTGTCGACCAGGTCTAGTATAAGACTCGTAGATATTCTGTATCTCCCAAGTTCTCTTTTCTCGCAACAGAGTTTATACCTGTTCACTCGAGTCTTGAGGATTTCCGTGGCCAGACTGCTGTGAACATCACAGCCTCTGCGCTTACACTTTTTTGAACTCTCTTACTCTTTGCTTTTAAAAATCTATCTCGGCGACGTCTCGGCTTGATCAACCGCAAGACCCGCCAACAACGACAATGAAGATGCCAATGCAACTTCGTTTGACAACTCGAGTTACGGTACCACCCCCTCCTTCCTCGGACTCGCCCGAAGGAAGCGTTGAGCTGGATGCCCCGATGGGCACCTCAACTGGCAACAACGAGAATGACGGTGCGTCATCCTCTTTATTGCCCGCGCTGACCTCGTCTGTTGTAGACGATATGGGCCACAGCGCCAAGACCCACTCCGGCAGTCAAGATGATGCTGACGAGACTGGGCACCGCTCCGGCGGCATTGACCACTCCCGCTCCAATGCGGATGCTGCGTCGTACAGCGTCGCCTCTCAAGAAGGCGCCGATGTATCGGGACTTAACGCCAACTCGGGCCCCACCCTGGTCGCTTCCTCTCAAGACGGTAGCGCCATGTCGGGGGCCGCACTCGAGGCCAACTCGGTGCTCCATCCTGTCGCTGCCTCTCAAGATGGTAGTGCCATGTCGGAGGCCACGTTCCACGACGCTAGCTCGGAGCTGCGTGGTTTTGCATTTCCGAAGAAGTCATCGCGCGCGTCGAGCGTGCGCAGCGCTTCTCCAGTTCTGCATACCTCTCCGCGGTTCTTCCAAGACTGGTTTGAATCCACCGAGGCAGACGGGCCAGGGGAGATCCCCGCTGACTGGATTAAAAAGGAATCGGTTTCCATAGACTTAGCTTGGACACCGCCCGTCGAGAATGACATTGATTTATCTTTTGGCAATCTCATGCGGGAATCTCTGAGAACCTCACCGCCGAGGACAAGGTGAAGATGGTTCGCAGAAATGCAAAATTGAGGAACGCGTGCCTCAAGCCCGCCCGGTCTATTTCAGAGACAACGACGGAGAACAAGTCTCCTGCTACCTATGTTTCAATACATTCAGTTCATAAGTCTAACTATGCAATGGATTCCGCGCAAACGTCTCAACCTTCTCGCACTGCTAATAGTACCCCGCGTATTCCAGCGGCTGCTAAAGGGAAAGGAAGAGATTTTGCAACGGCCCCAAGCATTGATTACAATGACGGATATGTATCAGAGGAGGAAGCAGCGGACGATGCGGCTCGACTCTACCAGTTACAGGCTGATGCGCTTCTGGCAATGAAGTTGCAGAATCAGTGGAACTCGCAAGAGGAGCCTCAAGCGACCAATGGCCCACCAGTGCCGGGACCTTCAAATGTCAATAAAAATCCATTCGTTGCGCCGGTTCCCGACCAGGTATCCTTGGATCATGAGGTTGCGGCTAGTCTGCAGAAAATGTTCGATGAACAGTTTGAACGCATGCGCGAAATGAACAGCAGACCTAATGCAAATACGGATGCCCATGATGACAATTTACAGCGTCGTCGTGAGGAGGCAGGCAGGAGGAATAGGGCACCTAACGCAAGACCACCGCCGATGGACCAGATTCCCAAATCCAGCATTTTATTCCGTGAAGCCAGAGGCACAAATGATTCTGCAGAGGACAGGCCAAAGAAGGCGAAGAAGTCGAAACCTAATGCTTCACCACCACCGAGCGATAGTAGTAGCTCGAGCTCGTCAGACTCGAATACCAATCTCCCCTCTTATTTGAATAAGCCTCGGAAATCTAAGAAGAAATCCAAGAAGTCGAAGAAAGGAAAAAATACTCGCAGGTCCAAGGGGAATGCCTCTCCTCCTAGCGACGATTCCAGCTCCAATTCGGAATCCTCGTCTTCCAGTTCTTCGGATTCCAATGACTCTGAGTCAGATTGGAGCTCGTTGGGCTCCGCTCCCTCTGAAGCTAATTCCGATGACTCCAAAAGGACAAAGCGATCCAAGAAACGGGCCAAGAAGAATTGGAATATGAAGTTGCTTCGTTTGCGTCTTGAGCAATCGAATGCAAAGCCGGATCCGCCTTTCGTCTACAACGGCGAACCAAATTTTGGGACTATGGAACGTTGGACCTACGAGGCACGTCAGTGGACAACCGAGAGCTACATTCGACCAAACATGAAAGTGTCTCGGTTGTCAAAATATCTAGGTGGACGTGCATTGAGTTGGTACATGCGCATCGTAGCAAAGACTGCGAAGAAATGGAAGCTCAAGAAATTCTTGGAGGAGTTGTTCAATCACTGCTTCCCAGTTGACTTCCGAAGCATACAGCGCAAGAAATTCCAGAATTTTGCCCAGCGTGGTCATGCTATCAAAGAATACAAGACAGATCTTGAGGTTCTCGCCAATAGTGTTGGGGATATAACAATGCGTGCACTCATCGTACAATTTTGGGATGCACTGCGTTCAGACCCCCCCGTAGGCACAGGTCTGCCAGATCCTGATAGGCAGATGTGTAGGCAGATCAGTGTGCCGACCCTTGCCCATCCATCTGCCCATCCCTGCCGAGGTTGGTCTAGGTATTCCCACTGGATTAGGCACACATAGACTCACGTGGGCCGATGAGCCTAGCTAAGCCTAGTTAGTCAAATTCAAAATCTGACATGGTTTGTACCCGTCCAGCCATTCCAACCAACACCAACCTAGACCCAGGTCAGCCAAGGTTGACCAAGGTTGGCCAAGATAGACACACCACTGTCGGTGAAGATCTACCAAGGTGGGCAGGCTTTGCCTCGGTAGGGATGCTAGACCAACGTCGACCGATGCCTATTAGGGTAGACCAACGTCAGTCACGCCGGATGGAACAATGGCTAGCCTTGTAATTCAGCAAGGTGATTGCAACGGCGGCGCCACGTACCAGGCGCTGATGAACCACCTGTTTGGTCCTTACATCGGGAAATTCATGGATGTATACCTCGATGACATATTCATTTACTCGGATACCGCTGAGGAACATGTCAAGCATGTCAAGTTAATAATTGATATACTTCGACGCGAGAAATTGTACCTCAACGGGGACAAGATAAAATTCTTCGTCGATACTGTGGTCATTCTTGGACATGTCATAGACGCCGAGGGCATTATGATGGACCCGCACAAAGTGGATAGCATTCAGAATTGGCCTGTTCCTACAAACGGAAGCTTGTTAGCAGGTTTTCTAGGGGCTGTGGGATTCCTTGCACCAGACTGTGAAGGGATTCGCATACCTATGGGAATGCTCACGGAATTGACGGGAATCGGGCCATGGAGATGGGCATTCACAGAGCAGCGCGCCTTTGGTGATGTTAAAAAGACCGTTGCTAAATGGCGAGGGCACCACCGGAAGACGATAGACTATTCACCTAGCGCACCCGAGATATTCCTCGTAACAGATGGGTGCTTGACAGGAGGCAGCGGAGTTATCATCCAGGGCATTGACTTCAAGACCGGCCACGTTATCGCATTTTGGTCCGGGAAATTCAATGCCGCTCAACAAAACTATCCTGTACACGATATTGAGATGCTCGCAATTGTTGAATCTCTCAAGAGATTTCGTACATTGTTGCTCGGGGCCAAATTCAAGATCTTGACAGACCATCGCGCACTCGAGCACTTCATGACGCAGAAGAAGCTGAGCCCGCGCCAGTCAAGATGGCTGGAGACTCTGAGCGAGTTCGACTTCGAGATTGAATACATCCCCGGAACATCAAATGTACTTGCGGACGCTTTATCCCGCATTTACAGCGCAGACGAGCCCGGAACTGTGCGTGCACCAAGCGAGTTCGTCACAATGGACGAGGACGACGCTAGTGTAGCTGCTATACGTGCAGGGATGACTGCGATAACTCGTCGTGTCAAAACAGGAGACGAGGTTTTTGCTACATTGGACTTACTTCCTATTGTACCGGAAAATCAGATTGCTGCGGCTGTAGCAGCGCCCAAAGCAAAGGCACGGGCTAAAGCGAAGTCCAAAGGGTTGCCCAAAGTTGTCTTGCGCGTCAAGAACCCTGAAACTGGCGAAATTTTCACTCCAGGATCCAAAAAGGAGGGCGAGTCATTGAGGGATATAGAACTCCCTAAAGTGACAGCGGAAAATTCGCTTGGGGCTACTGGGGACCAGCATGAGACATTGCAAGTCCCCACTGCAGTTGGGAACGCGCCAGCAGAGCAGGGAAGTAGTGCGGAACCTGGTTCCGCTGTCCATGAGAACGCGAAAGCTTCTGAACCAAACGATGTCATACAACTTCAGACACCCGAAGAAGAATTGCTCTCGACAGTTTCTCCACGCCTCACTGAATTGATTTCGCAAGGCGACTCTTCTGTGGACCTTCCTGAGTGCTTAAAGAATCGTTATGCCGAGGATTCTTTCTTCAAATTGACCCTGGGCATTACAAAAACTTTGAGATCGCAAACGGCCTGATCTTCCTGAAGAACAGCGAAGCTCGAATTCTCTGCATCCCAAACATCTTAATTGGTGCAAGGAATGTTCGGGAGATTGTCATCTCGCACGCACACTCAATTCTGGCTCATCTCGGAGCGCGGAAAACACTATATTACCTCAAAGATAATGTCTGGTGGAAATCTATGGTGGACGACGTGAAATCATACTGCGGCTCATGCTCTATCTGCGCGGTATCGAAGTCTAGCAGCCAGAAACCTTATGGTTTGCTGCACCCACTGCCTGTTCCCTCACGTCCATGGCAATCCATTGGGATTGATTTTGTCGGTCCTTTGACCGCTTCAAAAAATCGTCACGGAACCTTCGACATGATATTGGTCATCATTGACCATTTATCTTCCATGGTGCATCTGGTACCCACAAAACAGACCTATAGGGCAAAGGACATTGCTGAGGTCGTGTTTGAGCACGTTTACTCTAAACACGGGTTGCCCGAATTCATTGTGAGTGATCGCGACTCATTATTCACCAGTATTTTCTGGGACAGACTGCATGCGGCGCTCATCGGCACAAAATTGCGAATGTCATCGGCATTTCATCTCCCTGGAAACCGGCGTTCGTTATTCGGACCGTGCCGTGTAATGCTACCTACCTACCTACCTACATCCTCAAACAGATGGAGCCACAGAGCGCGCGAACCGCACGATAGGACAAATGCTGCGCTCGTGCATATCCCCGAACCAGAAAGACTGGGTGATTAAGTTGCCTGGAATTGAATTCGCAATGAATTCTGCTCGCTCAGAGACCACAGGGTTCAGCCCATTCTTTCTGAATACAGGTCGCATGCCCCCACCGATGATTTGGGATGCCAAATCTGAGTATCCCGGAGTCCGCGTCTTCGCGCAGCGAATGAAGGAAGCAATTATGTCCGCACACAACGCGATCATTGAAGCTCGTGTTTAACAGACGAAACAGGCCAACAAGCACCGGAAACCCGCACCGTTCACGAAAGACGACTTGGTTTATTTGTCAACCAAGAACCTGACTATTCCGAAGAATAGGTCTCGCAAGCTTGTACCAAAGTACATTGGGCCTGTCCGCATACTGGAGGATTATAATAATGGCACTTTCAAGCTCGACTTACCCAGCGACCTAAAACGTCGGGGAAATCATCCCTCATTTCACTCATCACTCCTGCGGATCCATAATCCGAACGATGACCGACGTTTCCCTGGAAGACAAATTCCTCAAATCTCAGGATTTGGTGACGGAACCGACGAATGGGCGGTCGACAAAATAACTGCACATTCAGGAAAAGGCACTGAAGCAATTTTTGAGGTTCTTTGGAAAACAGGCGACAAGGCTTGGTTCCCGTACAAAGACGTGGCGCATCTCAAAACATTTGCGGCTTATCTTGAAGCATATGGTGTTACAAATATTTCGAATTTACCTCTCGGCAAAGCAACTGCACCCGAGGATATTCAAATATTTTCTGGCGCAATCGGCTTAAATACGGGCGAAGATGGTTCAAAGAACAACCCACTTACTATGTTTGACGACAACCCCAAGAAGACTTGGAGTCGTGCACACCTTACTCGCTTCCGAAACTATCGTGACTATGTTCGCAAACGCTCCGACGACGACGAGACTCCGTTGGTGCAGCCCCCCACGGGATATGATGACTGGGTGTTCCAGCTCCGGGCCATATACGACAGCGACCGCCCCGAGCTTCCCCCCTTTTCACTCGACTACGAGGGTGCTGTCCCCAACGTCAACAGTCCCGTTGATACCCCTGCACTAGCCCCAGTACCTGCATTTACCCCGAGTACCAGCGAGGATTTCGCCCGCATCTTCATGCAGAACCAGATGGCCTTTGTATCTCGGGCCACCAACATGGCGCTCAATATGGGCGAGACCATGGCGATGCGCAGCTCCTTTCAGTACCGCGGACGTGGTCGCAACCCCGGACGCAATAACACCTATTCAACTCGACAGGTTGACACGTACTTTGGGCCTACAATCGGGCTTAAACGCACTCGGTCGCGCTCTCCGGATGAACGTGTGGTACGCCGCCGTGATCATTCAGAGGAGCGTGATTACCGCTCGGATGCTGGCCGTGTCTATCGCGAGGATTCACGCGAATATCGCTCGCAGGCTGGTCCAAGCCATCGTTCCGATTCGCGTGACTATGCGCGCTCTTCTACTTATCGCTCCCCGTCGCCCGGTGACCATACCCCTCGTGGTCGTCGCGATGATAGGACTCCAGTTCGTCGTCCTAGCTCTCGTTCCATGGACGCTGTGGCTCGTCGCTCCCTCGAGCGTCAGTTGCGTAACTTCCAGAAAGATCGCGAGGCAGACTTGGCCAAGAAACGACAGCATGAGCGTGCTTCGGAGGATGTTGAGATGACGCCGGCACCACCCCACGTTCCCGAGGATCTTATTGATCTCACCGACCCTGCTAGGCTCGAAACCAGCCTGTCTTTCGAAACTTAATTGTGTCGATAGACACGACAGCATTCATAGACAGACGGTCACCGGTCTACGACCCTGCGACCGACAAAGGGAAGAAGAAGGATCCGGCGGAAGGACCTGGCTTGCCCGCGACTTCGACATCGGGCGGAAACAGCGCCGTCTCGGGGACCGTCGATCCCGCCGACCTGGCGTTCCTTGAACTTGAAGGGATCGATTGGGCGTTGGACGAGGACGGTAATGCCCTTCCGGCGCTCCCCACTAATCCCGACGACGAGTTCTAGACGGGAAAGTGGATGGCGGAGGCAGAGGGGCGACGAAGGGCGGGTGATAGGTTGTTATTTTCCTATCTCTTTCTCTATTATTTTGTTTGACGCTTAATATTTTACATACCCTTGTTTTTTCTCTCTTCTACCTACAGTTTGTTTCGTATTCTCTTCGACAATACGGGAGGGCGTATGTAGGGATTGCGGCTGCGGCCTCGGGCCGAGCTGCACTGCTTTACTGATGGACTATATAAGACTCGTAGATATTCTGTATCTCCCAAGTTCTCTTTTCTCGCAACAGAGTTTATACCTGTTCACTCGAGTCTTGAGGATTTCCGTGGCCAGACTGCTGTGAACATCACAGCCTCTGCGCTTACATTAGCCTCTGTGGTAATCTACGAAGTAGAGGACAGTGATATGTATTTTGAGATGCCTGCGATGCCCAGCGGTGAACGAGGCGTTGATATTTGAAAAAAAAATTGCGTAAATTTCAGAGTTGGGTAGAATTATTACTTACTTAAGAGCAAGACACATTGATAATTACCTGTGCGAGACAGAAGTGTGAACAATGGAGGAATTGGGGAGAAATAGCTTGTATTCCGCGGCCTCTAGGAGTACTATGGCGTAGTGTAGAGTAGCGATTTTTTTTTTCTTTTTTCTTTTTGGCGGCTGGGTGCGGCGATGAATGTGTGCGTCGGTGAGGGTGGTGTTGTGGCCATGGCATGTTCATTCCCCGCCCTCCCTCTCACCGGTCTTCCAGGCTCGTAACTTACTCCGACTCCGAGTTGGGGCCAACAGCTTCAATATGACAGTGCTCAGTGCGGTAGCCAACTAAGTACCCTCGTCCTCTCTCGGTTCGCATCTGTTCAAATATTTTCTGCTCCGAGTCCATGGCCATAGAGTACTAGCTCTGTATTCCGTCGCTGCCCGGCTGCCAGCCTAACGGCAAGCGCTAAGCGCCAAACGGTAAAAACATTAATATTCGAACATGAAGTACATATGTACTATACTCTGATTCCGTTGTGTTTCGATTATAATTATGTTCTCTGTCCGCTGTACATACTGATAATACGCAGTAACCGGAATATTCAAGGCTACGCTGATCGCTGGCAGTCTGGCCATGGACCAATTCCAATTCCAAGTCTCGCTCAGGGACTTTTTATTCTCGACGCCAATGCCTTTAAATTAGATGTAATATTATTCGGTACCACTCGGATTCGGACTCGGACTTGCTCGTTACAGTCAGTTAAAATCCATGTGCAGTGTTCGAAGTTGGAAGTTGGAAGTTGGAGGAGAACGTCATGATGTATAGTATGGAGGGTCTTCTA
Source organism: Mycena leptocephala (assembly GCA_029378395.1). Classification (NCBI taxonomy): domain Eukaryota; kingdom Fungi; phylum Basidiomycota; class Agaricomycetes; order Agaricales; family Mycenaceae; genus Mycena; species Mycena leptocephala. The sequence goes on from JARJLF010000576.1 coordinate 93,001, forward strand.
TTCTGTTCTGTTCTATTCTGTTCTAATATAGCTTGCCATTATGTAATTGCCTCTGTCGTGTCGATGAGCGGGTTTTAACTTGTTTACAGGCCTCAAAAAACTAAAAACTGCCCTCCAGTAACGCGTTCTTGGCCATGGAACCCGAACCCGAACCCGAACCCGAACGCTGGTGCGAATAACGTCGGGATAAGTTATAACGCATCCTATGTTCCCGTGTACTAGTAATAACAATGTAATATATATGTATAATGTGAACCCCGTTCCCGCTCCCCGTGGCCGGAGTACATATACGAGAAACCGCGAAACCATTCGCTCATTCGACTTCAAAAGCCTGTCCGAACCGCGCAACCGTGATGCCCGTACGTACAAATACTTAGTTCCTACGATTTACGGTCTTATCGCACAGCCACGGGCCTTTGATCCCCGGTGATCGGGTGATCGGGCACAGCCACACCCGCTTAGGGCAAAGGCTCCGCTTACTCATCAGTTGCTAATCCTCACGGCGCGTTCATTTGTGGGACGAAGCAGACAGAACAAACACGGAAGTTGTCCCATAAAATTAGTTTTGACAAAATACATTACTCTTTGGAAGGAAATTGACTCAGCCTGATGTCTCGGGTTAAGTTAACGCCCAATTAACGCCAGATTGACGCCATACTAATATTGATATCAGAGCTGGGCTACATAGCTTCGCTGCTTGGATATAAAATTAAGGCTATAGCGGAGTGTAAATTTGACTAGGAAAATATATCTACCATAAAGTGTGTGAAATACAACAAGTAAACATGTAATGGACTATGTGCGAGAACGAGTGCGACCGGAGTTCGCACGAATGGCCTTTAGTAGCTTGGTAATCTTGGCATGTTCTGGATAATGTTCTTTGAAGGCTGCATCATCACTGCCCAATCTGAGTAAAAATTATCAGAGACATGCGCAATATTGAGCCCGACACTCACTGTTTATATTCCAGAGCAAGCAGTTTACGGTTGGAGTAAAGTGTACCGGTGAAAAGGCGCATTGACCCTGTATAGTAGTGTGGAGGCCAATCTTTCAGAGGAATCAAACCAGCGTTAGGGTCCCCAATTTCCCACTGATCCACGGCACGTCGCCAGGAGTTTGCATCCCTCCCAACACTAGGAATTGATACTCCGGGTAGTGGTGTTGCAGTTGGGGCGTCATCCTCGTCCATTGGACTTGGAGCTTGGCCAGGATCTTGACCAGGCGACGTCAATGAGTGGGAACAATTATTCGGGGGAATCAAAGAAGCCAGATTTGACGAGACAATGGCGGCAGCGGTGGGAAGAGTGGCAGAAAAGGATGTGACCACAGCTGTGGTCACAGAACCGAGGACAGGGACATCGGGACTGGAAGGCGAGTGGTTGGTGCAAATTTGAGTTGAGAAGCCGTCGAGTTTGGTTAAGATCTGCTTGCTAAGCGTCCTGAACTCGGCAACAGTTGGTGCCTTCAGAGCATCATGATCACACATAAAGCTTTTGTCCGCCTCAAGACGGTGCGGATTCAGCGCATCCCCGTGGCCCGACTCATAGCTCTGCAAAGAGTCCATCAGGTAGCGCATCAGGGTATCAACCTGTGAGTGATATTTCAGCAGCGTCCGAAGCACAGCAAGTCACGAAATAAAATACCTGCTCGCCTTCTGCCCATCTGCCCCACCAGCGAATAATGGTGAGTGACCATCGCTTGCCAATTGGGGCAAACATAAATCTGTACTGTGATCCGCCCCTTCGAAGGCAATGCGTGGTAAAGATCTTGTTTATATTCGCACCAGAAGCAAACTCGTTGATATAATCTTGAACGAGATCATGGCTCAGAGGCTTTTTGGGATGGATCACCCCGTTCGGCGCGATGTAAGGGAAAGCGTAGTCATCAGGCTCGAAGTCGCGACCTAGACGTTGCCTGTAGACTGCTCTCCACCTCATAAAGTGCGTGTACATGCATATCTCTGGTGTGTCCTTCTGCTCATATATATCGTAGTGATTGCCTGGAATACCGGAGGTGAGTGAGTGAATAAATAGTATAGTGTGTAAATGGAGCTACTCTGGAGGGGCCCATCGTAGCCCTGTTTGTTCTGCCATCCCTTACGATTATCCAGGAAGACTCCGAGAACGGGAAGATAATATGGAGCTGGCCCTTTGGCGTCCGGAGTAAGGTCGCGTTCTTGTAACTGACATAGCTCAAAGTTTCTGGACAGGCCCGCATCAGTGAGTCGAGAACGCATCAAGACGCAAGAATCCATACCGGGTCCATAAGCAATAGCCGGAAGACAGAAATGCACGCATCATTCCATGCTTGAGAAGAAGCAGAAGCGCTGCCACGTCCTTTGGTTTGCACTTCTCAAGCTCCGCTAATGGGCACTGACCCTCCGACCAAGCCATGATTCTCTGCATATCCTCTATTGTGGTAGCTTCGGCATGGCGCCGTGTCGTTGCCTCGCCTTTGATGCGAGACTTGTTCTTGATGCATTTCAGCAAGGCTTGGACTTCTGGTGCACGCGCCGGACACCCAGTCACGGTGTCTGTTTTCTCGTCGTACTTGTAAGCTCCTGCATATTTCCCTCCCGGCCTGAGAAATGATTTTCAGTATTTACTGACGCAAAAAATCAGTAACGCAAAAAGACAGACCATTCATCCCAAAATTTCGCCCATGCGCCATGAAAGCCCTCGGCGGTACTTTTCCCAAGCCCTTCAACAATGCATTTCTGGGTAATACAGAGCTCCACCACCATGGCCGAGTACTTGTTCGGTGCTCCTTCCAATGCCTTCGCCAGGAGATCAGAGTCTATGCTGTCTGGGCATTTCCACCCCGGTTCCGCCTTTTCCTTTGCCTTACGCTCTTTGACAACATCCGCAAGTATTTCCCTCGCACGAGAAATATAGCCCGCATAAGCCGACTTGGTCCTCTTGCTGTTGCTATACTCGCTGCGAGCGGCTGCCTTTTTGCTTTGAAGTGCATCGAACTCGGCGGTAGCTGCCTTCTTTCTCCCTCCAGACTTTTTTGTTTTGGTCGACGACTTCTGCGCAATTGCTGTTGAGATGGTACGGGCCATTTCTGAGGGTGGCAAGGAGCGGCGAGTCGAGCACAGTTTTCATAGGGGCTAATCAGCTGATGGCGCTTTGGCTTGATGTCGCTTTGGCCTTGGGTTTTGCAAAGGAAAAAAGATTGGTTTTAGTCAATGGTCAGGACAGCATAAATAATATATAGCTAGCTAATCCAAGTCAATAATATCTTCGTCAATATCCGAGTTTTCAGTCAAATCAATCACTTCGCGATCTATATTCTTCCCTGATCCACCCTCGCCTTTATCCTCGTCAAGAGTCAGAGTCAGATCAACACTCCCTAAAAATTTGGTGGCTACGGGCTGCTGCATCGGACTGTCGGGAATATCAAAAAAGTCTACAGCCGCCACAGCTGTCTGAGCAGAAGGTATGGGGAGAAGGGGTAGATCCTGAGAGAGAAACATCAATTAATGCTCACGCAGACTGGAGATGCACTCACGAGAGCTTTATTGAATGCATTAACCATGAGAGGGAAAATTTGCTCGACCAGTGGAGCTGCGATCCATTCATTCGCGGTAGCCGAGGCAGAGCCAGCGGCAGATGCGGGAGCACCAAGGCGAGAGACCGTCCACTGGCTGAGGCCGCCAATGCTCACCTTGACCTGGTATTTCTTCGAAGTCGTTGCACTGGCTTGGGTGACTCTCATAATATTCAGAAAGGCAGACAACGGAGGGTGTTCTTCCTGTATGCGGGACTCGATTACGTGGTCGTGTATTTGCTGATTCCTATTGAACGGCTTGACAAGAGAATCAGCCATGTGCGAGTACAAGTAGAATATGAAAGATACCATAGTGAGCCGGCGTGTACAGAGGCCCGAGAAAATGAGCCTCTGGAATTTGTCGACAATGACATCAGCCTTCCATCCGAACTCTTCCTTACAATACTTTGCCAGTCCGGGAAGGTCAGGAAGCTTGACAGTCCAGTTCTCTGTCGCAGGAGGAACAAAACCATCTGACCACGAAGTGACAGGCCGAACATACAAATGAAGAACGCGAAGACTGGGGAATGTGTCGGGTATCTTTGTGGAGAGAGCTATCTGTTTGTTTCGCAAAAAGCCGCGTGAATTTGTGGCCAGCTCAATGCGAAGGTCTTGGCGCCACTGCATAAGAAAATGCTGAAGATCATCTTCCGACATATTCTGACAGGCCGCAAGTAACGAGTCACCGAATCCACAGCGAGCAAGTGCATGCGCAATATGACCGCCGCAACCAGGAAGCCCCACCTAAAATGACAGTGTCAATTAAATAATCACGAAAATCTTGGAAACAGATCATACCGTATCGTAGTCCCCACCCCCCAAGATGGCAAGGAGCAAGAGGCCTCCACGAGTGAGCCCCAGAGTCTTTTGTAGGGACTCTGAAGAATAAACGGTGATCTCGTCTTGCTTGTCTTTATTCATCCTATCGGTAGTCAGGATAATGTAACCACTAGAATAAACTTGGACGAACCTTCTCAATATACGACGAGCACCGAAGAGCGCAATGTCTCCGCCGTCGGTCAAAATCCCATCAATGCATTCGAACTCATCAAGATAGCCCAAATCGGCATCAGCTTCTCCAGGCGCCTGAAATAAAGTCAGTGTTAATCTCCCACTCACGTAGTAATCATACCATGTGGTAATGGAACCCGAATAATTCGATGAGCTTGATAAATTCAGCAACGAGCCAGTTTGGTTTTTTCTTAACCTGCGTATCCCGTTTGATAGACGGCCTGTCTGACCCATCGAACGCGAAGACGGCGGATACTCCCGCTTGATTCAAAATCGCAAGCTTGTAGAATAGTGCCTTGGCTTCAGGATTCTTGCCCATCTGCGCATGGCGGGGTTTGTGGAATACGGCCTGGGATTGTGTTATCCAGAGACTGGAGTTACGTCAGTGCAGGTTCTTAAATATTGGCTTAAGAGACTGTACCAGGCATCTACACCGATAAGCATTGTTCCAATATCCCGGCGTTTCTCGATAAATCCTTCTTTGATGCAAAGTTCCTTGAATGACATTGTTTGCGCAGCACCCTTAGCAATCCACGCCGTATGTTAGCAAGCATAAAATGTTATGGGTCTCTCTTACCTCCCAGAATACCGAGATGCCCATGCTGTATGTGGGAGGAAGCCAAGGAGGTGTCCCCTGTCTCGTAAATGTACGATCATGTTTGTATTGACAAAGTGTAGTTAGATACATAACGACTACTGTACTCTCTTCACAAAAATTATTCAGACATGTACCGTACAGAGCAGTCTCCGAAATCTAGCGAATTAAGATGAGCAGGTCATTTAAAATATAATATGATGCCTTACATCGAGTGTGGACTCTTCAAACGCTGGCCATCAATTCTGAATTGATGGCTGCTCGAAGGCTCAAACGAGGGCGTGCATGGGCCATCGTCGAAGAAGACCTGGTGTATGTGCTCATCATCCTTGAGTTCCAGCGGTAAACAGCACTGGGTTTGTTCAAGACACTGCACAATTAGTGACGCGATAAATACACACTGCATTCAGACCCCCCCCATAGGCACAGATGTGCCCACCTTCACCGATCTCTGTCTACGGACTGCCCACCCAAGCCGATGTTGGTCTACCCTAATAGGCGTCGGCCGATGTTGGTCTAGCATCTCTACCGAGGCAAAGCCTGCCCACCTTGGTAGATCTCTGCCAACAGTGGTGTGTCTATCTTGGCCAACCTTGGTCAACCTTGGCTGACCTGGGTCTAGGTTGGTGTTGGTTGGAATGGTTGGATGGGTACAAACCATGTCAGATTTTGAATTTGGCTAACTAGGCTTAGCTAGGCTCATTGGCCCACATGAGTCTATGTGTGCCTAATCCAGTGGGAATACCTAGACCAACCTCGGCAGGGATGGGCAGATGGATGGGCAAGGGTCAGCACAGTGGTCTGCCTACACATCTGCCTATCAGGATCTGGCAGACCTGTGCCTACAGGGGGGTCTGAACGCAGTGACACGGAAAATTGCCCACACCTGCCTACCTTCATCATCTTGCGGAGCGATCTGTCGCTGCGGTATCCTCAACGACATGAAAGACTCCGAGAGGGAGTACTAGGGGTGCTGAGGGTATTTTATTTTAGGTGTTTTGGTCGTACTTTGGTGGGGATATCAAGCGGCCATCTCCCGATGACAGCATATTGCGTCGCGCGTTTCTACACCCGTGTCCGCAGCGACCTGAGAAGCCTGGAGAGGGGGTAGTAGGGGTTCTGTAGGCAGTTTATTTAACATGTTATGGTCAAGGCATCAATGAGAAATCAGCCCACCTGGGTAGGAGATGAAAAGCAGCCATTTCGTAGTGACATCGTATCGTGTCGACGCGTTTTTGCGCTAGCGTCCGCGACGACTTGACGGGCAGCGAGAGGGAGCCCCAAGGTTGCTCTGAGTACTTTAGTTTAGGTGTTTTGGTGAAAATCTAAGTGACAACTCAACGCACCTCTGTGGGGGATGAAAAACGGCTATCCCCCGGTTACATCGTATCGTGGCGACGCGTTTTTGCGCCAGCGTCCGCGACGACTTGATGGGCAGCGAGAGGGAGCCCCAAGGATGCTCTGAGTACTTTAGTTTAGGTGCTTCGGTGAAAATCCAAGTGAGAACTCAACGCACCTCTGTGGGGGATGAAAAATCGCCAGCCCCTGATGATGCCGCAGTGCATCGACGCATTTTTGGGACTGCATCGACGACGAAGTCACGAACGTCGAGAGGGGGCATTAGAGATGCTGTGGGTGCCTGAGTCAATGCGGTTTGGTCCAAAACTCAGTGAGAAATCCACATGCCTTGGTGGCAGAATTGTGTCCCTCTGTGCAAAAGACAAGTTAGAATCGAGTTCGTGCTCTCCCTCCTCGGATTTCCTGTTGCTGACTCCGCGCTCAGGCGAATGGGATTGGTGCTTTGGCGCACGGCGTTATTTGGATTAGCGTGCGGGACGAACGCAGGGCCTCCTACACTGCTCGCCGTGCTTGCCTTGCCACCAGTGGCACTGCGCCCGATGGTCAGCACGCTGGGGAGACCCGTGCCGATGCCAATCCCGCCGCCACTGCTCTTGCCCAGTGACGTCCCGAGTCCGAGCCCGAGGATGCTGGGCTTGCGCTGCAAGGGCGAAGTCCCGAGCGCGCTGCGCGAATTGCGACTGCTTTTGCTGGCGCATAGGCGACTTTGGACTTTGGTGGGATAGACTTGGCAGCGGCGGGCTGCGTGTACGTCTCCGTGCGGGTCATGGTCGCGTAGGACACCGACGCGCCTGGGAGGTGCGCGTATTGCAAATGTGGCTGCTGCTGCTGCGCGCACTGGGATTGACTGAGAAGCGCGATGCTCCCCATGCTGACGCTGCGCTGGTAGTCGTGGCGTACTTGTGCTTGCGGTGCAGGCGCGAGCACGCTGGAAACCCCGAGGGAATTGAAGTGTTTCTGAGACGGGAAGGGCTGGGATTGTGATTACGGAAGGTCTGAAGGAAAGGTCAGTAAGAGACTCGGACGAGGAGAAAAAAGATCCCGAAGGAGATAACACAAGCGGGGAACACAGCTCACGCACGGCCACCCGCGGGTAAAAAACAGAAAAGTAAAATTGAAGGAAGAGACCTACCTCTAACAATCGCGCGCCCACACACTCGGCACATTGACCATGTCGAGCATGCAGTCTGGCTTGCCAGGGAGGTACATTTGCATTTGCATTGGCCTGTCTTGCCACCATGCCTGTGCCGGTGGGTGGTGAAAGTCGGACTCGAGTATCGGCGTGGGTGGGAGGGAGCCTGAGGGGCTGGGTCCTGGGAGCTGGAAGACGTTGTTAGTACGGAAAGAAAAATAGGACGAGGAAAGAAAGGGAAAAGCACTCGCACTTCCCCCGCCTTACAAAACCAAGCACACCCCCATCCCTGTCTTTCTGCTGGTGTCCTTGCGCCTGCGCAACGTCAAATTCCACTACTTGTCCTTCGCCTCTTTCCCCTCCTGTCGGCTTTCCCTCCCACTCTCAATGGGCATTGTCCAGCTGTGCACGCCCGGGGTAGATCAATATCGAGGTTGATGTGTTGGGGTCCGTGTAAGCAGAGGCGTCCCGTATAAGCACGATGAGCCGGATGCTTGGTACCTGGCTCGTCATGGACATCGCGCGTCAGTCTTCTTGGTGTATTTTATTAGCTTTTCGACTCTTGAATGGAATTCGTGGATATATTTGAGATGGGTCGTAGATGGAGGGAAATGAGGTTGTTGATGCGGTCGATGTCGTTAGAAAAGGACGCGTAAAAACATTAATTCAATAGGTTTTCTTCTGCAATGAGTCAAGGTCAGAGGAGCTGCACTCCCAATGTGTGGACGCAAAGCACCTGTACATCGGCGCCTATCCACCGAGCACTCTTGACATGCACCGGATGTTTCCGAGCACCGCGCAGCTGTGGTATCTAATGATAAATGGTTAATATATAAACAATGTTCAGGAACAAATGAAGAACTTGGGGTTCTTCTAGTAGGAAATGAAAGAACGAACTAACCGATAACTCCATAGCATTCTCGGAAGGGAAAGAGGTTGGTCGTTGAATGTGTTGGCGAAGGTGGAAGATGCGGTGGCTGCACGAATGGACAGAATGCTGGACTCCCTCACCCCAGCCTTCTACAGTGCTGAGCCGCAGTAGTCCAGCATGTTCCCGGAACCAGAGCGACGTGTACCGAGAAAAGAAGAAGAAATGATGAGGAGTAAACAAAGTTTGGCCCTTGAAACATCGTCAAGCAACGCGCGACGCCAGTTTGCTCACATTCCAGTGGGCACTATGAGTGTCAGAAAATTTCATGTGTGCAATAGGACTCTTTTTATGCCTTCCAAATTTGTTGCCCCAAAGACTGGGAGGAAAATATCAAGAAATGAAGCCACTGATAGCCTGTTTGGTCATTTCCCCCGCAATAAGTGGAATAAGCGCCACTAAGCGCTTATGCCGCATCAATTTACGGTAAATTGATCTCAATTTACAGGATTTACATGCCCCGTGACCGCTGGCGCGCGCCAGCCTTCCTTGGCTCCGTGCATGCTCCCTCGCCATCGGTAGGGCCCCACTCTGTTCATTATGCCTCTGGGATGCTTAAAACTCAATTTACTACTGTTACCTAGACCATTGGACGCAACTCAAGGTGCGATAAGTATGCTAAGAAATAATCATCGGGTGAGCTGAATGTAGCTTCCAAAGGGTGGAATAAAAATTATTTTGCTACCAATATGACTTGTGTGACACAAACTGTTGTATTTTCAGCTGTCTATTATAGGATTTGAGTCTCCGAACATACAGGCTAAGCTTGAAGTTAGGTTGTGGTACCACCCACAAGTGACGCACTTTCGTAGGTTATTGACCACTGCACACGAGTTTTTTTTCGTGTTTTAACGTGTCAATTGGCACAACAATGATACCTACCACTCAAACTTGGCGCTTTTCTATGACTAAACCACATAACTTCTGATTGTAGCCTCAAATCATGCACTTTTACCAGATTTGGCCGAGGCTTGGTATTCTGTTTTATCTCTGCAGTTGCGGGAGTTTCTTAAATGATAAATGGAGGGTTTCTCAGTGGATGAACACTCGTACTTGAGGTGAAAAACTCATTCGAAGGAAATCTATTTCAATGATTCAATTCAAGCTGATCGAGACGGTACAACTGCTTTGCTATTTATTTCATGACTCTCATATATTATTTTGCAGTGTAAAATTGAAGTCAAAAGTCATGAACTGTACATAATGCCTCATTCCTCTGGAATATAATTGTCGGTTGTTCGCAGGAACTCTTGACATACTTTTGATGAGATGTTTGATGGGATGTCCGCATTTTGGGCGATGACGTCCTAGTAAGTGAAAAGTCCCATTTCACCGTATTTGTGGATGCAGAGCAGGTCATTGGGCTTCTCTTCTGGGGCGCCACTCTTACCACAAAAGGACAGAATCGCTCACCCTTAAATTGCCACCTTCTGGTATGGTATCGTGTTCATGCCACAGTCAAATTTATATCTCTAGTTAGAATTATGTGTGCCCCCAGGGCAAGTGAAGAGTGAGGGTTGAACGGGCACGCAACAATAGAGCACCAGAATTAAGCGAAGATAACGAGATCACCAGATCTAAGATCCAGCTCGGGGAGCGGTACGTGGATGTTTTAAGTTTGTCGTGTTTTTTCTTTTGATACTGATCGGGACGTTAGGTACTTGAATATGGACTACATCTTCTTCAAGAGCATCGCCGGCTCGGAGCTAGCGCGATTCTTTGTCTCATACGACATCGCTTGCCAGTGGCATCTCAATATATTGGTTCAGATGCTGGGCTACGAGAACGAGGAGATTACTATCGATGGTCGCGGCAAATATTTGACATTCCTCGTCCCCAAATTCCACCTTCCAGCCCACATCGAAGCGTGTAATCTGAAATATTCCTTCAATCTGACGCCGTATGTGGGCCAGACAGACGGGGAGGCGCCGGAGCGCGGGTGGTCCGAGGCGAATCCTCTTGCGCGTAGCACGAAGGAGATGGGCCCGGGGTCGCGGCGCGATGCCCTCGACGATCATTTCAATGACGGGAATCGTAAGAAGATTGTCGGGTTAGGTGAGTCTGCTCTATCTGGAGCCGCGTACTTACTTACTGATGCTTTCTTTGTAGGCCACACATTACGCAGAAAAATGTTAAACGCAGTGCCCGAAATGGTGAGGACGCGGTTGGCGCTGTCAGACCAGGAGGCGCTGCTGGAGACAGAGACCATAGAGGAATGGACAGCGATGGCGGAGGGGTGGGAGGCGGATGTGGAGGCCAAGAACCCGCTCGAGACCCACCGCAAGGACAAGCACCTAGCGAAGGTACGGGCCGAGCTGGCAGCGGAGGCCGCGAAGAGGGAGGTAGAGGGGAAGGAGGATGTGGCGGATGTGAAGGACGATATGCACATTACGGAGCTGATAGCGATGGGGCTCCAGCTTGAGGAACAGCAGTAAGTGATGCCGCGCTCGCTACGTATGGCTATTGACATTGAGTAGGAGAACATTGGGCTTCGACACCGCCGCCACGGGGTTACATCCCACGGATGAGCAACGTCGGGCGATGATCGAGCGAACGAGCAAATTACGCCGCAAGATCTTTTCGTGGATCGACGTGCAGACAAAGTTCTTCCCCGGGCTGGCCAATGTGCGGGAGCTCGAGGACGCGGCCCGTGCGCGCGCGGCTGAGAGCCAGACCGTACCTGGCGTCAAGGTATCTGACATCGCACTATGGCTTCCATCTACCATTGCAGCCGCCCCACCCAGGAGCGATGTAGTATGCAAGGAGGATGTCTTGGAACACGAGTATCGCATGCATGTGGGCCAGGCTCACGAAACCCTAGACGAAGTACGGCGTCTCTTGCTGGTGCGGACTCACCAATACAAGCTCAAGGACGTACACTCGCGCGGCGTGAGGGAGAATACACGGTCTAACGAGAAGATCGCCGCGCTGAATGACCGCATTAAACGGGAGGCAGCAGCATATCGGAGAGCACGGAAGGCACTGGTCACGCTCGGTCGGGCTCTAGGGAAAAAGGAATGGGAGGTGAAGCTCAGAGAGCTGAAGGAGGACGACGTTAGGGGGCTCTCTGTGGCAAGGTTCAGCGACCCCAACTGGAAGAAGAGGAAGAAGCAGGAGACCCGGAGGGCGGCCAAGCGGGCGAAGCTCGCCGCAGAGTGGCCACCCTCCTGGATTTGGATCGACGACGGCGTCAGTGGCGATCCTGGGGACACGCAGGCGATGAATGAAGGTGTGTAACACGTTTCACTACATTATGCGGGGGCTAATGGTCTATATACCTCAGCGGTTCGCATCGAATGGGCAAAGGCTCGGGCGCGTCGCATGCGCTGGTCGGAAGAGGTCGATTTATTGGAGGAGGAAATGCGCCGGGTCCTACAGTTCTTGCGTTGGCGGTCGGATTGGTGGATAGAGCAGGTGGGGCGAAGAGGTCTGGCGAAGGGAGCTCAGCTGGAGGGGGAAACGGCGTATGCTGTGCGGCAGGCTGGCGTGCAAATGGAGTTGCACCAGCTGTTCACGAACGATTGGGAGGGTCTACCTGCGGTGGTGGAGCAGGGGAGGGCGGGCTTGCTTGACGAGGATAGTGGGTCCGCTGACGACGTCAGCGATGAGGAGATGGAGGCAATCACCTCTTTGCCTCAACGCCCTGTGAAATCGACCTACGTCGACGAGGTTCTGACTTACACGTAGCGTACTCATGGGCCCCGAACTCTCCCATTTTTCCTACGAATTTTGTGTATTTTTTAAAAATTTATTCTGCTCATCGTCGCCGACGATGAGCAGCATGCCTTCGACATCGTCGCTAAATTAGGACGCCTTGTGATGCAAACAATGGAATACATTTGATGAACGGGTACAGCGAGGACGGCACAACGAGTACGACGTGGACAAGCAATGCTACAAGGGAGTGTGAGGCTGCGGTGATATATCAGGGACTGCTCTAAGTCAGCGGTTTTGATATATCATGGTCCCTAGGCCATTAGCGGTCCATGATACATCACTCCCCCACGATAAGGTCTATTTCACCAGTGCGTGGAAAATGTCAGGCACTGGGAATGCTGACAGTGAGGAATACGATCAATAAGTAAGACGTAAATAGGAGAGTCACTCACCGCTGCCTGAAGGGGGCGACTCGAGGACACAAGAATATATACTATGCCGAACCTTAGCCCTATGTAGATAAATAGTAGTACCTTAGTATAACCAGAAGGGAAAAGGGGAATTTCATAAGTTCATTTTGTGCTCATGTGACAATGTCCGCCCTCCCTGCAGGTACTGGAACACCGCCATGTGGCGACACGAGCTCCCTGTCATGTCAGAGGCACTAATGTTGCCGCGACACCGGTCAGCTTTAAGAAACCCCTTGGAAACCCGTAAACAGACGGTTACGGGGACCCGTTTACGGCTTGACCTGTACCGTCGCTGTAACGGTATATGCCCGCGCCGGATACATGCGCATTGGCTGGCTAGGCATACATCCCCATGCCACCACGTGCGCCATTCATTCTTTTCCCAGACTAAGAAAATACACGAGATGATGTGTCACAGTGTGGAACTCAAAGAGGTGATATTATCCCGTGACGGCACGAGCGTCGAAACTATGGGTGAAACTTGTTATTTGAATAGAGCTGTTTGGCAAGCGATGTAAAATGAATGTTTTAACATTAAGTCCCAGATCGTTTTACATTGTGGAGCTGAAAATTTATACTATCTTTTGGTTCTCTCCCCGTATTTTGGGCAGTGTTGTCCATTGTGAGCCAGTGTTTTGCATTTTGCATCAAGTTTCGCTTAACTTTTTTGCATAAATTCATTTTACATCGCTTGCCAAAGGTTCACGTTAACCTGTCTGACAGATGCCGACCGAATTTAAATGTGGGCCAACGGCCGACTTTGGATTCAAATAGCGGCTTGTATCCGACGCAGCTCTTATCTTTAGTTCGACATCAATTGCTGCCCGCAGGTCAACTTCCACTTTTCGCCATTCATGGCTCTCGCTTTGTACTGCTTCGTCGCATTTACCGGAGGTCTGTGCTTCTTGGTCATCCTCCGCAAGAAGCGGCGTGCCGCCATGTTGCCGCCGGGGCCGCCAGGAGATCCCCTAGTTGGGCATCTTCTGCGCATGCCCTCCACAGACTCCGCTCTGATATTTCACAAGTGGTGCAAAACATACGGTGTGTTCTCCCCGTCAAAGTCACGCCCGCTCAATTACACCTTCAGGCGAGGTTATGCACCTAGAGGTTCTCGGACGAACAATGATAATCCTTGATTCATATCGAGCTGCCGTGGATCTGCTGGATAAGAGAGGTTCGATTTACAACGACAGGCCAAAGTTTACTCTGTACGAACTGTGAGCTCAACATTCTTTTCCCCTCAGAGATTGGGTGACTGAAACATATTTGCAGGCTTGGCTGGAACCCTTCGCTTACCTTCCTCCAGTACGGGAAACAATTCAACAAGCACCGGCAGATGCATCAATCATATCTGAGCCGCCATAAGGTGGAGGACTTCAAGCCAATGCAGACCCAGGAGGCGCGGACGCTGGTACAGAACCTGATCGAGTCGACGACAGACATATACGAGCCATTCTTGAGCAGGTACTTCCTCCGTCGCTCGCCTTGCAATCAGCTAAGCAGGTGTAGGTTTGCTACAGGCATAATTACACAAATCGTGGCGGGTCATCGAATAATATCCAACGATGACCCATACCTTCGCATGTCCAAAATGGTCCTCGAAGCAATGTCTAAAACGGGACCTCCAGGGGGTAGCCCCCTCGACTTTTTTCCAATACGTCAGGGCCTCGAAGTAATTGTTACGGTCAAACCTTTGCTTAATGCTACATATAGTTCAGCACTTCCCTCCCTGGTTCCCTGGAGCACACCACGTCGGCGTTGTCAGAGCTTGGCGATCCACAATGCAAGAGCTATACGACTACCCCTTGTCCATCGTGAAAAAGCAGCAGGCGAGCAGTCTCTACATTCCATCCTCAGGCGATTTTTCACACCCGCAGCAGGAAATTGGGGAAGCTCTGCCGTCGTTCATACTCACACAATTGGAACAAGGCGAAGAAGACGACGAAGATCTGAAAGGCGCCGCGGCCACTATGTTTGGAGCTGGGGAGGCTACGGTAGTTTTCGAAACCGGACTTTGGCAACGTCATCTAAATGAGATTTTGCAGACTTGGGGTACACTGGCTGTATTTGTTCTCGCAATGACTTTACATCCAGAATGCCAGGCCAAGGCACAGAAGGAAATTGACTCTGTCGTCGGTGACCTGCGTTTGCCTGATTTCGAGGATCGTGAGCATCTTCCATTCGTGGAATGTATTCTGCAAGAAACTCTCCGGTGAGTGAGGGAGTTTCTTCAAAATTTCTGGCTGAGCGTTCGAATAACAATTGAGGTGGAATCCTGGACTACCGCTAGGTCATCTTGTGACACTGCGATCCTTGCCGTTGAATAACCAGCATTTTTAAAGGGGTGCCTCACTGTGCTATGAAAGACGATGTCTACCGCGGGATGTTCATACCCGAGGGTTCCCTTGTCTTCGCAAACATCAGGCAGGCTGCCTTCCAATGCTTCGGGTGGGGACTCATGTTGAATTTCACTAGAGGAATGTCCCTTGACGAAACTATATATTCCGATCCGACATCCTTCTACCCGGAGCGTTTTCTTCCGAAGCCCTCCGGAAATGGGGAGCCTTACTTCAATAACGTCGCATTCGGTTTTGGTCGCAGGTTTGAATATTATATCTTGCCGACGTAGTTTAACTATATCTTCTGACACATTTTGGCAACCAAACAGAATTTGTACCGGCCAGTATGTCGCTGAAAATAGCCTTTGGATTGCCCTCGCATCGATCTTGGCATCTTGCAAGATCTCCAATGCAGTGGACGAGAATGGGAATATTATTGTGCCAGACGCCACGCTTACCGATGGGCTTGTAAGGCAAGTACAGCACGTCGCGGTCTGACCCCAACAAACTGATGAGATTCCAAGTCATCCGAAAGACACTCGATGTGTTATCTCCCCTCGTTCTCCCGGGGCCAGAGCACTCATCTTGGAGACAGCGATGTAGTATTTGTTTTCTGCCGGATAGATAGTAAAAATCTTTGATGGATTAAATCATGAGGACGATGCATACCGTGCGTGTATTTGAAGACGGGCCATCTATTTATCACTGCGGTAAGAGGAATGCAAGACGCCTCTTGAGGATATTCTGATCACCAAGCTGTTGTTGATGGAAATTGCCAGGTTGCCAGCCTTCATCTCGCAGTCGCAACAGCATACATTAATCCCAGCTTCGACTGGGTTCCCTAAGCCAATTTTCTGGACGGACCATCGCACCGTTCAAACGGCTCCGCGCAGAGGCAAACGCAGGAACATTCAAAGTCATTCCGGCGCTTCGCTTGTTGTCCTTCTTCCAATCTGAGAATCACCAGACGGCCCAGGAAGCGTTTGGATTTTCGAAGCGGGATGCGGCAAATGCGATCAGAGCGTCCAAGTCCCTGCGCTCTCCAGGCCGCCAACTCGGAGAGAAGGATGTTAGGGATATTGGCGAGAGGTCGGGTTTCTCTGAAATGTAGAGAAAGCGTATATAAGAATACGGCTGCTCGTTCAATGAATAATCCTTGTTTTTCCTTCGAATCACGTCGCCGCGCTTGCCACTTGAAGGATCAGCGTGAGAGGTGTGATAATTGAAAAGCAAGAGTATTTGAACAACCTCTGTGAATGGCTGGCGCAGGAAGATCAAGTAAATCAGGAAAGACATAGTGGTATGGGCACGAGAAGAGCACAGAAGATACCAGATACTTAGTCAACGCCAGACATCCAAAAATTGAACAAATAAAACAGCGGATGCATTCGACGTCGTCACCGTCACACGCCCCAGATCTTTATTCGCTTCTTTAGAATAAATATGCCCTCGCGCATTGCGGCCCCGCACGCCCTCGTACTCGATGCGCCGCCTATCACCGGTCTCATTGAGCCGCCTTGTGACTACAGGAGAGAAGTTCGAGGTAGTAACCAAAGGTAGGTGCCGTGGAGTTTCACCTCGGCAGCTCCGTTCGATGTGCGCGCCATAAAGCTGAGGGCGCTGTCGACGGGCGACCCGGGGACCGCGATGGCGAGTGGGCCGTTCGACGTCGTGCCAGTGACGCTGAAGTTGCCGCCCTTGCGCGCATCCGTGACGAGGGTGACCTTCGCATCGAGACGGCTGAGGTGCGGGTGAGTATGTGCATCTGCATGGGAATGGGAGATACTATACTCAGTTATTGCTGGCGCGCATGACGAGGGTCGCTCGAGACCAACCGTAACGGTGATTGGCGCGTTTGAGGTGGTCATGTGCAGCGAGCCCGAGGTGTTGAAGGTGGGCAGCCAGTGATACCGGCGTTGGATGTTTTGAGGGTAAGATCAGATGAATTGAGGGACTACTACTACTATGATGAAAGGGTGTTAATGAAGCTTGGGAAATGGGATCGGAGAACTGAGGGGACATACGTCGGCGGTGATGACCGCGTTAGAAGTTTGCAGCCACCCCAGGAGGCTACGAAAGCGTTACGTAAAGGACATTTAAGGTGGGTTTTGGTGTACGAGTAAAACCCACCTAGAAGGTCCCGAGGAGGAGTACTTCTATTTGTAATGTCCCCATTAATATTTGGGAAGCCGTGCCATTTGTGCCGATTGGGCGGACCCTCCGTCTACCCCATCATTTTCAACCAAATACGGTAATTGCGGTTCCAAATTGCCGCCGACCGGAAACCTCCGCGATGCCCAGAGCCCAACCATAGCCCTGCTTGCAGCTGGAAGTTTGCTTAAATGGTATTTAACTTTTATTGTTGTGCAGAGTAAATAACTGTATTTAATGCTGCTTCTAGTTTTGTAGCCTCCGCAGTGCTCCGAAAGCGGATCACAGCTGCGCCCTTCGGTTGTATCTGCATCTAGGGTAACACCATGGTTTCTCAAATGTTCTGGTCATCATTCTGACCCTGAAGGGGAGCTCACAGTACACCCTGTTTGTTTGTTGGAGCCTCTGCGACCCTCCGCGGCACTTACCTGACGTTACCCATTGATCGGCATGGCCATATTCTGTTCTAAAATGTGGTCGATATTGTTCTGGACCCGGAACGGATAATTTTTTCTAGTACGTGCTGCCACTGATAGTACAACATAAAAGCCCGAACAGGAAGGTCATTCTCAACATTTTTCTGTCCGAAGCCACAAAAAAAAACTTTGTACGGCTCAACCTCCACACTGTCACAGCTCCACTAATAGTATGGCTCTGCGTCAGTGCACAGCCATTCTGCATCAGTATTTCACTGATGTTGGCTTACACCTCCGCAGATGGCAGTCGGAGCTATTACTGCAATTTAAAACCTGGACCGAGTTATTCACAAAATACTCTAGTCCTCAGTTCAGGAATAATTTGTTTGTAGCCGATGTACTTATGCGGATGTCAAAATCCCATAGTCGGATCCACGGTTTGTTGGCTCTGCATTTCTATGTATTACGTTGAAGAGTTGGGCCGACTCGGAGGTGGATTGAAAATAATGTTCAGTCCGGCTCCGGGGACGTTGTATTAGCCTGTGTGGTAATCTGCGACGTAAAGGGCAGTGATATGTATTTTGAGATGCCTGCGACGGCCAGCACGTTGATATTTGAAAAGAAAAGAAAAGGTTTTGCATACATTTCAGAGTTGGGTAGAATGTATTACTTACATAAGAGCAAGACACATTGACAATTACCTGTGCGAGACAGAAGTGTGAACAATGGAGGAATTGGAATTGGCGAGAAATAGGATTCACAGCGCGGCCTCTAGGAGTACTATGGCGTAGTGTAGAATGGCAATTTTTTTTTTTTTTTTTGCGGCTGGGTGCGGCGATGAATGTGTGCGTCGGTGTTGTGGCCATGGCATGTTTATTCCCGTCCGGGTCTTCTTGAGTCGTAATTTACTCCGAGTCGGGGACAACAGTTTAATATGGCAGTGCCGCTGCGGCATCGGTGGTCAACCAAGTAGTAGTAGTATGCACTCCACTGGCAATGGGTCCTCGGTCCGCATCTTGGATATTCGGTGGTTGTTCGAATTCTCCTCCGAGTCCGAGTCCGAGTCCACGGCCAGTGGCAGTTTTGTGTTTTGTGTTCCCTCTGAGTCGCTGTGCTTGGCTGCCAGCTTAACGGCAAGCGCTAAGCGCCAAACGGTAAAAACATTCGAACTTGAAGTACATATGTACTATACTCTGATTCCTTCGTGTTTCGATTACTTACTATCAGCGACTGCCTATCCGGCCAAACTAGGTATCCGGCCACTTGCCTAGTATAAGTCGGTGCAGTGTATGATAGTCGAATTTGGTGATTGCAGGTTTGACTATGACCTATGGGGACCTTGCATGTCAGATTTGAAGGCACGAGAAGGCGGCAATCAAACGTGGCGGGAGTTTCGGAACAAGATGCCGAGCGTGGGAGCATCATTTCTTATGCCCGACCAACCCTCTCGCTCGTCTTTTCCTTATTGCTCCCCCAATTCTTGGTCAATTCACAAGTGCGGGGGTCCGTTCTCATCCCATGGGTTGGGGCAATGACCTAAAGCCAAACAATCCGTGAAAAACCTCCCGCTCGTCTGCTTGGTACTCCAAACAAACCTTGACTCGATTTCAAGTGGTACAAACCGGCCACCACTGTAACGAGCCAACGATGTCTGCTGGGGACCTGGGATTTGACTCGGTCATTCAAGATACCTAATAATGTATCCTACCACGTTTATCGGGCTTTTTAATGTAAGACGTCCTGTTCAAGGTGGGGTAACATCGAAAATCACCCAACTTAGTCGATGCACACAGATGGATTTTTTGGAGGGGTAGTTGGGATATGGGTAACCTAGTTTGCTAACAGGTATGTCCTACCACATCTGATTGAGGTATATGGATCTTTATTTGGGCCCTAAATGCCCTCTGTCCTTTGCAGGGTACAACATTTGCTGCGCATTCGATCCCAGCCATTCTCCTTGGCCGGCAATGGAAATAGTGGCGGTCCCTATACACATTATATTTGGAGTTTGAGAGTATGTAATAATGTATTTCGATCCAATGAATGATTTAGAATGCACTGGCATGAATAATACGAGTGCCAACGAAGGATTTTGACGGGTGGCCGGTTAGGCCGTTTTTTGCCGTTTTGGGCATCCGCTCGCGAAAGAATTCGGCATGCCATGAAATTGTCATGTAAATTCACCAAAAAATCTCAAATCACTCGCAGGACGTATGCCTTCAATTAAGACCCCATATAATTGTATTAGTCAGGCTATGTTTATGGGCCCGTGGCGATAAATGCTAAGGTGGCCGAGATGCCAGTCTCTGATAGTACATATCTTACTCGATCGCTCCTTGATTTTCTGTCCTGTCCTTTTCTGTCCAAGTGCGCTTTATACTTATACAGGTGCCAGTGACCGGGATACAGTATTCAGGGCGTGCTCAGGCTCACAGGGTTTTACATACTTTTATTCAACCCCGTTGAATTGATATTATTCGGTACCACTCGGACTCGGACTCGGACTTGCAATATTAATCGCGCTCTCTCGTTACAGTCAAATTAAAATCCATGTGCAGCGTTGGAAGTTGGAAGTTGGAGACCGTTATGATGCGTATGGAGGGTCTTCTATTCTATTCTATTCTAATGTAGCTTAGCTTGCAATTGTGCCAATCGGTTTGTTACGGGTCCAGCCTGAGGAACGCCCCCAAAAAAACTAAAAACCGCCTTACACTGATTATAATATTCATGCGCGCCACAGCGTTCCTCCCACCTGGAACCTCGGGTCTGGGGCGATAACGTCGGGATAAGTTTTAACGCATCCTATGTTCCCATGTCCCCGTGTAATAAATATACAAAGGCCCTCCGGGCACCCCTGGTACCTCGGTCCGGACCTTGACCACGCGGACACAGTCATTTATTGCACGCAGTACAATCCTACAGCTACAGTGTAACTATCAAAACGTGTCGATGTCAACCGCGTGCATCCTAAAGGTCTGACCACATTCAGCATCAAGCGCTTCAACCTGCAGGAATGGCATACCCTAGCGTAGAAAGCCGTTATAGCCGATCCAAAGTTGGTCCGACGTTCAAATCTGCGTAGGGACACCTTGCACACGACATTCGTTCCGACTTGCAGAGGCCCGTTCTACATGTCCATCAGAATGTATCCCAAAAAGCTCATACCACCCACTATGACAGTGTCATCATTGACCGATATCAATATGCGCCCGTTCTGACACCAGGTAGTCTGGGATAAGACAAACTGCCAGAGGGATGCGTCAACAAGCAACTGATTTTCCAGACATGCGCACCCTCGACGTATCTTCCCTGTCAAACGCGATTACTTCGTCCGCAACCCTGTACGCCCGAATGAAAAGGTCTGCCAGTAGTGGAGACGCAGTCGGTTTGCTCAATACAAGGAGCTGTGTATGTGTTAAACCGCGGATAGACGCTTGCAATCGACGTACTCGTCGTTGGCCCTCTGCAGGGATTATATCCCGAATGTAGCCCACAATGGAAGGTAGAAAAACGCAGTCGTCGCTGTCCACATATGGTCTCACATAAGCTGAACCATCTTGGTTGGTTTGCTCGTCATGGGGAAAGAAATCCCGCATGTAGTCAACGTCGCCGAGGAAAAATCTGTCTTCATCCATGGGTTCTGAGAAGAAGTAGAGGGGTAACCACCAGGCCACAGTTCGCCAAGGCCTCAATATAGGGACCGACAGGAGGGGTGTTATTCACAGAGTAACGTATAGCCGGGACCCAGACTCCTGTCTCGCGAAAGCGTTTCAACCAGCTGTGCTATGTTTGGACACAGTGCAGAGCCCCTCCGCTCCGTATCGAACAATTCAGGTACGCTAAACTTCGGGCCTCAACATATTTATTGACATCAACTCAATCAATGCCCCTGCCATACATAGCATCCACCATCTTACAGTGTAGGACATACAACTGACCAGTATCTTCATCTGGGTCACGGCATATGTTCAATGTACAGGTCAAGAAGACGGCCGTCGACACAGTCACCTCTCGCCCAGCCGCGTCGTTGGAGAGTTTGACGATAATCTTGTTGTCAGCTAGCAGTAGTCAGTATTGATTGCATTAAGTCACGGAACGCGTACGGAGGTCGTCTGGCAAGGAGTATGCTCTCAGCAGGTCGCGCAAGACCACCAGTCGCGAATTCATGGTGCGGGGTTTAAACGAACGTAAGATGGCTATTGATCTTAGAGAAGTCGCACGGGATAACATGACATATACACTCTGCAGGGACATGCACCTGTTCAAGTCGAGGATGGCCTTGGTCAAGCTGCGACCTTGAGACTTGTAATCTGTGTACGCATATGAGGGCAACAAGGGCAGTTGGTTCCGAGATATGGAGAAGGTTAGTCCTGTATCAGACGTGTAGCTGAAGTAGGTAGGTTCCAGAACAATGGGAATGATTTTGCGTTCTGTAATATCCCCTGTCTTGTGCAGGATCTCGACGTACGCGCAATCTGCATAATGTCTGCCTTTAGAGTCCACAGAATACTTAATGCGTTTCAATACACCTTCAGTTCCATTGACAACTGACGCACGTAGGGCGATATTTTCCATGATCATCACCTTCGTGCCAATGGCCAGAGGCAATTTACCAAGGGCATCCTTCGTAAGGGAGCTCCTAATCTGCCAAGTTCGTTTCTGTAACACCTCGTTAAAGGGTAGGGCCTTGAAAAAATCCCTTGAGTGATAGTCGTGCAGGGGTCTGTGACTTATGTTGGCGTGCTCCTGTGCGAGTTCATGGTTCAGCAAGTCGCGAACCACTTTAGTGGCGCACACGATCGGCGCCTCAGAGAACTGGGCCTGTTCCGTCGGATTTAAGCCTTGCAGCAGGCGCCCGGCAATTGTGCGATAGTCGGACATTGTGTAGTTTTTCCCTTCACCTTTTTGTTCCTTTGACATTTTTCTTATTCCGTCCCATGCGAAGCCCAGACGGACCCGAGCAAGTAGATTGGTATACTCGGGGTCACCAATAGTCCTGTAATTTTTGCGAAGGATTACGACTTTGGTGAACTCCCGCCATAGCCAGGCACCATACATTGAATCAATACCGGTACATGTCTCTCGCATGTTGGAAGATATGTTGCGTACTATGTCGTGAGCGAACAGAGAGTATGCCCTCACCGGACATAGCTGGCCCATATCTCCGAGCAGGATGACATTAATGCGTCCGAACATATTGTCTGTGCCTTGCGTCTGCATCGCCCTCCCTTCATTTAGACGTGCGCTAATTTGTGCCAGTAGATCAGCCGACACCATCGAAATCTCGTCAATCACCAGATAACGAATGTTCACCCAACTGCCGGCGAGGTCTTTGGTCTTCACCCCCGGTTTCTCATCCTTTTTTTTGGCAGGAACGTCAGTGCATGAATCGTAAAGCCGTTGATAAGCACAGCGGCACATCTTGTGGGAGCGCTCCACATCATAGATTCAGATACACCACACCTGCGGAAAAATTCCACTACCGCTTTTATGATGTAACTCTTGCCCGACCCTCCGACGCCCGCTATATACAGCAACAATTGACGCTCCATACCAAACATAAAGTGTTCTGCGACAATGCGGATAGCCCTGACCTGCTCAATGTTTTCTCCGATGCCGAGTTCCCTGATGATGTCCTCCAAGTGTTGTTCGGCAGTAGGTTCGTCTAGAGCTTTATTACGCTCATAAATGGTGTCTGACACAAAGTCAAGCTGGCCGATGCTGGTACGCTCTTCGAGCAGCTCTTCGGGATTTAATCACTGGCGCTTTCGAGATGTTTCGGGACCTATTTGAGTCGCTGCAGGACGTTTGTCTCGACCCAGCGCCTTCAATGCCCCGGCTTCAGTTTCGATCGTTACGCGGTCTTCGTCTGTTGTCAGGGTAGTACAGTCGTCGTCGGGATATTGTAGCCCAGGTCGTCCCCGAGACTTCCAAAGTACAGTACTCGCGAGTACTCGGAGTATTTCTTGTTCAGTTTTGGCGGCAGCTGTATCCGCCTTTGGGCCGGCTTCTGGTGTGTTATCCACATCCATATCATGATCGTCGTGTTCTTTGTCCGACCAATCCCCATCTAATGCAGCGTCCCTTTCCAGTGCATTGGACAAGCTATCAATGTCTGTCCCAGTGACGGCACCATCATGGCCAGGTAGAAGAGCTTTCACCTTCCCAGCCTTGCATAAAATCTCATGCTTATCTTTAGCGTCTTTGCATTCGTTCTCCACGTTCATATTTTTCATCACCTTCAACGTATTCGGCTCGAAAACAGTTCGGTCGAAAGCAGTGGTCCAAGACTCGGCTACAGTTTTCAAATCGGAAAGCGATCTCCAGGGCTTAAAAAGAATGAGCATCGCGCGACACCACTTATCCTTTTCACTCGCACTGCGGTCTGGCCGTGGTATTTTATCCCCCAATAACACGTTCACTACAGGCACGGTACGAAATCTGCTGATATGGGTCTCGAATTGCTTGTGATCTCTTGTGTATTCTCCTCGCACTTCTGCCTGCTTTCCTACCTGACGGCTTCTTCTTGGGATTGTTGTGAGTTGCCCCTGCGACATGGTGAGCCTCTTCAACCTGCTCCTTCTCTTCAGCACGTTCGGCGCGCTTTTCCTCGCTGGCCCTGGATATCTTGACAACCAGTTCTTCGTGGTCCCACAGACACAGTTTATCGAACGCAGGTTCTAGGCTCCGTTTTGGATAGTCCTGGATGTTTGAGGCTATTCCAACGAAGTTGTCATTTACAACCACCGTTACTTCTTCGGCTCCAACAGCCGCTCTCTCGTCATCGTCAGCCTGGTCGTCCAAATCGATATCCTTGGTGCACACATCACCCGCATCCACCACAGACAAAGAGGAATCCATGTAATCCATGCCTGTGTCAGCAGGATCTGTTATATGCGAAGCCATTTCGGCCTTGGCTATCAGCCTGTCGAAGTCTCCCCATTTGACAATTTTGAAATGATGACTTGTATAGCAGTCACCGCCGCCGACCAGGTAACTCATGACTTGCTGATGGGACATCTCCTGCTTGGACATCAGGGCCATAACAGTTTTGGTAAACAAGCTGCGGTTAACCTCAGCACGGTTGTGAGATGTGTCACTGGTCGGATCGAATTTGTCGTTATTCCTTTTAATGGCATATTCAAGCGCAGCAAGACCAACGTGAGTAGACAAAGTCCCTTTGGTAATGTAATCTGTGACATAATATACCAACGCTTTAGCTGCTTCGCCGGATCCAACATACTTGATATCCATGTTGCACCTCAGCAAAAATATTATGAGGTCATTATAATTGTTTATTCGTGGATGTAATCTTTTCAATATGATGGATTCAGTATCTTTGTCTAGGTGGGTGAACGGATTGGTTGATCCATCTATTCTCATTCTGCAGTTTTCATCAATTCTGGGCTCGCCGTTTTTCAGATGTTTCCAACATGTTTCCTTATGATCGTGCCAATTAAATAGTATGGCAAGATCTTCCACCGTTTCTCGAAAGGCAACCTCGAACTCGCTCTCGGACAGTGGCAGCACCTTGGGCTCTCTGCTCAACCGTGGATCAGGTTTACCAGCGGGCAAATCGGGGGCCTTCAAGGCCCCGTCTGCTTCTTCCAATAACGTAGTAGTGCTTGGAAGTTGGCACTTGATAATAGAATCCAACCAGCTGAACATTCTTTCCTGGAATTCAGGCGAATCCCTCATCCTATCTCTGAGTTCCTGCGGCGTCGGGTTTCCCTCTATCCATATAAGCATGTGACAATGCAAAGTGCCGCGGCCTTGCGCTTCCACCATACCGTAATAGCCACAACATCTGCCGAATAAACCGTTCTGATCAGCGCTTTCAGATGCAGTGTCGTATCGAAGTATGATCCTGACGAAAGCCTGAATAACCTCGTCAAAAAATTGTGCGGCAGTCGCCGGATTACGTGCGACGAATATTTTTCTGGCAGTTGCCGACATTTTAGCCCATTCTCCAGGATTGATGCCGCCCATGGCCCCGAGCAGTGGATCGCAAATATCAGCCAGATTTATGGTCATGAACAGCGCTGGTGTGGCCATTTTTTTCATCATGGCTCTGATTTCGTTGCGTCTGCACTGTTTATAGCCAGAACTACCCTTCAAATCTTTGGCAATCAATTTCAGCCTGTTGAGTGTTCTCACTGCTCGTTTTTCTGCAGTAGTTGATGGCTTGGCATTAGGATTAAGATCCCACTTGCGCATGAGATCGGTTAGTACAGGTTGCATCAGTTCAATGTCGCTTACAATCGAAGCCTGGGAAGACGCGTTCGTTCTGAATGCGACATGACGATTGACTTCCTTTTTCTGAATGATGTTCCAGCAAACATAAGCAAAATTGGGATCCCTTTGGAAGATTCTGTCGTGCTGCAGAAGCATATTTTTAACCTGTCTCTCGAAAGGCAAGTGCTGCAAATCCATACGGTTCGGTTTATGAAACCCACCTATGCCCCAGGGATCAAGTCCAGGGAATGTGAACGTTAAAAGGCCCGGGTCACAATCTGTGATAAAGTTGGACCCCGTCTGCATCTTGATGAAGTTCTTCTTGTCTAGGCACCATGCAATGGCTGCGGCTTTCATATTGCGCTGGTCTGTAGGTGTTTTTTCGCCAACAGAATACCCGACTGCTTCTAACACTAGTGTTCCGTCGTCGATGGAGGTATCTAGAGATTTCGAGGGTTGTGCGAAATTCATCCCGCGATCTGCATATGTATCGTCTGTGGCAGGTCTGTCACCATCCAAGCAGCAGATTTCGATCGCAGAAGGGAAAGCAGAATCGAGATTTTCCGGGAATAGGTCATCCATATTTTGCTGGCTGAACCTGACACCGGAATTGACGTAATACGGGTTTTTTTCCAGCAGGAACCGCAACATAATTTCGACTCGGGACTTTGAGACCAGAACAGGTTTAAGTTCTCGGATGTTGTCTCGGGTGGGTACAGTTTTGGGCCCGATAAATAGCGCACACATTGCTTCTTTGATTTCAGCCTTCGGAGGCGGCAACATCTCGCGCACAGTGGCAACATCTTGAGGAAATATGGCGACATTACCCTGTGAATAGCCCTGCGAGGTGGCGAAGCGTTTGTCCTGACCCTTGGTGTCTGGTTTTTCGCAGAACATGTGTGTTATTCGTGTTGCCCTAGAACGGGAAACCATCATCAGATCGTACAACGAAGCGACTTCAAAAGCATCTCGGACATCGGCTGGCAGCCTTTCACGAGCGTAGTATTGGAAGTTCGCAAGAGCGTCAAGGGGTTGGAGGCGCTTTTTCAGAGCAGATTTGCACGGACCACACATATCCATGATCCCCTTATTTTCCTTGTCACGCAACGCGGCGGGGCAGAGGATTGCTCTGTCATATGCCTCAAGTTGTAAGATGTGGGCAGCGTCTCAAAAGGCAAACAGGGGTTCTGCAATACTCTGAGATCGTAATCTAGAGGATTTTCGGCGCTCAACAATTTGCGAGCAGTCAAACGACCACACACAGCACACGGGGACGGGAGCCATTTGGGCGGATCCATCTCATTTTGCCAAGTTTCTATAATAGTGCGGCGCGCAGAGGGCGGACATGTATAGGGGAACAATTCGTTAGCGCTAGAGATGGCAGCCTGAACGGCGGTCTTACGTTCATCTGCAGTCCGTCGAACGACAGGTTCTCCTCTCTGTTTGGATTGCTTGGCAGCTACAAATTTCGCGCGCCGGTTCTTTTCTGATTCGCGGACAGAATCAATAGTTCTAGGTATGATCAACAGCTCTCTGTCTTTCTTGCGAAATTCAAAAAGGAGTACGCAGTGATACCCTGTGCAATCCGTGTGGCAGTCGTGGCTCATCAACGTTTCCTCCAGAGCACATTTATGCACTGCGGGTTCGATGCTGTGAGCCTTACACAACTCGCTCAAATTGCGGACGGTCAGGTGAGGGTAGCAGGCGACGAGGTCGGAAATATTTGGGACATGAACAGTTCTATATCTAAGTTCCATATCGGAGCGATGCAGGTCGCGAATCATGTCGTTGGTGACAAGACCTACATAGTCAAAGGACCGGTTTAATTTGTAAGTGCTAATATAACTGCACGCGTCATCCACATCAACGACGATATCGTTGTTGACCATCAAGGGAAGGACATCCAGGTCGTCCATGGACTCAAAAGTCGGGACAGTGTCGGGTACTGGGTCAGGCAATTCGCGGTTGGTAAAAGGACCTTTGCGTGGGACAATGATCTGTTTGAATAGCAGGCAATCAGCATCACAAGACAGTTCACACGAGTGTTCCATGAGCGCTGCAATGAGGTTCTGCTTGCGATTAATATGCGGTAACCCGTGCAAGGCTGCTATGCTCGTCAGATCCTTCACTGATAAGAATAAGAAAGTAGTCACAAACATGGAGAAATTACCGGTGCGGCAGACGATGTCTTGTGCGCCCGCGGCCTTGGACAACTCTTGGATGGAGCCGCATTTGACAAACTCAAAGTACTTGTTAAGCGTGAACGATCGAACAACCCCAGGAATAGAGTCACCGAACTCATTATCAAAGAGGATCTTGAGAGGATTCGCAATGGAAGACACTGCGGGCGCGGAAGTAGACGGGACGGGGAAAGAACATTTGTGATTCATTCTTCTGAACATGAGCTGCATGCGTGCACCGGGACACAAGTGTTCACAGCGATGGGAAGTCAGGGACGAGCGACTTGTTCCTCGCCCGCTGGTGGGCAATGCATGTGCCGACGCAATTTTGTTCAGATCCTGGCCACTAGGATGGCGAAAATGGCGCACAAATCTACTGATGTCCGGGCAGTGTAAGCTCACATAAGAACATGTGTTGGAGTTATCAGAGCGGATGCCAACGTATTCGTACCACAGCAACAGTTCTTCCAAGGTCAATACGGATGGACCGGTGATGACTTGAAATACAGATTCAGAAGTATGCGGATGCTCTACGCTGTGAACGGTGGACTGTGAACTGGGGACGGATCCGCCTGAATTGTAGCCCCACTGGGCATAATCCTCTGACTGGGACCTGGGGAGGATGCCAGGGCCAATAGCTGGGTCGGAATGAGTGACAATGTAAGATGCAGTGTCAGCGACGGCGCTTAGGTCAGCCTGACTGCGACGTAGCCCAACGTGGCCACAGTCCCAGCACGGGTGTTGAGGGGAAAGATGTCACTGCATTGAATAGCGAGTGACCATCTGCCAAGAACCCATGCAAGTTGAACCAGAACCCGGACCATGGGAATGGTGTGCAGTCGATGCAGCAATAACCCGGTCTAACCGGGTTATTCCGGGTTGCTGTTCTGTGTTGCTTGCAGCGAGAATTCGTAGGCAACGAGTGTCCGATACTGATATAGTGTACTCGGACACACACAACTCTAGTCCACTAGCAGTGTTCCATGTTGGCGGTTGGTTGTGGGTACACTGCTCTATGACCATGCAGACCTCCGCCGGGTTACCGGCCAGAGTCTGCCTTGCTAATCCACATGGAGGCAAGTGTCTCGACATGTGGATGCAAGTTTGGTGAAAGCAGTTTCCGACAGCGAACCGCTTGGGCCCGAAGGCTGCGGCAACCAGGGATAGATGGAGAGAGTTGAGTATAGGGGCCAGGGGTCTGTCGACGACCACAACTGTGAGGAGACAGGACCCAAGGCGACGAGACAGACAGAAGCAAGATCAGCTTAAGTCACACACAAGTCAAGTCAAGGCCAAAGTAAGGCCGGAGAATAGACGAGATAGAATCTACCGTACAGGGAGATTCTACTGCTACTTATATACTGTGAATACAAAGGGGTCCGATCATATGAATATGCATTCTCCACTGATCATCAAAGGATCGAGATGTCAGTTGCAAGGGGTGTGGTTGAAATGCGATCGTGGTTGAAATACGATTGGGTTGAAATGCGATCATGTTTGAAATACGATCGGGGTTGAAATACGATCGTGGGCGAAAGATGATCATGGTTGCAATATGATCGATAGAAGTTCAAGTGAGGAGCCAGAGCGATCATGATCGAGTATAGGGTTCAGTGCTCCTGACACTGAGGAGTCCAGGGACTAGTGTCAGTTGGACACATAGGAGTAGGCCAGGGGATAGACACCTGTCCACGGAGAGGGGTCGTGAGGACAAGTCGTTTCGAGTCCTAGGGGTTAAGAATAACCCTGGCGATGATGTGTAGTTTGATAGGAGGTTGAGGAACGACCAGGCAACAGTGTCGCTCCGAATATCTTCGATCATTGGTTGTTTTGATCTGAAACCCGGGGGTTCTAATAACCCGGGGATGTGTTTGAGCCGCAATGAGCGGTGCGAATTGCGCGAACGAAAGAGGCCAAGAAATGCCAAATCATGACATGCAGTAGGGGTTACATACGATTGTGATCACTTCCTAGGGCATTGGGTGGTGTACTGGGTGTCGCTTCCGCGTGCCACATACGAAAGCTTGGATGGCGGGCTTATGGCTGGTGCATCGATTTGGAAGCCTGTAGAATAGCGAGTTAGGCAGTAGACGAGCGGGTACGAGGATCTGACCCGGATCACCGGCTTCTGTTGGAGAGTCGTGCTCTGTATCAGAAGGATACTGTTAGCGTTCTTCAACCGGAAAAAATATATATATTCACTTTCAACATGAGCGGGCGTGGCAGACGGGTACGACGAATCAGCAGGAGGTTCGTCAACATCCACTATGGTCATCAGGTGAGGTATATGTGACGTGTAGTGAAACAAACACAGA
Source organism: Mycena leptocephala (assembly GCA_029378395.1). Taxonomy (NCBI): domain Eukaryota; kingdom Fungi; phylum Basidiomycota; class Agaricomycetes; order Agaricales; family Mycenaceae; genus Mycena; species Mycena leptocephala. The sequence continues at coordinate 123,341 of JARJLF010000576.1, forward strand.
CTGTTAGTCCGGATGGACGGCTCGCGAGCATTGTCGTGAGGTAACGGAGCGAAGATGCTCTGCAGGACGGGCCCATCGGTTCCTAACAGGGGAGCAGCGTTCCTTATTTCCAAAGGGTCGATTTTATCGACTTCCATTACGAAAGGACGACGGGAGGCTGAAGACATAGCGAGATAGTGGTGGAAGGGAACCAGTGAGCTCAGAGTTGTCGATGTCCGCCTACAGGCTATTGTGCAGGGAGCGAGGGAAAGGGTTTGACAGACGTTGGACAGGCAAACAGGAGAACGATGCTGCAGGATAGGGGACAGGGGACATTGATTCTACAACATGCAAGGTACGAGCACTCTATTGTTGTAGCGTCTGTTTATAAGAGACTACGTTGATTCTATTCCTGAAATTTTATTTAATAAATTATACAAGAAAATGTTTCTGGCGCAGACAGGAGGTTCATACGTCAGGAGAGCCGGGTTATTAGGTCAGGAAACAGGAGTTTATAATTGTTCGGAGCAGTTAATTAATTATTTTCGAGAATTTCTGTGATGGGATCAGTGATGGTCGTGATTTGGAGATTCGACAATTCGCGTTTGAGACCTGGGTCCGTAACCGGTACCAGGAATAATATATAAACCCCGTTCCCCGAGACCATTGCATATCCAGCAGTACGAGTTTGAAACCTCAATAGAAGACAGACCGAACTGCGCAACGTTAACGCGCGTACGTACAAGTACTTGGACGTCCGGATGCGAGTAGCACGAGTCAAACGAAAACGAAGAATTGGAATTGGAATTGGACGGGAGGACGCGCGACACTGTGACGGGGGTCAATTCAGCGAGCTTAGGGGTAAGCTTCAGAGTAGTAGTAGTACATGTACATCACTGGCAGTGGTATGTACGGGAGTTGGAACGGGCGGCGGGCGCGTACAGGTTGGTGATCGGAGCTAGCATGATTACATTGCAATCAACTAGTGCACCTCAGCGAGCACCGCCGCGATGCCGTAACAGACCTCTTAGGTACCCTTCTCTGTATGACGAAAGGGTACCTAAGAGGTCCCCATCCGCCGCGCGGACTGTAGTCAGTAATTAGTCAATAATTAGTCGCGTTCCATATTGGGTAAATATTGATGGCAACTCTGATATCTACCCACGCCCGCTGCTGGCGGCGGGGTCCGCAGTGCACCATCCAGTTTTCTAACGGCTACTTCCTATGCTTTCCCTGTGGTGCATCACCTACTTCTACAGCATTGCAAGGATCCAATGTGGCAATTTGCAGGTTACTACTGTCCATTGCATATTTTACTCTCCGGAACACGGCGGTTGCACGGCGGCAGACGTGTCTGCCACTGGCTCAATTTGCATCAGGGCTCTCAGTCAGGTGTTGTATCCTGAGCAGGTATATCATCTCACACCTTTTAGTTCTGAATAGTTTTGATTTGACCATATTTCGACCACCGCAAGGTCTGCAACATAGCGTCGGAGGCATCCGCCATTTTCCTGGCTAGCTGGCATTTCATCAATTTGTTCTGTATCTCGGGTATAAATCCTCCATTTGTTGTCTCTTTCCATTCAGTTTCAATTTGATTGTGTTTTGCCTCACGCAACAAAGCGTCGGATGCCACCGCCGCTCAATTTCAAACCTCCAACATCGGCTGTGTGGTCCAAATCCAGTGTGCTATTATATTTCTTTCTTTCCTTCTCATTTGGTGCAACTCACCTGCCGTCCAAATCTTCCTATTCACGCTTGACCATGGTTCAACTTCACATCCGCCACATCTGCTTCTCCCTTCTACTTTCCCATCCTTTTCAGCCTCTTGCTCCTCAAACATTTTTACCACTGCAAAGGAGCTACAATATATGAGTGGATTCAGCCTCTATAGCTGATCGATTAAATTTCGCGTCCGCCGCATCCGTCAAACCCGCCGCATCTGCCTGCCTCTCCCTGACAATTGTGGACAAAATCCCCGTTCCAAGCATAGGTCGTTCCGTTTCGGCAGTGATATCCCAGGGCCATCCGCACCAAATCAGTGGGTGTGATAGCGGAATGTGAGTTCCATACCACAAAGATTTCATTGTTGGTTGAGGATGGCCAGATAGATAATCATACATTTAGCACACCAGAATTTCACAAATTCCGTGCTCACCTTTCGTCTGCAGAAAATTCCTGTCATGGCGGAGGTATATGCTGCGCGGCGGACACATCCGCCACTTGCTGTACACTATGCAGTTAGTGTCGCTATTCGGTTTATTTGATGTACACAATGTTACTCAATCCGAATTGTGCACAAAATCATTTGAAGGTCAAACAGAAATCATTTTATTGTCATAGCACAGCGGCGGAGGCGTCCGCCGGCCCCGGTACATTTACCATTCAAGACATTTGAGATCATATACATGGTGGATTGTGTGCGCCTGCCATTGGGTATAATGCTCGCTTGATGCTCGAGCTTCGCATACTCCCTCGATACGGTGGTACATGTCCAAACGTAGCTCCCGCAAACTGTTCGACCTCCGCTCAGAAGCATACTCGAGTAGATGCGTGCGGCGCACCCGTGAGTGCTGTGATCGAGCTTTCCGATGCTGGTGGTCAGCATTTTTGCTGCTGGCGCATCATGGATGGACATAGTATTGACTCAGAATAAATATTGGTGCTGAATCCTTGAAGAGGTGCCATTCTTTAATTTTATCATGCAGCACAGCAGATACTGTTGGAAGACGTACCTGTCGCTCCGAGAGTATGTTGGGTCATTTACAAAGTGTACAACAGCCTTTGAAGCAATGGTGAGACATTTTACTTGTCAGCGCATGAAAATTGTAGTAGTAAAGGTCAAAGTTCAATTAGAACCTTGTTGACCTTTCGGGTGTTTTCGTGCACCGGAATTTATATGGCCAATAAAAATCTAGGGTAAATTCAAACCAATGTGGAGCATGTTCCAAATCAGTTTGCATACCATAGAAGTTCTAAGATCACCCCAGATGAGTCCAGTAGAAAAAAACTCGATGAAGACGATCTTTATACGACTCCTCATTGGCTGATCTCTGAGGTGATGCGCCACAATTTGTTACGTATGAGATGCGTCGGATGTGTTGGATAATGCGTCGGTGCAATCTGCGAGGTCGCGGTGCCGTCCGCCGCATCAAGTATTTATCTGTGAACTGGCTCCACATTGAAAGGAGAGTTTGAGGGATTTGCCGATGGTGGTGGACTGTGTTCAACTTGAATTGAACATGTCTCGCGATGGTCCGAAACCCCGATCAATGATCGGCGGACACGTCGGATTGTCGTGCGCAGGCACTTGGTTTCCTTCCCCCATCCTGCTCCAGGCTCCCAGCTTTCCCGACGCCTACATAGGTCGCCCGAGCGTGCCTAACTTTGCATTAGACATGGTGAATTTACATAAACCATTGTCTGACTTCGTGACCGAGACCTTTACCTCTTCAAATAACCCACAATCGACGTGAATTTGGTATCCTATCCACTGATGCTCACTTGTCGTATCTGCCACGTTACGTCCTGCGCAGCCCAACTCTTCCCAAAAATCCCTGCAATCTGATGCATTGCACAAATGCTCTACTGATTCAGTGATGTACCGACTTGCAAGGCTGTCATGCCTGGCACACACCGAATTCGCTCTCTTTGGACCCGGTGCATGTACGGACATCAATTCCCCAACTCCTACGCCGCGCTGTGCACCCGCCTCCACTTGCATTGTGCACATCCCCCGCCGACTTGCACGTACATAGCGCACAGTCTGGTCTGGTGCTGATCACTGCACCCGCCACAATCACATCCCACTCATGGGCAGCAGCTACGCCCGCACACATTGGCACCCCGCACAAATCGTGTGTACCACGCACATCGCGCTCCGGACATCCCGCATGTCGGGCCTCGTACTTCCGTGCACAAGCCGCGTAGCACAAATCCAACGCTGGTGATACCTGCGCCATCTGCGCTGTATGCCGCAGCGTGTGCGCCTGTCCCCCCTGTCGCCTCCCAGCCGCAGCAGTCGCGCCTTCTCGTTGCGCTCACAGACCGCCATGCATGCCGCGTATTTGTCGCACCGGCTCCGCTGTTCTCCCGCCATCTGCTTGCAAACCAGCCCTGGCGGACTTCTTCTCCAGCAGTGCATCCACCACTTCGAGTGGTGCCATCGAAGTCGCTGTGAGTCGGGATGGTGGGTTTTTTTTAAATGTGTTCGTGTGGTGGCGGATGCATCCGCCACTGCATCCGCCGCCTGTGTATCGTAATATAATGGGCTGGCCCATTTCCTCTCCCTGCTTCCTCATCTCTTGGACTAAAGAGACTGATTATGAAGCTCTTGTCCGCACTCCTGTATCACCCCTTGCTCGTATGTATGATGGCGGATTGTATTTTAGTAGGCTTCTTGTTTCGGTTATTTTCTTTCTTTTCTTGGCATTTAGTGTCCAATCAAAATGTCTTTTGTAAACATAGTACAAATAGCATTGGGTTAGGGGTTCATTTTATGGTGCCAAAGCAGCTCAAAAGAGCCCGAAAGTGAGCTGATTTGGGGCGCAGAAAGGCGCGGATGCCGCCGCCGCGCAGCGCGCGGCGGCCAGTGGGCACGTTTCCCAAAGGGGAACTTGACTAATTGCTGACTACAGTCCGCGCGGTGGATGGGATGGAGGGAACAGTAGATTACTATTTTGATCGATTACGTTTGCGGCGCAGAAGCTGTCAAACTCCTAGCTCGGCGGGTAACTTTCTACGTTGTCGATGGCGCAGACCAGCAACGGTGGCGGGCGACGCGGTGGGAACCGGGCTGAGCTTAAAGTTGGTGGATATTCAGGTGCGAACATGTGTTACGAATCACTCACTGGGCAATGACAGGCTGCGATAAGTACGATTTACGCTGAAATTGGACAATACGCGCGGCCAGGGACTCGACGCGTTCAGTCGATTTGCTAAGAAATAAATGTGCCGAGGACTTCCCATACATCCTTACTTGCGCTCTTCTGGGTGACTCTGAATAGCTGAAGATAACAGTTCAATCTCGGATTATTTCTGTGCTCCTCACTTCTTACCAATATGCTATGTATGTAGCTTTCTGTCGGGCATCTATCGCGTACATCGTAATTTCTGGATCCACCGGTACCACATGATTCTAATGTCTGCAAAAGTCTGTATCTAATTTTCCCATAACTGTTCATCTTACGAGTTAGGTCGCTCATCTTCGACTTTGGGTACAATCTGACCTGTAGGAAATTAGTACCTACATGCCTCCTCGCTTTGAACATTGTCTTGAACTTCAGCTACTCAGCCTCAGGCTCTGATAAGTATTAACATTTTGACGGACCCTTAAATTGTGGCCCCTGATATTACTTTCAACTTGAATTACTTAGTTCTTGGCACTAACTTGGATTGCAAGGCAGGAAATTTTAATAAGTTGGGTTGCACAGCCGAGTCACTTGGCGATATTTTTGTTTGCTCTGCCCAGCGCAAGGTCGGGCTAACATTGGCTGATTTACTCCCGGCATCGATATTTGGGCGCTCAGTGCTTGAATCGAAAAAGATATACTACTGTTCAGCGTTGGCTCATTGGGCTCAATGGATTGGAACTATAAGGATTAGTCAAGCAATTAATGAGTGAGAAGAAGAAACATTGCGAACGTAGTGAGTCCCCGCTCATACCCGCATCCCCGTGTCTCCTAGTAGAGTAGTACATCCTCGGCAATTAATGATGGGAAATGTACATGGCATAGATATGCTATGGCTGGATGTGCCAAAGACAAGAGTACAACAATGAACATGGCAATTGGCGCATGCGCGACTGCCGAGTTTAGAGGGATCCGAGCGCGGTTCGCAGTCAATATTAACGCCCAGCTGCATTGAAAATTGAAAACGAAAGACAGCTGCAGTGGCGAATTGCAGTCGGGCTTTGGCTGTTCTTTGCAGACAACTGCGGCATTGTAAATGTGTAGTAAAATAAGAGAGGAAAAAAAGACGAGGCACTGTTGTACCATCTGGTGGATGGTGACGAGGCAGATAACGGGGAAAGAAATGTACCACAACCTCCCGGCAATCGCCTAAGAGTCGAGATCATCGAGTGTCTATCTGCACCCTACTTGGACGGTTCCCAGTGGTATCCGAATCGCACCTGAGGTTGAATTTTCGTCCGAATTTTGGGGCAGGCATCAGAAAAAAAAATGGCATGAGTTTTCCGGTATGGGAAGAAGGTTTTGTGAGTTAGTACTAGTAGAATGCAAGGGACTGTTTCAGGACTAAAAGGGCACCTTAACTCGCGTAGGTTGGTGTATAAAATTTGCTGCCACAACTTCATATCGCGAGTGGCCCGATTTTCCCCCGGATTCGAGCATCAAATACAGAATTGTTTTGAAGGAGGAAATACTTGACCGTGCAAGTCTTGTTGAGGGGGCATGTAAGTCCTGTGATCTGCAGCGACGTAGCGCCTGGTTGAGTTACTCGAGTAAGGAGTCGACGGCAGGCCAATTAGGCCCTGCAACTCGCCGCAACAAATTGATTGGCAGTATCCGACTATCAATCACTATCAGAAGCTTGTGTTAAGCTTATTCGGACCTTCTGCGCGGAAATCAATAATAGTAATCTAGTGTGGACTCCGGTGGATGGGGACCTCTTAGGTACCCTTTACTCATACAGCAAAGGGTACCTAAGAGGTCTGTTACGGCACCGCGGCGGTGCTCGCTTAGGTGAACTAGTGGCACTGCACTGCACTGCGGCCACTGGCAAAACCAAGCTTAAGCCAAGAGGACGCCCAGCGCCCAGCGGACCTTGTGCGCACTAGCCTGCCCTAGCCCGCTTTTGACTTTTTTTGGCTTAGCGCGTCGAATCAATTAAATTAAACGAAATGAAATTTGAAATTTGAAGGTCGGGGGTATGATGCCGGTTGGGGCTAACCCCGCTTGGCTATCAGATGGCCGAAATTAAATCGATCTAAGCACACTCACTCCTGTACGCAATGGCGAGACGGCGAGCAGGAGCGATGGGGACGGCGGGGGCGAAGAGCGCGACGGAACCCTCGAACGGGCATTATGCGGCACAGAAAGCGGGAATGAACGGGAATCCGAACGGAGCGGGAATGAACGGGTGCGGGAATGCGGGGCGGGTTTACCGCGGCCCTGTTTTGTCAAACGTTGATTTATATAAACGTCAAATGACCCTTATACGCTTCCGACTTTGTTCCTCTTCGTTCCCCGTTCCCGTTCCTGATATCCCGCCATCGAACGAGCCCGCCATCCAACGACGAGTGAAGCTTGAAAGAGATAACCCGACAGAATGAGCGACACCCCGCACCCCGAGGCTGTCATCACGCACCCCGTCGCGCCGCGTCTTAGCGGGAAAGCAGGAAAAGCCGGGCACAAAGAACCGCACGTAGGCCCGAACCTGGCTGCGTACCGCGCGGCGCACGCGGAGACGGTGGGCGAGGGGTCGGATGCGTGGTGGGCTGAGGTGTGCCCCTTTCTCTGCGTCCACGCGATTGGGGTATAGACACCCCTCGCGTGGGTAGAGTATAGACGACGCTGACGAATGCGACGCACACACAGAAAGCGCGCGAGATGCTCTACTGGGACCGGCCCTTCAAGACTGTACGCAGTGGAGCATTCGCGACGGGGGATATTGCGTGGTTCCCGAGGGCGGGCTGAATGCGGCCTATAACTGTGTCGACCGCTGGGCCTTTACGCATCCCGATCGGGTGCGTTCCTCTCCTCCTTCCTTTTCCTCTACCCATAGTGGATTCACTTGGAATTGACATGGCTAACGCGCGCGCACGGACCAGGTCGCGATCATCTACGAAGCCGACGAGCCAGGCGAGGGATGCAACATCACCTACGCCCAGCTCCTGCGCGAAGTCTGCTCCCTCGCCAACGTCCTCACCAGCACCTTCAAAGTCAAAAAGGGGGACACCGTCTCGATATACCTCCCATGACCTGGCACGCCGCCGCCGCCTTCCTCGCCTGCGCGCGCATCGGCGCGATCCACAGCGTCGTCTTTGCGGGCTTCTCCGCCGAGTCCCTGCGCGACCGCGTCAACGACTGTGCGTCGAGGGTGTTGATTACGAGCGACGAGGGGAGGCGGGGCGGGAAGGTGATTGCGACGAAGGCGATTGTGGATGCGGCGTTGAGGGATTGTCCGGGGGTGGAGCATTGTCTTGTGTTAAAGCGCACGGGGGGGAAGGTTGCGTGGGTGGAGGGGAGGGATCGGTGGTGGCATGAGGAGGTGGCGAAGGTTTGTCTTCTTCTCCTTCCGTTTCGTTTCTGTTGATACTGACGAGGACGCGACGTAGGTCCCGAGCTACTGCCCCCCGACGATCATGGCGGCCGAGGACCCGCTCTTCATTCTTTACGTGCGTCTCCCCCTCCTTTCCCTCTGATGTGGATTAACGTATAGTCTAACGCGCACACAGACCTCCGGCTCCACCGGCAAGCCCAAAGGCGTCGTGCACACCACGGGCGGGTACCTCCTCTGCGCCGCGCTCAGCGTCAAGTACGTCTTCGACGTGCACCCCGGCGACCGCTTCGCGTGCATGGCGGATGTGGGGTGGATTACGGGGCATACGTGCGTTGTCTCTTCTACTCTTTCCCAAAATCCCTCCCCTTACCATTCCTTCCGTGCTCCTTCCCTTACGCCCTCCCCGCTCCACCCACTCCATCCCCTCCCGCTCTCCTTGTCCCTCCTTGTCTTCCCTTCCCTTCTCTCCCCCCCGCTCTCGCTTTCTTATTCTCCCCGTCTTCCACTCCTCCCCTCCCCTCCCTTCCTTTCCCCCCGCTCCCTTTCCTTCGCGCCTTCCCCCCCACCCTCCTTGACTCTTTCCATCCCTCCCCACCTTCGCACCGCTCCCTTACCATCCCTTTCCCCCTCCTTCCTCCTCCCCACCTCCCCTCTTTTTGCCTTCTTTTGTCTTTGTTTTAAATTAACCTCTTTACTAACCCCCCTCTTTTAACAGCTACATAATATACGGCCCCCTCCTCAACGGCGTCTCCACGCTCATGTTCGAGAGCACGCCCGTCTACCCCTCCCCTGCGCGCTACTGGGAGACCGTCGCCCTCCATAAGGTCACGCAGTTTTATAGCGCGCCGACGGCGGTGCGGTTGTTGAGGAGGTGTGTGCATTCTTCCTCACGTATATCTTTTTTTTTCTTCCTTTTTTGGCTTCACTTCTCTCTCCCTCTTGAAGAGCGACTTCGGGTTTGGGGGATATAGAGTGCGCGGGATGTGCGGGTCTGCCTACTCCCACTCCCGCACCCTGCCCCATGTTTCTGTCGCGGCGTCTACGCGCGCGTCCCCGGGCTCGTTATTTGGGTTTTTTCTTTCTTTTTTTTTTTTTGTTTTCTTGGCGGGGCGCGGGGGAGCCGATATCCTTCGTCGTGCATCTCCACGGCTCCTTTTCTTCGTTTCTTTGCTTCTGTTCTTCCGGAGAGGAGCTGAAGGACGGGCGAGGGCGCGATTTCCTTTTTTGGATGTCGGATTTTTTTTTGGCGGAGGAAGAAACTTGGGCTGGCGCGGAGCTTGGTGCTCGCCTTGCGATGCGTTGGCCATACCCGTTCACGGCGGTGCGGGGTACTCGTCCTGTCCCGCGTACCTTGGGCTGGGCTGGGCTTCGAGGGCTTGAGCTTGGAGTTCCTTCCTCCGCGTACCGGAGGTGGAGCTACGTGGAGGAAGGAAGGAAAGAGCGAGGGGCGAGGGCCGCGCGCGCTCTATCTCCGTTGCGCGAGCTTGGTGCCCGCATCTGCCTATCGCCGTCGCCTCCCGTATCGCCGCTTCCTCCTACTTCTCGTCACTTTCACTTTCGTTTTGCATTCGCCTGTCACTTTCGTTTGCTCTGACTTCCCCTTTCCTTCTCCCCTCTTCCCCCCTCCCCCTCCCTCTTCGTATACTCACAAAAAAAACACAGACTCGGCGCCCACCACGTCGCCTCGCACGACCTCTCCTCCCTGCGCGTCCTCGGCTCCGTCGGGGAGCCGATCAACCCCGAGGCGTGGGACTGGTACAACGAGCATGTGGGCGGGAGGCAGTGTGCGGTTGTTGATACGTTTTGGTGGGTGTTTTTCTTCGCGTTTTTTCGTGCATTTCCATCCTGCGTCTGCGGGTGCGGGCGTCGGCGGCTGCGTCTGGTCTGCGTCTGCGGCTACGTCGCTTGCCTTGCCCCTGCGTCGTTTTGTGTCGCTTCACTTGGATGCGACGCACCTACATAATATCGGATGAAATCGAAACTGACCTTCCTCCCCCCCGCACAGGCAAACCGAGACCGGCTCGATCGTTATCACGCCCTTCCCCGGGGCGGTGCCGACCAAGCCCGGGAGCGCGACGGTGCCGTTCTTTGGGCATGTGGCGGCGATTTTGGATCCGATTAGTGGGGAGGTGGGTTTTTGGTCTTCGCTCTGTTTCGACCACTCCTCCCTTGTTACCCTCTTCCCTCTACCGTCCCTCTCCCGTCCCTCTCCCGTCCATAATTTTCCCCTTCGCTCTCACCATCCCGTCTTCCTCGCCTCCCCTCGTCCGCCCCTCGACTTCTTGCTCCTCTCCCTTCCGCCGCTTACTCCCCTCTCCCTCCCTCGCCTGTTCCTCTCCCTTTCCCTTCTCCTACGTGCTTGCGCTTCGTCCCTTCCTCCTTTCCTACGGCGCCCAGTCCCTCCTGCTCCTGCTACCGCCTGTCCCTACCGCCCACTCTCCTCCCTCCCCTTCCCTACGCCGCCCAGTGCCCCGCTCCCTCGCTCCCTTCCCCCGCTTCAATCTCCCCACCCCGATCCGCTCCCTCTCTTTCTCCCTTGCCTGTTCCTCTCCCTTTCCTACGCCGTGTTTTTCTCCCTTTCCTACGCTCCTTCCCCCGCTCCGCACTCCCTCGCTCCACTCTCCTTCGCTCTCCCCGCCTACTGCTACCGCCCGCAGCTCCTCTCCTTCTCGCTCCCTCGACCCGCTCCCTCCCCTCCCTTCTCTTAGCTCTCCCACCTCGACCCGCTCCTTCCCCTCCCCTCTCCCCCCTTCCTTCCCTCGCCCCACTTCCTCTCCCTTTACCCACCCCGACCCTTCGCTAACCCCCTCCCCCGCAGGAACTCCACGGCAACTCCGTCGAGGGCGTCCTCGCGCTGGCGACGCCCTGGCCCTCGATCGCGCGCACGATCTGGCAGGACCACGCGCGCTATCTGGAGACGTATATGAAGCCGTATCCGGGGCTGGTGGGTGTTTTTTCTTTTGCCTTCATCCTTCCCCCACCCTCCTACCTCACGAGTCGAAGCTGATATCCTTTTGCTTGTGCAGTTCTACACCGGCGACGGCGCCGCGAGGGACGAGGACGGGTATATCTGGATCAAGGGGCGGATCGATGGTGCGTGGTCTTTTTGTTTTTGTTTTTGTTTGTGGGGGAAGAGGGTCGTCGAAGACTCGGAGCCAGAACGCGGGGAGGAGGCGAAGACGATGAGGACTCCGACTCCGACGAGCTTCCCCCTACCCTTCCCTCTTCCTACCCTTCCAGACTACGAGCTGACGCGCCTTTCCCGCAGACGTCATCAACGTATCGGGCCACCGGCTCTCGACGGCCGAGATCGAGAGCGCGCTGATCATGCACAAGGGCGTTGCGGAGACAGCTGGTGCGTCCTTGCTTCTTCGAGGTGAAATACGATATACGATGCTGACGACTGGTGCGCGCTGCTAGTGATCGGGACGGCGGACGAGCTGACGGGGCAGGCGGTGTATGCGTTCGTGACGCTCAAGCCGTGCGTTTCTTCCTCTTACCTTCTCTACCTCCCCTCCCCTCTGCTCCCCCACCCTTCCCTTCCTACTTCCAATTGATTTTCTCGACGGGAGCTGACGCCCGCCTAGGGAATTCACCTACGACACCAACAACGAGGCCGCGCTCGCGAAGGAGCTCGTGCTGCAGGTGCGCAAGGTCATCGGGCCGTTTGCGGCGCCGAAGAAGATATACATCGTGCCGGATTTGCCAAAGACGCGTTCGGGGAAGGTGCGTTGTGTCCTGTCGTGTTTGATCGTATTGCTCGTATTCTCCTATTGCGTCTGTTCCTCTATGCTGCTTGCGTGCGCTTCCTCGCCTTGCGCGTTGCTTTTCACGGCGGTGGAATGGAAGCGAGCGCTGTCCACGTCCCCGCGTATGAGCAATGGATATTAACGGCCCCGCTTATTCCTTTGTCTCCCGTTATTTTCCCCGTAGACAAGAAAGACCGAGCTAACGCAACGCCTCTTCCGCAGATCATGCGCCGCATCATGCGCAAGATCGTCGCCGGCGAGGGCGACCAGCTCGGGGACCTCAGCACCGTCGCGGAGCCCGGCGTCGTGGACCTTATTAAGGAGAAGGTCGCGGAGAGTGCGTAGGCGTGCGTCGAGAAGCTGGGGAGACGAAGAAGAAGAAGCTAGGGATTGACTAGAATTCTGAGTATTGAAGCGAAGACTGGAGATTGTATGTAAGTTATTAGGCTAAAGGCGGGATACGCGGCGGAGGCGAATGAACTGGTGGAGTGTAGGGTACGGTAGTTGGTACTGTCCATACGTTATGCATGTCCGTTTGTACAATACTTGACCGTGTTCTCTATTTGCCATGGCCATGTCCGTCGTCTTCCGCCTCAGTGTTAGTGAGATGTGCACGGTAGATTAGACATGCTACGACTTTACTTCCGCCTTCCAGCTCGCAGAAAAACTCCTCCGCTTTTGACCCGTACCCTCCCGTCCCTCCTGTTGAGCTTACTCTTGGGTAACATTGGCTGTTCTTGCGTACGGGTTTGGCCGTCTCGCGTCCCGACCTTCTCCGTTCCTGCCGCTTTTCCGCAGCGCCAACTTGAAAGTGCACGAATTGGCCGTCTCGTGCACGAATCGGCCGGAAAGCTTTCGATCTTTCTCACTTCCCCATCTCTCCCGCTTTTTGTACAAGAACCGTATTTATCTGGACCGGCGGTCTCGCACCCAGATGCAGGTTCATACACACAGTCAAGAAGTTTCTATGAACATTTTTTTCGTTGTTTATTGCAACTCGTATTTTGTAGCCTCTGGTTTGGCTGCCAATGAATTTAGTGAGCATTTTAGTTCAAGTTAGCTCCACTTTTCGAAGTATAGTAAAACATAGAATATTAGATTTTGTTACCTCCCAAATCAGCTATATAAAATCCAGTTTTCAGCCAAATCATGTGTAATAAGATACTTTAAAAAGCGGAGCTAACTAAAATGCCTATTTAATTGAGGAGCCAGCGCTGTGAGTAGGTGATATCCAAGTGATGACAGCACGAGCGGGTACTATCCCAGTAACCGGATCCTGTGCCACAGCCTCGAGGCCTGTACATCTTCGTCCTGACCATGACCACCAGCCCCCAGGATCCAGTTCCCGTGCAAAGAGAAGGGGGATGAGATCCAGGCTGTTCCAACCAATCTCTGTTTCACATGTAGACTGGCTTGGGCCCTCAATCCTGACTGCCAAAACAGTCGCATCCGCTGCCGAAGCTCTCCCCTTCCCTTATGTTAAAGCCGTCTTTGTATCAGTTGTAGTCCTCCTGGAGACGGTTGAGGTTTGTCTGAATCGTTCTTCAAAATGTATCACTTACCTGTGCTGTAGAAAGTGAAGAAAAATCGAGATGACCTGCAAGAGCTGTGTAAGAATGCAATTGAAATCATGGACATTCTTCAAGATCGGATCTCCTCAGATGAGGATACAGTTGCCGTGAAACTCAAAGGTCTGTGTGAGGAGTTTGAAAGGTAAGTAATCTAATATCTTCTTATATTTATTTGAGATAAACTATCTGTCATCCAGTGTGCTGCAAAATATGATTCTTGCAGTGAAAGATTTACAGAGTAAATCCGATGGTTTTCGGGGCAATCTTAAGGAATTTTTCTTGTCCAGTAGTATTACAGACCAGATTGCTGGATATCAGAAAAATATCCAAGACCTATGCTCTAGGCTCAAGGTCTGTATTAAATTTGATGAGATCTCTAGCACCTCACAATTATCAACCCTAGCTCACTGCAGCCATTGATACCAATATTCAAGTGCACAAAATTCTTGCGACTGTGATCACACCTAGTATCATCTTCACTTGTAAAGTATGCATCAAATCTGACCTGATATTCTCAGATTTGACATTGCTACAAGCAGTTCAGAAGACAAACACTTGTCCCCCTCCATCAAGAATATTTCAGGGAAGGCAGAATATTCTGAACAAGATGCATCAATATTTTACAACTGACACAGGGAAACAACATATTTATGTGCTGCACGGACTAGGTGGGGCAGGAAAGACACAGATTGCTTTGAAGTTCATTAAACAATCCTTGTCTCAGTAAGTTCATTTGTGAAATGAGATCAAGATAAATTTATGCTGAGTTTTATTCTTATAGCTTCTCAAATGTCTTTATGGTCGACACAAGCACTAGCGAGACAATTGACACAGGTTTGAAGAACATAGCAGTAGCAAAACAGATTGGGGACTCCTCAAGAGATGCCTTGGACTGGCTCACAAGCAAAGTTGAAGACTGGCTGCTCTTCTTTGACAACGCTGATGACCCTGGCATTAATCTGCATGATTTTATCCCGCAATGCGGCCATGGGAACATTCTTATCACATCTCGAAATCCCGGACTGTGTGTTTATGCTGGGTCACATTCCCATGTCTCAGATATGGATGAGGAAGATGCAGTGACATTATTACTTACAAGTGCTGCCCAAGAGGTCTCATCCCACAATCAGCAAATTGCCACCGAGATCGTGAAGGTACAGTAATCATCTGTGCATCCGATGAGTGTTAAATATTTTCCAAAGGCACTAGATTATCTTGCACTTGCAATCATTCAGGCTGGGGCATTCATATCAAAGTCTGGAGCTCTGGACAGCTATTTAGACCTATATACTAGAAATCGAGCACAGCTGCTCAGTGAAAAACCAGCTCAGGCTCATGATCATTATGCCTGGACAGTATATACAACATGGCAAATGAGCTTTACCAAGCTCAGTCACCCAGCTGCCACCTTCTTGCAACTTTGCTCGTTCCTTCATCATAAAGGAATCTCAGAGGACATCTTCTGCAATGCATCCATGTACAGGTTTCAACCCACTGGTCCATCTGAAGAAGAGCTACAAAACTTCCTCTCCCATTTTGTGGGGCCAACTGGTGAATGGGACTCTCTACGCTTCTTGAATGTTACCAGCGAGATCAAAGCCTATTCATTGATTAGCTTTGATTCAGAGACAAAAATGTTTTCCATTCATCCATTAGTGCATGCCTGGAGTCAAACCATGGTCAGTGATCTAGAATTATATCAATTTATGGCGGGGTCTATACTAGGCATGGCTATAGCGAAAATCCCAAATCAGGATTTACAGCTTGCTAGTCTACGATTGCTTGCACATGTTGAATCAGTGCAGATGAACACAGGAGGAACTTCAAATTTCTGGGCAGAATATGGACAGATATTTTATAAAGCTACAAAGTTCAAAAAAGCGGAGAAGCTGCAGATGACATTGCTAGAGAAACAGATAGAGCTTCTGGGTGAAAATCATCTGGACACCCTGTGTGCCATGAGTGATCTGGCAAAAACACACAAGAACTTAGGAGAGCTTAAGAAGGCAGAAAAACTTGAGCTTGCTGTGCTGGAGAAACGTAAGCAGTTTCTGGGTGAAAATCATCCTCTCACCTTGCATGCCATGGGGAATCTGGGAACAACATACAAAAGATTGGGGAAGTTCCAGAGGGCAAAAGAACTCGAGGTTGTGGTGCTGGAGAAACAGAGAGAGCTTCTGGGTGAAAATCATCCTGACACTCTGCGTACCATGAGGAATCTGGCATCAACATACTCATATCTGGGAGAGTTACAAAAGGCGGAAGAACTCGAAATTGTTGTGCTTGATAAACAGACACAGCTTCTGGGTGAAAATCATCCTTACACCCTGTGTGCCATGGGGAATCTGGCATCAACATACTCATACCTGGGAGAGTTACAAAAGGCGAAAGATCTCGAAATTGTTGCACTGGAAAAGCAGAAAGAGCTTTGGGGTGAAAATCATCTTGACACCCTGTGTACCATGGAGAATCTGGGGATAACATACAAAAGATTGGGGGAGTTCCAGAGGGCAGAAGAACTCGAGGTTGTGGTGCTGGAGAAACTGAAACAGTTTCTGGGTGAAAATCATCCTGACACCCTGCGTGCCATGGGTAATCTGGCAGGAATATTCTATGAACTGGGAGATTTTCAGAAGGCAGAAGAACTCGAAATTGTTGTGCTGGAGAAACGCAAACAGCTTCTGGGTGAAAATCATCCTTACACCCTATGTGCCATGGGGAATCTGGCATCAACATACTCATGCCTAGGAAAGTTACAAAAGGCAGAAGAACTCGAAATTGTTGTGCTGGGACAACAGAGAGAGCTTCTGGGTGAAAATCATCCTGACACTCTGCGTACCATGGGGAATCTGGCATCAACATACTCATATCTGGGAGAGTTACAAAAGGCAGAAGAACTCGAAATTGTTGTGCTTGAGAAACGAAAACAGCTTCTGGGTAAAAATCATCCTTACACCTTGCGTGCCATGGGTAATCTGGCAGGAACACACAAGAACCTAGGGGAGCTCAAAAAGGCAGAAGAACTCGAAATTGTTGCGCTGGAGAAACAGAGAGAGCTTCTGGGCGAAAATCATCCTGACACCCTGCGTACCATGGGGAACCTGGCATCAACATACTCATATCTGGGAGAGTTACAAAAGGCGGAAGAACTCGAAACTGTTGTGCTGGAGAAACAGAAACAGCTTCTGGGTGAAGATCATCCTTACACCTTGCGTGCCATGGGTAATCTGGCAGGAACACACAAGAACCTAGGAGAGCTCAAGAAGGCAGAAGAACTCGAAACTGTTGCGCTGGAGAAACAAAGAGAGCTTCTGGGCGAAAATCATCCTGACACCTTACGTACCATGGGGAACCTGGCATCAACATACTCATACCTGGGAGAGTTACAAATGGCGGAAGAACTCGAAATTGTTGTGGTGGAGAAACGGAAACAGCTTCAGGGCGAAAATCATCCAGAGACCCTGTGTGCCATGGAAAATCTCGCTTTTACATACCGTAGCCTCAGCAAAGTGAAAGAGGCCGAGGAGCTTGAGAAACTTGTTGAAAACAATACCAAGTATTAAAATTGTATTGTATGTCGTTTTTTTTGGTTTGCAAAATATTCATGCTGAGTGACAAAATAAGATTGGCATAATTCACGATCACACGACATCATTCCCACAAAATGTAAGCAATACAAACAGAGTAAAATGTAGTCGTGGCAGAGCGGCACCAGTAGCCGTTTGTGGGTGTTATAATGATTCGAAGGAGTTGCCGGATCCGGATCGGGTCAAGTCGCTATCGAAGGCAGTTTTGCTGATTTACTCACCGTCAATGTTGTGGAAAGAGCTCCTGAGGCGCTCGTAGCTTTCGCGTGTTTCCTAGTCTGTAGTTAACCGCGCCACCGTGTATCGGTGGCCTGCTTATTACAAATCATCGGAGTTTCAAATTTTGCCATGTATATTTAGCACTTCTAGGAGCCCCATTTTCAAACTTCCGGAGAGAAAAAGTATTCAAATGCATGTCTGACCCCAAATAGCTCTTCAAATTATTCTTTTTCAACTTCCATTCCCATGGAATGAAAAGAGCAGATTTGTCAGGATTTGTCATCCGTTGATCCCTCAAATTCGAATCACTCTGCCGCCGCATGAGTTGGGCAGACAACTTGTTCAAAATTATGCTAATAAATACTATAGGACTTCGCATTTGTGAAAAACACGTTCCGGAATGCGTACCAGCATCCAAATTCTTTCCGTGATTTGTAATAAGCAGGCCAGCCATTGCTCGATCGAGCTTATCAACAGACTACAACATGCGAGGCACGAGCACCAAACTGTTGTAGCATCTGTCTACGAGAGACTACGTGTTTCAGTGTTGGCAATTAAGGCTTAAGAACCTCTCCCAGGGACCCTTAAGGGTTATTAAGGGTTAAGCCTTAATCTTAAGTGCAGACTTAAGGCCTTACTTCCACCTTGGGAAGTATCTTCCCACGCTCAATTCCGCCCAAAAAAGCCTCGTATAGTTAGTTGCAAGTTAGTTGATAGTTGGAAAGTAATCATTTCACGTATATACTTACTAGAACCCTAAGTTCCTTGACTCTGGCTTGGCCTCACCATCTAGGAGAGACTGCCTGCCTTCCTGCCAATCTACAACAGTGTCAGGTGCTGGTATCCTTTGAGAATTTCGCAATGGATGTTCAGGGTGTTTTTTTTTTTTAATCCCTACACTGTGGCAGGTTGGTGAACCTGGTTGACGGCAAAATTCGGAGCGGCAATCACCGTTGCCGATCCGGGCCACTACCGGCCCGTACTCTTAAGCCTTAAGGTGCTGGCGGCTTGACCCTTAAGGCTTATGTTAAGGCCTTAATAAGCCTTAATCAAATTAAGGCCTTAACCCTTAGGGCCAACACTGACGTCGTCGTGTTTCCTGGACCGGGGGTCTTGTATGAAAACGACCCAAATGGCAGGTTCCTCCGCGCCTCGTAGACATCGCACTGTCAAGAAGGTTGAAACATGATTTGAAGCAGTGTGTCCAACTTCAATTTGTATTTCCACCCACTGTACATACATACAACTCGAACAAGAATCAGTTCATTTGCATGTCATCCTTATCGCAGGTTTGCCCGTTGCCTTTTGCAACCCCAGCCTTGCAATAACCCATGGTGGCTGAACCTGCCGGTCCATCGTTACTGCCCTGGGCACCATTGGCATTTCCGTAGTCAAACTTCACTTCAAAGCTTTCGCCCGCCCCTAAAACAGAACGATAGAATCCCCCAATCTTCCCGCCTTGTCCTGTAAGTATCCTGGTCAGTACATCCTTCGCGTACGGCTCATTTTGGCTTACGAGAATTATGCTTCGCATCCACGCATCCTGGAACCATTATAGTTAATGTAAGCTAGAGAACGGAAAGTTAACAGTACTCACGAGTGGCAATCAGATTGTTGTTGGTCATAGCAGTTGCGACATCCGTGCTGGCAAAGGGGAACTCGTCGCACGACAACCTTACATTTCGCAACGACCTATGTTCAGCAGAAGGGTTAGTAAATATCAAGAAGCAGTCGGTGCCAAGTTTGAACGGCTTACGCTTTGCCACCGACTCCATTGAATTTTGTGCTGCAGGGATTTGGAACGACTGCAGCACATGCGTTCTTCTTCCGATTAGCAGCACATTGCTGGGTGTTGGTTTCCCGCTTGAACTCATTGTTGATTTGGAGACCTGTACACCGGGTCAGCACTCATTTGATTGCGGGTTCACAGACGCACAATTGAGACCGTAGCACATGTTGTTCTGGTAAAATTTAGTCGTGTTCCTTCTTGATGAAAATGTAATAGACTCACGCAAACTTCAGGTAAGGAAGCAGGGTCTTGCTCGTTGCAATTGAAGATCAACTCCTTGTTGGCCCGCGGAGTGAGCTGACGGGCGATCATGCTCTCTCCCGGCAAAAACTTGTATGTTGCGTTGCCACGGATAAACCGGAATCGACTCCTTCGGTCCGGAGGAGTGCCAGCCTGAGGAGGAGTACTAGGAGGGGGAGTGCCGGGACCTGAAGGGTCAAAGTCGAATAGGGGTTCGGTCCTGAACGCAAACAATTATGGATGAGTGGTTGTTTGTGAGGAATAAGGAAAGCGATACGAACAGGACACAATTGCCGGAGCCGCCGTTATCACAGTTGTCAGGATTCTCCTCACAAGACTTGGGGTCCGCCGGTAGATCACCCTCGAGCAGCCAATTGCGGGGTGGGCGGTCCCGGAGCACTCTGTCAGATGGAGGGGGGTGTTCTGGATCAACTGGATCGAGGTCTACAGTGTCATCCCCGATGTCGCCATCGCTAAAGACGTAGCTACGATCACTCGAATCATTATCACTGGAATCATTAGGATCACTCGAGGTGCAGAAAGATTCGTCCCCGGCGCCACCGTCGGAGCCTGGCGGACTAGAACGTCTTGAAGCACCGGAAGCTCGGGGAGCACAAACCTGATTTCGAGAAGTTAACAATGTGACGCGGAAGCTAAGGATTCAATTTACACCCGCTGCACTGGCACTCGCGCTGGCCGACACAGAGCTGGCTGATGCAGAGCCACTCACAGACGATGGAGCCACAGAGTCACTTGCACTCGACGCTAAAATGCTGGATGCTGCGTCGCTACTCACAGCTGAAGCCGAGTCGGATGCAGACACAGATGCTGACTGCGAACCTGACGACGAGGCGGCGGATGTGATGACAGAAGCCGCAGAGGACGAGACAACGGAACCTGAAGCAGAGGAGGCCAACGGATCGGCGCTACCGGAAGAAACAGCGCTGCCCAATACAGATGCTGAGCTGGAAGGGACCAGTGACCCGGAGGAAGCCGCCGAAGTTATCACAGAGCTGGCGGGGGAAACAACGGAGCTCGGTGCGCTTGACTGGGCGCTGCTGGCCGAGGCAGAAATTGAACCGGACTGGCTTTGGGACGCGGATGAAGCAACGGAGGACACTGCCGACACAGCAGAAGAAAGAATAGAACTAGAAGCGGGCAACACGGAAGACATCGGCAAAGAAGACGACTGTCAAGGGGTGTGAGTGAGTAATAAAACGATAACAAACAAAATGGTTGGCTCACAGGCACCGCAGAAGAACTCGAAGCTCGCATACTAGAACTCGACACCTGACGAAATTACATGAGATAAGTTGGGAGCTCATCCAGGTTGAATATTTACCGGTGGGATCGGCTTGGAGGATGCAGGAACAGATGACTTGGGGGGCAAAGAAGAGACCGGCTGCGACGGCTTCACCGGGGGAGCGCTGGACTTTGGCGGCGGCGGTGGAGCTGACGACTTGGGCGGCGGCGGGGCCACACTTGATTTCGGCGGGGGCGGAGTTACGGACTTGGGCGGCGGTGGAGGAGGTACCGATTTAGGCGGAGGGGGGGGAGAGACCGACTTCGGAGGTGGTTTCGTTGGAGGTGGTTTGACCGGAGGCGGCTTCGGCTTTCCCGCACGCCCAACAAGCGCACCATTATCCTGCGAATATATTTGTTTGAGACAAATAGAAAAAAAAAAATTCCCTGTTGATCAATCACCTCAACTGGAACCGCGAACACTTCGGCCGTGGCCAGAAGACATGCAAGCACTACGGAAGCCGTATTGATGCGCATGATGATGACTTAGAGTGGATGGGTTGAGTTTTTGCAAGAGACCAGCTCGAGCAGGACGACTGGGGAGAAATCAGCTTGATCTGGAGAAAGACCCGTACCGGACTCACTATGTGGGTTGCTCCAGGCAATGCCATTCCACCTCGCCAGGCTGGGCTTATATAGACGCGGCGTCCCAGCATGCAAGAATAGGTCTATGGCAATGCTTCTAAGAGTTGTCATACCGCAGAGATGCTGTCAAGATGGGGGACGAATCCTCCTGGGTATGCTAACCGGGGTAGGTGCTCTATATCAATGCATCCTCGGTGGTGGAGTGGAAAGTCCAGCATGTTGGAACACTTCAGAAACCGCTCCCAAGAGCTGTGGCTCCTGCGTGCTCGAGGAATCATTGCTTTTGTCCTGCGAGTTAAGTTATTCGACCATGGTGACGCGTCGCATACCTGGGTTTCAAAAATTATAGATGTCCGTGTCGATCCCATCGGCGACAACGATCTTGACAATGAACAACATATTGAAAGCCGAAGTCAGATCATGCAACCAACTTGCTATTTGCGTCACTCGCCGTCAAGTGCGGATCGCAGATAATGAATTGTGGTATCCTTTCCGGGCTTCAAAACCAAGCCCGTAACCTAAGTCCCTCCCTCATAATTGCACAATCTGCTTGAATTCCGCTGAGTAAATCAGTTGGTCCGGTGAATGAATAGCGAACCCATAGCTACCCTGGTAGGATGCCAAGTTCATGGCGGGCCTGGAACGGGAACCGAGATTCAACCTCCTTTTGCGTCAAGCTGGATACTGCTCAGATTCACCGGTTTACGGTCTCCAGCTTCACCTCTATTAGGATCGCTCAGCCAGCGGCTCCCGCGCTAAAAACAGCGGAGAATATTCGTGGGGAGTGATAAGCGCTAGCGCCAACATCCCGCGTTTCATACTCAAATAGCTTAACCAGGTCGATCATCTTGTAGATGGCAGTTCTAACCGCGGCCGTGGTGCCCGTGCGGGATGATTCACAGTGCATAATGAACGAATACTTGGCTGACCTTGATGTCGTGAGCGCAAAAGCATTAATAACTTCGTCTCCAGCCTGGGAGCGCCAGGGGGTGGTAACGACCAAGTGTCGCGTAACACGGAGGTGAGGGACTGCCTCATCGGGATTTAAACAATCTGCTCGTGACCTCGCGTACGAGCAGGACCCCGGATACACCGCCGTTCGGGACGAATGTTTACGAGACGTTTCAATCGAAATGTTTGTAAATAGTCCTCACAACATTGGCCGGATGTTGCCGCAACGTCACCGAAATAAAAAGTGTCGAATCCCTCAAGGCTTCCACAACATTGATATTTCAGAGATGTCTGAATCAACATTTCTTCGAGGTTTCTTCAAGGTTTGATTTCAATAATAATTATATTTTACTGAAATCTCAGATCCATCCACAGGTGTGCTCGAAATGATGCATTCATGGATATACATATTACAGAATTAAACACCGCGTACGCGAAGCCCACCCGACGCGTTGGAGAGAAGATAGGATGGGACAGCGGGAAACACCAGTTGTCTTGTAGCTTGGGGAAGTCTAGCCAGACATGCGCGACATCGAATCGTTGGATATGCCGGATTGAGAATGAATGTGACTTGATGCTTGAATATACTTGCAATTTTGAGGTGCCGGGACTTGAATGGATTAAGATTCGGGAGTTTAGCTTGAGGGAATAAGGTTCGGTTCGAACAGGACATGAGCGTTTGAAAAGCAGATTAGCTTGAGGGCAGAGTTTAGTCTATGTTGCGTGAGGGAGAAGGATTGGGATGGATATTGAGAACTTGATCATTTGGCAGGGTACGTTGGGGTTGGCTTGAAAACGGAACAGGCAGTGGATTTCGCGCGCAGTCGGCTTCATTTGCGCAAACACCGGCCATGACGGAGCGGCCAACAGGAGGCTGAGGGCAGGAGACTAGACCACAGGTTTCGTGGTGAAAGGGGCGTAACAACGGTACTTCCGCGTCCACAGCCAGCACCTGCAGCGCGACGAGGGCCACGACGAGGCGGCCAGCGGATGGGAAATCGGTCGGCTTGGTGGCGATGCCATCAGATGTGCACGCAGCGATGAATTGGACGGTTGGGGCTGAGGCAGCGACGATGGAAGATGTTGGAACTTGGAAGACACGAAAGTGGTGGGAGGGGAGGAAAGGAAAGATGTGGGCGTACCAACATTGTCCTTATTTGTTCTGATGCGCACGGACCCAAACCAAACCCGTGAGTGCGAATCCTTCCGAAGTCAAGGGATCCTCCGCTCATTCTTGTTCAGAATTCCTTCGTTTGTTCTTAGCTTTGTTTCATTATTTTCTTCCATCTAAACTGTCAGTGTCTTTTGAATATGGCTGATGGCCTGACACCGCGACACCGTCGGCGCAGCTAACTTTGCGGCTAAGTTCCCGCAGCGTTAACGGCGTAAATGATCAAGCAATGTCAAGCAATATCCATGCTGTGACTTGTGAGCTATGATCCCATTAATTAAGCTATGTACCTAGGCGTATTGAACCCCGCAATACTCAAATAGTCTTCAAATATTCGGGACAATGCATACAAGACGTTCTCTCAACATTCTCGCAACATTGTCAAGGCATCGGGTAAATGTTTTGTCCCGTAGGTTTGAGAAACATTCAGGTAATGTATTTCAGATGTTCTGAGGCACATTTTAAGATTGTCTGATGGTCAATGTTTGGTAAACAAAAGGTTCGAATGGCGGTGTAGTCGGGCCAAATGCCTGATCCCCGAATCCCGACAAATTTTGGAAAATTTTCGACCAAAAAAAAACCGAAAATGCCGCTTTCATGAAAAGAACAGTTTTCGCACTCTCAGAAACCGTGGGAAAGTTCAAAGTGTCCCGACAACTTTGCCATTTTGGGGAACAGGCATTTTTCCCAACTATCCGGGGTCCTGTACGAGCGCGTACGCGAATCACGAGCTATGTCCGAATTCTCACGAGAGCTGTCTAAAGGTGATTGACACTTGTTCCCTCGAGGTATTTCGTGCATTCTTTGTGGATAAATACGCACCCATGAATTTTTGCATAGCTTCTTCACCATGTAACATTGCGTGCAGGTACTTTGAGATGTATTCCATTCTCAAAATCTTCGATTTATTTAGGTTTCGCGGTCTCGTGGCTCGCGTAGTCGCGTTCACAAGATCTACGCGACATCACAAGATCAAAAGATGGCGCGTGAAATGTGCTTTTGCTGATGCTCAAGCAGGCGTATTCACGAGTTAATCGCCATCTCCTCGGAGCAGATCAAGATGAAATCCATTGCAACAGAACACGACAAATGCGGGGAGAGGGAGAAGTGCGGGAGGTCGTGGATGGTTGAGGTTGAAACCAGATCAGGACTAGAAGGAGGACGTGTGTGGACCACGTTAAATAAAGGAGAGTAAATTTCGCTGTCCGCTAGTGATTTATCAAGTAGCGCGAACGTAAGAGGCTATGTATAGGCAAGAGGGAGGGATCTGTGGGAATGTCGGCTATGGACCCAACTTGAAGCATATACTGGAGAGAAAAACCACGCAAAAACGACTACAATAGGAGCGCCGTGAAACTTGGCTGTGAGGCAGATTTGATTGAACCTCATTCGCAGCCTGTCGCTGTGGGTTCGGCTTGAGGTGCAGCGCTCTGAGGGATATAATTGAGGATTTTCTTCGTAGTCATTGTGTTCTCGCTGAGATACTCGTGTCGGAAAAAAGCCAGATTACTTGCAACGGCTTGAATCAACTTGGGGCCTTGAGACGACTTGTAAGCGGTTGCAAGCCACTCACCCATGGCTTAGAGGCGCTCGCAAGCCGTCACAAGTTATCGTAGGACACTCAAGGAGTCCCAAGCCGTGGCAAGGTACGCAGGACTTGGCAAGGCTTGAGATGACTCAGAACAGGTTTTTTGTTTCTCATTAAGTAGTGCCTGGCAGGGATACAAAGGGACGTAGTTGATATTATTTACATGCTGATACATGTCCTCGTCCGAGACTCGAGTCCATACAATGTGAAATGTACATACTACTACGTAGTAACCAAATAGTAACATAATCCAAGACGAGTGGGCATTCCTTGAGTCGGCAAGCTTCCGGAATTATGCTTAGGCTTCGTGCTAGAGACATCGTATTCGCCGAAGAGGCACTGAGTGGAATTGCGGAGTAGAGTGCTAAGAGGCGCTGAGTGGAGCGTGGAGCGAATGATGTCACTATTTGGCTGTGCTATATCAACAGCCAACCTGTGACAGCGTGACTCCACCTCTCTTGCTTCCGTCTTACCATCACCACGGTCCACCACATATCAACGAGCTCCCTTCCTACGCATCACCGCACCCGTCTCAACATTCTCCGCCTCGCACTAACACGTCGCTCCACCAATCCCAGGAATGGAGGAGGGGTGTGCTTGGAGAGCATGTAGTTGGATCTTTGCTCCAGGTAAGCCACACTTGTCGTTGTCTTTTATAACCCCTTCCCTTTACTCCCCGTTTTCTTCTTCTCTTTATTCCCATTCCTCTTGATTGTATGTCCATCCCTTCCATGTCTTCGGTGAGTCCCTTCATCCAGGGGAATGAAGTATCTTTGCAGAGGGATGGGTCGGGAGCTCGGTCTCGATGCGCTGGAAGGAGCGCTAATGCATACGTCTTTCATTCTCAGTCTGCTGTGTCCAACTAACTCATTGGCAGTAATACCCTGCTCTGACTTGACGACCTCGTCTTCGTGCACGTCAGATGCTATAACAACCCGATCCCACCATCCCATGTATCTAGTTACATCCTTGAATATACCTTGTTTCTTGAATTCCCATGTATTTTATGCGATACAACGATGAGAGCCAATGGCCAAAGTGCCGTTGCCCCGAGTGCCCCTTTCGACACCTTGTGATGCGCTGCAAGACCATTTGGCACTACTCGTCATCACCGAAAGTAACCGGAAATTGATCGATTGTGACAGATCATGTCGACTGGGTTCAACCATACCTTACCACCAGATACCTACTGATATTAGCTGCAGACCGCATAACTTGTTTGGGGAGAATTGCTCCAGTATTGCTCCATAGGGACCAAAAAAGATTAGTGACCCGTCTTTGAATTATGCCATCTTATCCAGCAGTCAAAAGAAACTTCGCAAAGAAATTACCAGGAGCCTGAAGGCAAAGTGGGTTATCTTGCAGTCGATGGACAGACATCTCTGGTAGATTCTGGAATGGTTAAGTTTGTGATCATGGCCCATATTCCTGCGGCAAATTGTGCTGTAGCATTATCTGTCATATTTCAGAATTTCTCGTTGAACGAGTGATTCTGATAGTAATTGGTCATGTAGAACATCATGGATGTATGGAACGATTACTCTGGAGTGCTTCAGTCAGGTCTTGCACAAAGTTGAGTTGTTCACAGTTCCATTTTTGGTGGTTTACTGGATAGCAGCTTGCACAAGATCCATGCAGACCTGACTTGCCCTGAAAAATGTGTTGCTCATAAGCATCAATTCACTTTACTTGAGTTCTAAGTCATGAGGCATATGAAGCATATCCTAAGGCATGGTGCCGACCACTGAAAACTACATACCTACTTCCATACCAAGCTCTACATCTCAATTTTTGACACAAGTAACAAAAATGAGCAGGCCTTAAACAATTGATCTCCATAAAGTGTGCACATGATTTTTGATACCGAATTCATTCTGGAGGGCAAGAATATATCCAGATGAATATCCCTCGGCAACCACATTAAGAATATTCAACAAATTTCAGCTGTAATACAGCAATTTCCGGTTACTTTCGGTGATGACGAGTAGGAACCTTGAGACACCTCGAGAGCCACAGTGTGGCTTGGAAGTGATCTCAAGAACCTGACATCCGTGCTGTAAGCCGCTTAAAACCAAATGACCTTGTAACGGCTCAGAACATATTCGGAGCCGTTGCGTGCAATTTATTTTTTTTGCGACACGGGCAATACTCGGGTGGCTGCTTTAAAGAGACTCCTAATCTCAAGTTCCGCCCAAGACCTGCCATTATCGTCGGAGTTCCGACCAAGACACAAGAATATACACCCAAGATAAGGAAGTCCAAATAATGTCGCTCACATATCCAAGACGTATCTTCCCAGACCAAGATGTCGAAAGACTCGAAACTCGAAGTCTCGAACAGCTCCGAACCCATGCCGTGAAAGCCAAAGAGAAATGTGTTGTGTGCAGTTTAAGTTTTAACTGAGTTCAGACAAGCAGCGCCAAGTGAGGATCGTATAAATGTAGGATATAGTTATTTCAACCGAGTTCGTCATGAGTGGAAGAAAGAGAAAGCAGCATGTTGTGGCTTGTTGTGCCCTGTAGATTCCGCAGGTCTTCAACTCCGCTCGGCGCCGCGAGCTTCAATTCCATTCCATAACTCGTGGTAGCGCGCTTCGCGGCAAAGCCCACTATCTCCTATGTCACCATTTCCATCACCATCCTACTGTAGCATTTAATTCAATTCGTACCCCCCTGTGACCTGTGACCGCGCCGTACGAAATTCACTTTTCGTACTTGGGTCGGGTCGAGCGTAACACCATCAGGAAAACCAAAATGCCTGTGCAGTACTATGCAGCAAGCTGTGGCTGTGATGTACCTATGAGGCACTATGAGGCCCTATGCAGCACTGCATAGTGCCCCATAGGGCTCATAGCTGCTCATAGGTACATCTCGGCTACGGTTTTCCTGATGACCTAAGTTTTTTTTGTAAATCAGCCGAAAGTTGGCAGGAGGCGTCAGATATTCATATTTGCCTTCCCAGCAATGACCAGGTAGTTGTAGAATGGTTCAAAATAATTAGATTTAGAAGAGGATGTTGATGTGCCGGGAATCGACCTGATTTTGGCTGGTTAATACATTGAACACCTGTAATTAGAGACGATGTTTAATACATTAAACACGGTAGTTCAGAGATATGGCTAATATATTAACTCACAAGTCTACCCATTTCAGGAAGCGATGTTCCCCAGGACACTGCGGCTTGTGGCTCACTGCCCCTCGGCATCGTCGACGATGCCCGACCAAGCCCGGGAGCGCGACAGTGCCGTTCTTTGGGCATGTGGTGGCGATTTTGGATCCAATTAGTGGGGAGGTGGGTTTTGTTTCTTCGCTTGACAACGATACGTGCTTGCGCTTCGCGCCCTTCCCTACGCTGCCCAGTCACTCCGCAGCTCATTCCCTCCACATCCCATCTTCCTCGCCTCTGTCAACTTTCTTGCTCCTCACCCTCACGTCTTCCCGACGCAACACACCAGCCGATGTGCTTCCCTCCCTCAACTTTCCTACGTGGCCCAGTCCCTCCGCTCCCCCGCAGCTCGTTCCCTCCCTTCCCTTTCCGTTCTCTTGCGACCCTCCCTCCACCTGCCCCTAACCGCCTTTGCTCCACTCTCTTTCCCTCCCCCTTTCCCTCCTCCTGCTCCTGCTACCACCCACTCTCCTCTCTCCCTTCCCTCGCTCCACTCTCCTTCACTCTTCCTCCCTTGCCTGTTCCTCTCCCTTTGTCCCGTGCTCCTGCGACCCCTCCCTCCACTCCCTCGCTCCCTTCCCTCCCTCTTCCTCTCCCCCATCCCCTCCCCCTCTCCTTCCTCCCCTTCCCCTTCCCTCGCTCTCCCCTCCCTTCTCTCGCTCTCCCCATCTCTCCCCCGACCCGCTTGCTAACCCTCCCCCCCCCCCGCAGGAACTCCACG
Organism: Mycena leptocephala; assembly: GCA_029378395.1. Taxonomy (NCBI): domain Eukaryota; kingdom Fungi; phylum Basidiomycota; class Agaricomycetes; order Agaricales; family Mycenaceae; genus Mycena; species Mycena leptocephala. The sequence goes on from JARJLF010000576.1 coordinate 152,199, forward strand.
GCAACTGTCAAGGGCGTCCTCGCACTCACGACGCCCTGGCCCTCAATCGCGCGCACGATCTGGCAGGACCACACGCAGTATCTGGAGACGTATATGAAGCCGTATCCGGGGCTGGTGGGTTTCTTTGTTCCGTCTTTCTATACAAGTGGCAGTGGGGGGGATACAGTGGGGGGACCGTACCATACCGCGCGGGGATGCTATACAGTGCGGTGATACATACCCCCACTGTGGGCCACACCTCCGCTGCACACCGCCCTCCCCCCCTCCCCTCTACCCTCCGAGTCGAAGCTGATTCTTTTTCTTTCTTTTGCTTGTACAGTTTCTACACGGGCGACGGCGCTGCGTGGGACAAAGACGGGTATACTGTATAATTTCATTCAATTCGACAGGGTGTGTGACGTGTGACATGTTGAACCAATTCGTCACCTCGTCAACACCCAAGAATGAGCGTGACAAGGACAAAAAATTCGTCGGACCTTCATATTGTTTCCAAATGATACAGGGACCTCAGGGATCTGTTCCTGACCATTTTCGGACTAAATTTGACTTGTGCACTCTATAACGCCATTTGTGCAGATTTCTTTTGATCTCAGTTAATTTTGGTCAAATTTCAGGTGGAAACTTGGCTTCCATGAGGAAAATCGGACGAAAATGGGTCTGACTGCTCAATTTCCAGCCTCTGAACCCCTGAGATCATTTTTTGCAGATTCTATATGGCTCTGGGGCCATTTTCTGGGGAAACCGTGACAAAAAACATATTCGTCAACCGCCTTGGTGACGCGTGACAACGACCAAAGTTCGTCGCCGTCAGGCCCCCCTGTGACGTGTGACCGATGATTTGAATGAAAAGATACAGTATTTGTATTAAGGGGGGTATATACGAAGCCCGGCACTTACATACATTCGAGGCCCCGGCACATTCAGCCCATAGGCAGCACATTGAGCGAATGTGCCGCGCGTGAACGCAAGGGCGGCACATTCCATTTCGGGAATGTGCCGGGCTTGGCACCAACTACTCTAGGAAAAGACACGTGTCTTTCTTCAACCATGCCCCGCCTCTTTTCCTCCTCCCACCACCACCCCTCACTCCAAACGGCCACCAACGCGTCGAAAACACATCAAAATGCCCACCAACAGCACCAACAACTCGCAGCATAATCCCGCCACCAACCAACTCTTCTTTGATGTCAATTGATCGACTTCCGTACGTCGCGCTCGTGGCCCGTCTCATCATCCAAACACCTGGGTAGATGTATCCGTGCACAAGATTTTCTCGTATCAAATCCAAGATTCCGCTGCCTTACCGGTGGGCCTGGCCGTTGGAGACAGCAGATTGAACGAGATTCGCATGGCGAGAGTATTATGTATGTGTTTCATTCCACAATCAAATTTTCAACAGCGCTAGCCCCCAAAACCTGACTCGAAGGTAGATGAGATTCTAATACATGTCCTTGGCGCTAGCGGTGACTCGGACGACCCAGGAATGACTCTGGAATTAATAAACAAGCCTCAGATGCCGGAGCAACGATTTTCAACTCCAGACGTTTACCACGCCACGGTTTAATGTTTTGAGATCTAGACTTTTTGTTACTTTTTGTCTATTGTTTTTCCGCCTTGGCCCACTTCATTATTTAGGCCTTGGAGCCATTCAAAGCTTCCAGACTCGGAACACGATGGTAAAGTGGCAGTGCAACTCCTTCGAGGAGGTATCAATTCTCAATTGATGGCAAGAATGCCGTGGTTGAACTGAGGCGGCGGCCAACCGAATGTACCGGACATGCAGTCATGGGTGGCACATTCGGGGAATGAGCCGGCTGCAGCCCCGAATGTGACGCCTGTCAGGTGAATGTGCCGGGGGTTCGAATGTATGTGCATGCCGGCCTTGGTCTATCCCGGATTAAGGGGCGGATTGATGGTGCGTGGTCTTTTTGTTTTGTTTTGTTTTGTGGGGGCGTCGAGGACTTCGACTCCCTTGTGGGGAGGAGGAGGAGACGATGAGGACGACTCCTACCTTTCTCTTGTCCTGTGATACCCTTCGCCGACGACCGAGCTGACGCCTCTCCTTCTCATTTTTGCAGACGTCATCAACGTATCGGGCCACCGGCTCTCGACGGCCGAGATCGAGAGCGCGCTCATTATGCACAAGGGCCTCGCGGAGACAGCTGGTGCGTCCCTCCCTCCTTACTCCTTGCTCGAAGGAGGTGAAATCTGATATACGATGCTGACAACTTGATGCGCGCTGCTACTAGCCTGCTAGCCTTGATCGGGACGGCGGATGAGCTGACGGGGCGCTGGGCAGGCGGTGTATGCGTTCGTGACGCTCAAGCCGTGCGTTTCTTCTTGATTCTTTCCTTCCCCTCTGCTCCGCCACCCTTCCTACTTGCGAGCGCTGGAAGGGAAGCTGACGCCCGCGCCTCTTTCTTTCCGTTCCAGGGAATTCACCTACGACACCAACAACGAGGCGGCGCTCGCGAAGGAGCTCGTGCTGCAGGTGCGCAAGGGCATCGGGCCGTTTGCGGCGCCAAAGAAGATATACATCGTGCCGGATTTGCCAAAGACGCGCTCGAGGAAGGTAAGTCTTGCCATGTTGTGTTGTATTGCTCCTTGCTCGTATTGTGTCCTCTTGCTGCTTGCGTGCCCTTCCTCGTCTTGCACGCTCCTGCGCGGCGGTGGCCCCGCGTATGAGCGGTGGATGTTAACGGCCCCGCTTATTCCTTTGTCCCCCGTTGTTTTCCCTTGGGACAAGAAAGACCGTGCTAACGCACCGCCTCTCCCGCAGATCATACGCCGCATCATGCGCAAGATCGTCGCCGGCGAGGGCGACCAGCTCGGGGACGTCAGCACCGTCGCGGAGCCCGGGGTCGTGGACCTTATCAAGGAGAAGGTCGCGGAGAGTGCGTGAGACGAAGACGAAGAAGAAGAAGAAGCAGGCGAGACGAAGACGAAGACAAAGAAGCTGGGGAGACGAATACGGATGGACAGTAGAATTCTGAGTGCCGAAGACTAAAGACTGGAGATTGTATGTAAGCTATTGAGCTGGGCTAGGCTAAAGGCGGGATACACGGCGTGGGCGAATGAACAGGTGTAGGGTTGGGTAGGGTAGTTGGCACTGTCCATACGTTATGCATGTCCGTTTGTACAATAGCCGTATTTCTCTGGACCGGCGGTCTCGTACGAATACGACCCAGATATAGGTTCATAAACATCGGACTGTCAAGAAGTTTTTTCGTTGTTTATTGCAACTCATACTCCTCTGGTTTTAAGGGTTGTAGTCATTGGTTAGCAACAAAATCCAGCCTCAGTTCCTTTTGATGCCCCTCTACATCCTGCCTGAGCCCGCCCCCATGGCCTCCATAAGTGAACGAAAAACCATAGCGCCTTGGTAGCCAAATATTCCACCGGCCTCTTTGGGATATTGTCTTCTTCTCAGTTCCTCTGATATCTTGAGCTTTTTGAAAACACGATAAATAGGGGCCTGCACGAATTGAACGAAATATAGTATTACAGTAATTACTTTGAGCTCGGGGTGCAAATTCGACATCCTCTGGAAATTATTTTATGGGACCATCCCTCGCTCTCTTATTTTTATTTTTATTGCTTTATAACTCTGACAATAATCATTTGCAGGGTACTACCCTGATGTCCGTCGAAGTATGTGTCCTTTTCCATGGCCAGTCTCACCAATTTTATGAACTCAGTAAACACTTAGAGCTCATTGAAATAGGGGTCAATTTCCCGTTTAGGTATTCGAACAGATTGGCCCGTTGACAAAGTTGGTTCTGCTACTCGAAAGTTAACGGTTGGTTTAGCATCAAAACCACATCCTACCAGCTATTATAATAACTGTCGTACAGCGTTTGAGACATGATTTGAAGTGTGTTCAACTTCAATTTGTATTTCCACCCACTGTACATGCATACAACTCGAACAAGAATCAGTTCATTTGCATGTCATCCTTATCGCAGGTTTGCCCGCTGCCTTTGGCAACCCCAGTCTTGCAATAACCCATGGTGGTTGAACCGGCCGGTCCATCGTTAGGGCCCTGAGCGCCATTTCCATAGTCAAACTTCACTTCGAAGCTTTCGCCCGCCCCTAAAACATAACGATAGAATCCCCCAATCTTCCCGCCTTGTCCTGTAAGTATCCTGGTCAGTACATCCTTCGCGTACGGCTCATTTTGACTTACGAGAATTATGCTTCGCATCCACGCATCCTGGAACCATTATAGTTAATGTAAGCTAGAGAACGGAAAGTTAACAGTACTCACGAGTGGCAATCAGATTGTTGTTGGTCATAGCAGTTGCGACATCCGTGCTGGCAAAGGGGAACTCGTCGCACGACAACCTTACATTTCGCAACGACCTATGTTCAGCAGAAGGGTTAGTAAATATCAAGAAGCAGTCGGTGCCAAGTTTGAACGGCTTACGCTTTGCCACCGACTCCATTGAATTTTGTGCTGCAGGGATTTGGAACGACTGCAGCACATGCGTTCTTCTTCCGATTAGCAGCACATTGCTGGGTGTTGGTTTCCCGCTTGAACTCATTGTTGATTTGGAGACCTGTACACCGGGTCAGCACTCATTTGATTGCGGGTTCACAGACGCACAATTGAGACCGCAATTATGATTCTCTTCTCTATTGAGTCACTATTGACTCGGAAGTAATCTTTCGATCAAAATTTTCGAGCTCAATCAACAATGTCTCAATGGAGAAGAAAATCATGATTCTGGAAACATCACCCTCTTTATAATGCATGTAAGTCTTCCATCCCAAAAATTCAGTGTGTTTGAACAAGTGCCCACCCTCCTAGGAGGTGTTCAACAGAAACAATGCCTCAGGTGCCAAATGGAACGATAAAATACATTTTCGCAATTTCCTTTACATCACTAATTGCGGATGAATTAGCCTGGAAAAACTAGCTAGGTTTCGTGTCAATCCATTGAGAACTCATTGAGTTATGGGGAATTCTTCGGAAATGTCCCAAAACAGAAATTCTTTCACCGCGCCTTCGGTTCCGACATTAGCTGTAATCTCAAGTGTCTGGCCGACGGAATATTGCATCATAGTCGAATCTGTGAGTCTACTACGTTTGTAGTTGTCCATCTTTGTCCGTAAGTCGCGACGATTATTGACCGACTTGCCATGCTAATGTCGTGTCAGAGGCCCATGAACCCAGATTACGCCCCATGGCTGCGTGATCCCGTGCGGAAGACGGTGTAGCACTGTTGCAAGGTTTGGTAGAACTGTCGGTGCGTCGTACTCGACCCTTCCGTGGGCCATCGATTCGTTGGCTAGTCAGACTACCTGTAGTAGCTATTTCAATGAATGCATTCCCAATTATTATTCTTTTTGATGGTTTCTCCCCTAGACCAACATACAACTATGTTGAGCTCTGAGCGCTACTGAGTGCTATGGGTACTGTACCGCCCTGTATGGAGGCGACGGCCAGATGACCGTGACATCCCCAAACAGCCGGGGGTGACGCGACGGAGTCGAAGGTGACCGTGACAGTCGCCAATTTCAGCGACCGCTGCTAAATTTGGCGACGCCGCCGACGCAGCCACCAATTTTTTTCAATGTCACGCCGACTTTCTAACGACCGAAGCTACCGTGACCGTGACCCGCAGGGACGGGGGTGACGCGACGGCCCTCCGTGACCGTGACCGTCGCCTCCATACAGGGCAGTACAGTACTATTCAACTATGAAGCTATGGTGGGTATTTTAGCCTCATGCCAAGCTATGATTAGCTCTGTAGCAGTCTGTAGCTCCCGCCTATCACTACAGACCAGGGGGTTAGCTACAGGGCTATCCTGGCTACATTGCGCTACATATGTCACTGGTTTCTTCCTGATGCAGGTCTCTGGAGGCCTCGAGGATGTCTTCCTCCACGCAGAATGGAACCACCGTCAAGTTGAAGTCAAGTTTCCACGACCAGTGCAACGGCAATTATTACGGAAGTGAATACGGAGACACGCGCATGGGGAATCCCGATAGCATCCGGGTTGCAATAATAACGCGATAAATTTAGCTGCACGCCAGTGCCATTCCGCTGCGAACGCTCTACCATGATGCCGCCGCACAACTCACGCCCCCCTCACTCGCTTCCACAACACCACCAGCACCACCAACGCACGACCGCCGCGGCCGTAACTCGTCGTCCTGCGCGAAATGCTCGGCATGCTCTGCTCGTGGTGCTCTATGCATCTTGACTCGCTTGTCAAGTCAGGCTTATTTATGATTATTCGTGGCCAGTTGTTTAGTGGAATAGTAGCAAGCTAACGTTATGCCAGTCCATTCTGCTTCACGGCAGCATTAGAATTTGATTGCCGTCCGTCCGAGATGCTCCTCTTGCCCAAATCCCGCTCGTGTGGATCTCCAGACAGATACCTTCCCAGTTACCCACCTGTTGACGGGCAGATGCGGCTTATCAACCGAGAACTCACTACCGCTGCGGCGCGGGGAGCATATTCAATTCAGCCGTTTAAAATGTTTTCCATTTTATTGTAAGTCAGGCGATGCCGGCGTGGATACAAAATGCGCATTGGCTGACAAGAGACGAGGCATAGATTCCCTTGCTACCACGTGCGCCATTCATTCTTTCTAAGACTAACGAGATGCGATGTGTAGAACTCAAAGAGGTGATATTCACTGCATTTTGACAGGTTCTGGACCCACCTTAGCCGAGATATGCCGAGCTGTGTCTCGGCTAACCTCGAGACAGCAGGTGGGTCCAGAACCTGTCAAAATGCAGTGATTATCCAATGACGGCGCGATTTTGGAGCGTGGAAACCAGGCATGGTGGGTGAAACTTGTTATTTGAATGCCGGTTCATGTTAGGCCTTACAGAGGCCGAACGAATGTAAATACTGGCCAACAGCAGACTTTAGATGGAAATAGCGTCTCGTTTCCGACGCAGCTCTTATCTTCGGTTCGACATCAGTTGCCGCCCTCAGGTCAACCCCCCCCCCACTTTCCGCCATTCATGTCTCTCACTTTGTACTGCTTCGTCGCATTTACCGGGGTCTGTGCTTCCTGGCCATCCTCCGCAAGAAGCGACGTGCCACTATGTTGCCGCCGGGGCCGCCGGGAGATCCCCTAGTTGGGCATCTTCTGCGCATGCCCTCCACAGACTCCGCTCTGATATTTCACAAGTGGTGCAAAACATACGGTGTGTTCTCCCCGTCAAAGTCACGCCCGCTCAATCACACCTTCAGGCGAGGTTATGCACCTAGAGGTTCTCGGACGAACCATGATAATCCTTGATTCATATCGAGCTGCCGTGGATCTGCTGGATAAGAGAGGTTCAATTTACAGCGACAGGCCAAAGTTTACTCTGTACGAACTGTGAGTTCAACATTCTTTTCCCCCCAGAGATTGGGTCACTGAAGCATATTTGCAGGCTTGGCTGGAACCCTTCGATTACCTTCCTCCAGTACGGGAAACAATTCAACAAGCACCGGCAGATGCATCAATCATATTTGAGCCGCCATAAGGTGGAGGACTTCAAGCCAATGCAGACCCAGGAGGCGCGGACGCTGGTACAGAACCTGATCGAGTCGACGACGGACAAATACGAGTCATTCTTGAGCAGGTACTTCTTCCTCCGTTGCCCGCCTTCAAATCAGCTAAGCAGGTGTAGGTTTGCTACAGGCATAATTACACAAATCGTGGCGGGTCATCGAATAATATCCAACGATGACCCATACCTTCGCATGTCCAAAATGGTACTCGAAGCAATGTCTAAAACGGGACCTCCAGGGGGTAGCCCCCTCGACTTTTTTCCAATACGTCAGGGCCTCGAAGTAATTGTTACGGTCAAACCTTTGCTTAATGCTACATATAGTTCAGCACTTCCCTCCCTGGTTCCCTGGAGCACACCACGTCGGCGTTGTCAGAGCTTGGCGATCCACAATGCAAGAGCTATACGACTATCCCTTGTCCATCGTGAAAAAACAGCAGGCGAGCAGTCTCTACATTCCATCCTCAGGCGAGTTTTCACCCTCGCAGCAGGAAATTGGGGAAGCTCTGCCGTCGTTCATACTCACACAATTGGAACAAGGCGAAGAAGGCGACGAAGATCTGAAAGGCGCCGCGGCCACTATGTTTGGGGCTGGGGAGCTTACGGTAATTTTCGAAATCAGACTTTGGCAACGTCATCTAAATGAGATTTTTGTTGCAGACTTGGGTACACTTGCCGTATTTGTTCTCGCAATGACTTTACATCCAGAATGCCAGGCCAAGGCACATAAGGAAATTGACTCTGTCGTCGGTGATCTGCGTTTGCCTGATTTCGAGGATCGCGAGCATCTTCCATTCGTGGAATGTATTCTGCAAGAAACTCTCCGGTGAGTGAGGGAGCTTCTTCAAGATTTCTAGCTGACCGTTCGAATAACAATTGAGGTGGAATCCTGGACTACCGCTAGGTCATCTTGTGACACTGCGATCCTTGCCGTTGAATAACCATTTTTAAAGGGGTGCCTCACTGCGTTATGCAAGACGACGTCTATCGCGGGATGTTCATACCCAAGGGTTCCATGGTATTCGCAAACATCAGGCATGATACCTTTCGAACCTTCGGGTGGGAACTCATGTTGAATCTCACTAGAGGGATGTCCCTTGACGAAACTGTATATTCCGATCCGACATCCTTCTCCCCGGAGCGTTTTCTTCCGAAGCCCGCCGGAAATGGGGAGCCTTACTTCAATAACGTCGCATTCGGTTTTGGTCGCAGGTTTGAATATTATATCTTGCCGACGTAGTTTAACTATATCATCTGACACATTTTGGCAACCAAACAGAATTTGTACCGGCCAGTATGTCGCTGAAAATAGCCTTTGGATTGCCATCGCATCGATCTTGGCATCTTGCAAAATCTCCAACGCAGTGGACGAGAATGGGAATATTATCGTGCCAGACGCCACGCTTAGCGATGGGCTTGTAAGGCAAGTACAGCATGTCGCGGTCTGACCCCAACAAACTGATGAGATTCCAAGTCATCCGAAGGACACTCGATGTGTTATCTCCCCTCGTTCTTCCGGGGCCAGAGCACTCATCTTGGAGACAGCGACGTAGTATTTGTTTTCTGCTGGATAGATAGTAAGAATCTTAAATCACAAGGACGATGCATACCGTGCGCGTATTTGAAGACGGGACATCAATTTATCACTGCGGTAAGAGGAATGCAAGACGCCCCTTGAGGATATTCTGATCACCAAGCTATTGTTGATGGAAATAGCCAGGTTGCCAGCCTTCATCTCGCCGTCGCAACAGCATACATTAATCCCAGCTTCGACTGGGTTCCCCAAGCCAATTTTCTGGACGGACTATCGCACCATTCAAACGGCTCCGCGCAGAGGCAAACACAGGATATGAAAGCGTTACATAAAGGACATTTAAGGTGGGTTTTGGTGTACGAGTAAAACCCACCTAGAAGGTCCCGAGGAGGAGTACTTCTATTATTAATGTCCCCATTTGGGAAGCCCTGCCATTTGTGTCGATTGGGCGGACCCTCCTTCCACCCCATCCTTTTCAACCAAATGCCGTAATTGCGGTTCCAAATTGCCGCCGACCGGAAATCTCCGTGATGCCCAGAGCCCAACCATAGCCCCTGCTTGCAGCTGGAAGTTTGCTTAAATGGTATTTAACTTTGATTGTTGTGCAGAGTAAATAGCTGTAGTTAATGCTGCTTCTAGTTTTGTAGCCTCCGCAGTGCTCCGAAAACGGATCACAGCCGCGTCCTTCGGTTGTATCTGCATCTAGGGTAACACCATGGTTTCTCAAATATTCTAGCCATCATTCTGACCCTGAAGAGGAACTCATAGTACACCCTGTTTGTTTGTTGGAGCCTCTGCGACCCTCCCCGGCACTTACCTGACGTTACCCATTGATCGACATGGCCATATTCTGTTCAAAAATGTAGTCGATATTGTTCTGGACCCGGAACGGATAATTTTTTTCTGGTATGTGCTGCCACTAATAATACAACATAAAAACCCGAACAGGAAGGCCATTCTTTTTTCTGTCTGAAGCCACAAAAAACCTTCCACGGTTCAACGTTCAACCTCCACACTGTCACAGCTCCACCAATAGTATGGCTCTGCGTCAATGCACAGCCATTCTGCGTCGGTATTTCACTGATGTTGGCTTACACCTCCGCCGATGGCAGTCCGAGCTATCGAGTCTAATTTCCGCAATTTAAAACCTATTCACAAAATACTCTAGTCCTCAGTTCAGGAATAATTTGTTTGCAGCCCATGTACTTATGCGGATGTCAAAATTCCATACAGGAGTCGGATCAAATTTGCATTTCTATGTATTACGTTGAAGAGTTGGGCCGACTCGGAGGTGGATTGAAAAACATGTTCAGTCCGGGTCCGGGGAGATTGCATTAGACTGTGTGGTAATCTACGAAGTGATACGTATTTTGAGATGCCAGCGGTGAACGAGGCGTTGATATTTGAAACGAAAAAAAAAGGTTTTGCATAGGTTTCAGAGTTGGGTGGAATGTATTACATAAGAGCAAGACACATTGACAATTACCTGTACGAGAGAGAAGTGTGAAGAATGGAGGAATTGGCGAGAAATAGGATTCATAGCGCTCGTGTCCCGCGGCCTCTACATAGGAGTACTGTGGCGTAGTGTAGAGTAGCGTTTTTTTTCTTTTTTTTTTCTTTTTGGCGGCTGGGTGCGGCGATGCATGCGTGCGCCGGTGTTGTGGCCATGGCATGTTCATTCCCGTCCAGGTCTTCTCGCATCGTAAATTACTAGTACTCGGGGACAACAGTTTCAGCTCAACAGTGCTCGGTACGGTAGTCCACTGCGTACTCCACTGGCAATGGACCCTCCAAGTCATTTCTCGGTTCGCATCCGTTCAAATATTTTCTGCTCCGAGTCCATGGCCATAGACAGTTTTGTACATGTGTTTCCCAGCTGTGCCCAGCTGCCAGACTAACGGCAAACGCTAAATACTAAAAACATTCAAACTTGAAGTACACACATACTATACTCTGATTATGTCGTGTTTCGATTACATATCTTACTCAATCGCTCCTTGATTTTCTGTACTGTCCAAGTGCGCTTTATACTTATACAAGTTCCAATGACCGGAATACAGTATTCAGGGTGAGGCACGGTGCTCACAGGGTTTTACATACTTTTATTCAACCCCGTTGAATTGATATTATTCGGTACCACTCGGACTCGGACTTGCAATCGCGCTCTCTCGTTACAGTCAGTTAAATTTAAAATCTATGTTCAGCGTTGGAAGTTGGAGGAGACCGTCATGATCTCCTATTCTCTATTGTATCTTTCTGTCTTCTATTCTATTGCAGCTTGTAGCTTGCCATTATGTAATTGCCTCTATCGTGTCAATGAGCGGGTTTCAACTTGTTTACAGGCCTCAAAAAAAAAAAACTGCCCGTAGGGATACATGCGCGACGCGACGCGTTCCTCCCACATAACGCATCATAAGTTCCTGTTTGCTAGTAATAACAATCTAATATATATTCCCTTTCCCCGAGACCATTGGCATATACAGGAGTACGAGGTTTGAACCGCGAGAGGTGAGACCTATGTTCCGAAAGGCGGTGCAACGCCCGAATCGCGTACTACGCCGAGCACTTGGCCGTCGGGAGATGTTAAACGAAGAATTGGACGCGAGACGCGAGTGGAACCATAAATACTTAGGGTTAAGGTTCAGAGTAGTAGCACATCACTGGTACGGGAAGTTGGAACGGGCGGCGGGTTGCGGGTTGCGATCGGAGCTACTCTAGATTACATGGCAATCAACTAACACTGCACTGCGGCCCAAAGGCAAAACCAAGCTTAAGCCAAGAGGACGCCCAGCGCCCAGCGGACCTTGTGCGCTCTAGCCCGCCCTAGCCCGCTTTTGACAAAAGAGGTTTAGCGCGTCAATTCAATTCCAATCAATTAAATAAATTTGCAGGTCAGGGGTACTATGATGCCGGTTGGGGATAACCCCGCTTGGCTATCAGATGGCCGAAATTAAATCGATCTGAGTACACTCACTCCTGTAGACGGCGAGCATGAGCGATAGGGACGGCGAGGGCGAAGAGCGCGACGGAACCCCTAATGCGAAACGCGGGTATTGTGCGGGAATGAACGGGAAACCGAATGGAACGGGATGCGGGAATCTGCGGGTGCGGGAATGCGGGGCGGGTTTACCGCGGCCCTGTTTTGTCTGTCAACAGCCGTTAATTTGTATAAAGGTCAAATGACCCTTATACGCTTCCCCGTTCCTGATATCTCGCCATCGACCAACGAGCGAAAGAGATAACCCGACACAATGAGCGACACCCCGCACCCCGAGGCTGTGATCACGCACCCCGTCGCGCCGCGTCTTAGCGGGAAAGCAGGAAAAGCCGGGCACAAAGAACCGCACGTAGGCCCGAACCTGGCTGCGTACCGCGCGGCGCACGCGGAGACGGTGGGCGAGGGGTCGGATGCGTGGTGGGCTGAGGTGTGCCCCCTTTCTCTGCGTCCACGCGATTGGGGTATAGACACCCCTCGCGTGGGTAGAGTATAGACGACGCTGACGAATGCGACGCACACACAGAAAGCGCGCGAGATGCTCTACTGGGACCGGCCCTTCAAGACTGTACGCAGTGGAGGATTCGCGACGGGGGATATTGCGTGGTTCCCCGAGGGCGGGCTGAATGCGGCCTATAACTGTGTCGACCGCTGGGCGTTTACGCATCCGGATCGGGTGCGTTCCTCTTCCTCCTTTTCCTCTACCTATCGTGGACTTGGATTGAATTGACATGGCTAACGCGCACGGACGGACAGGTCGCGATCATCTACGAAGCCGACGAGCCAGGCGAGGGGTGCAACATCACCTACGCCCAGCTCCTGCGCGAAGTCTGCTCCCTCGCCAACGTCCTCACCAGCACCTTCAAAGTCAAGAAAGGGGACACCGTCTCGATATACCTCCCCATGACCTGGCACGCCGCCGCCGCCTTCCTCGCGTGCGCGCGCATCGGCGCGATCCACAGCGTCGTCTTCGCGGGCTTCTCCGCCGAGTCCCTCAGGGATCGGGTGAACGACTGTGCCTCAAGGGTCCTGATTACGAGCGATGAGGGGAGGCGGGGCGGGAAGGTGATTGCGACGAAGGCGATTGTGGATGCGGCGTTGAGGGATTGTCCCGGGGTGGAGCATTGTTTGGTGTTAAAGCGCACGGGAGGGAAGATTGCGTGGGTGGAGGGGAGGGATAGGTGGTGGCATGAGGAGGTGGCGAAGGTTTGTTTCTTGAGTCTCCGCTTCGTTTCGTTAATACTGACGAGGACGCGACGCAGGTCCCGAGCTACTGCCCGCCGACGATCATGGCCGCCGAGGACCCGCTCTTCATCCTCTACGTGCGTCTCCCCCTTCTCCTCGTATTGGTATCTCATCTAAACGCGTCCGCTGCAGACCTCCGGCTCCACCGGCAAACCCAAGGGCGTCGTGCACACCACGGGCGGGTACCTCCTCTGCGCCGCGCTCAGCGTCAAGTACGTCTTCGACGTGCACCCCGGCGACAGATTCGCGTGCATGGCGGATGTGGGGTGGATTACGGGACATACGTGCGTTGTCTCCTCCTCTTTCCCATAATCCCTTCCCTTCGCCTACGTTTCCTCTTACCCCGTCCCCTTCCCTTGCGCCCTCTCCCTCCTCCCGCTCCCTACCTCTCTTTCCCTCCCACCTGCTTTTCTTCCCTTCCCTTCCCTCCTCCTCGCTCTTGCTTTCTTACCCTCCCTTCCCCCTGCTCGCTCCCTTTTCCTTCTCGTCGTTCATTCCCTTCCTGCCACCTTCCCGTGTTCCCTCCCTTTCCTTTGCGCTCCCCGTTCTCCCCCTCTCTTCCTCCTTCCTCCTTGCCGGTTCCCTCCCCTCCCTCCCTTCCCTCCTCGCTCTCTTTTTTTATTTATCATTTTTATTCATCATTTTCATTTCCACCTTCAAAAGCTCACCCCCTCCCCAGCTACATAATATACGGCCCCCTCCTCAACGGCGTCTCCACGCTCATGTTCGAGAGCACGCCCGTCTACCCCTCCCCCGCGCGCTACTGGGAGACGGTGGCGCTGCACAAGGTGACGCAGTTTTATAGCGCGCCGACGGCGGTGAGGTTGTTGAGGAGGTGTGTCCGTCTTACTTGTGTATATCTTTTATCTTTTATTTCTTCTATTACTGGGGAGGGTTTTTGTTTTTTTGGGAGAGAGGCGCCGGATGCCGAGGCGCGGCGATGTGCGCGGGTGCACGGGATGAAGGAATATGCCCCCCCTGCGCCTGCCGTTTGCGTTTGTGCGACTGGGATCTTGATTCGTTTATTTTTTTCTGCCTTTTTTTTTTTTTTTTTTTTTCTTGGCGGGGCGGGGGAGCCGATATCCTTCGTCCTAGCTCCACCGCTCTTTCTTGTCTTTCTTCCTTTCTTTTGGAGAGGAGGACGGGCGGATTTCCTTTTTGGGATTTTAGGACTTTTTTTTTTGCGAGACATTCGCTTCTTGCTTGTCTCGCTCATTGCTGGTGGGCGGGCAGGGGCGCTTTGGATCGACGGCGGACGTTCGTAGCGCAGCGCAGCGCGGATTTCTGGTGCCCGCTCGCCGCGTACCTTGGGCTGGGCTGCGGCTTCTGGTGGTGCTACGAGCTTGCGGATTCCTTCCTCCGCGTACCGGAGGTGGAGCTACGCGGAGGAAGGAAGGAAAGTGTGAGGAGCGAGGGCCGCGCGCGCTCTATCTCCGTTGCGGGAGCATGGTGCCCGTATCTGCCTATCGCCGTCGCCTCCCGTATCGCCGCTTTCATTTGCTTGCATTCTACTTCGACCTTCATTCGGCCGCTTGCTCTGGGATTCGGTCTTCCTTCATTCTGATCACTTTCCTTTGCTTGACATCCATACTAAGAAAACCTTTTTTTTTTAAAAAACAGACTCGGCGCCCACCACGTCGCCTCGCACGACCTCTCCTCACTGCGCGTCCTCGGCTCCGTCGGGGAGCCCATCAACCCCGAGGCGTGGGACTGGTACAACGAGCATGTGGGCGGGCGGCAGTGTGCGGTTGTTGATACGTTTTGGTGGGTGTTTTTCTTCGCGTTTTTTTTCCATGCATTTCTGTCCTGCGGGTGCGGGGTGCGGGTGTGGATGAGGATGCGGGTGCGTCTGCTGCGTCCTCGGCTGCGTTGTGTGCTGGGCGTCTGCGTCGTTTTGCTTCACTTGGATGCGACGCGCACCTAAGACTTGGATAAAATCGAAACTGACCCTTCCCTCCCTCCCTCACAGGCAAACCGAAACCGGCTCGATCGTCATCACGCCCTTCCCTGCGCCGTG
>JARJLF010000577.1:0-167280 GCA_029378395.1 Mycena leptocephala
GTGTTGAGGCGAATTTGGGTCAATGGCCAGAGCACGTTCTCGACGTAGCGTTCGCAATGGGCCTTCGGGATGGTGACCGTCGCCATATCTGCCAAAACGGGCGACCGAGGAAGATACCTGCGCAGGACATCGTCTACGCAAGCAGTGGAAACCTCGGGGATGACTGCGAGCAAGACAAAGAGGTGCTAGAGCAATTTTAGTACCGTCTTGACTCGGAACAATGAACGACTTACTCATCCGCCTGAAGGTGTTTAACGAAGCGGTGGCTTTGTCAATAATATACCAGCGAGATCTTGCTGAGGAGAGTCCAGTGCAGGAAGTATCGATGTAACAGAGCGATGCGAACTGAAAGTGGTCTCAGCTAGTAAAATGTGGCATTTGAATGATTACTCACCATCCTGATGTAACGGTCGATCCCAAAGGCGCTTGACCAAGTCCTGCATCTCCGGAAGCTCGAGGTACGTCGTAATGATCCGAACGAGCTCCTTGAATACCCCAATCTTCAACGGCTTCGCTGTAGGTGGCTCCAAGAACGTCGGCACGCTAGCCAACGGAACGTGCTCCAGCGACCGCTTCACCGAATGCACAGCGGTTCTGGCCAGCTCACCCGCGAGAATAGCCGGCGCCAAAAGGAACTGAATCCCGCTGCGGGTTCGTCTAGACGCGGCAGGAACATGAGAATGGCTTCCGAGATTCGAGGGTTGAGGTCCTCCTCAGTTAGTAGCGCAGCAAGCTCGTGGATGGTCGTAGTGGGCAATTTGGTGAACTGCTCGGCTGCTCGTACCCGGGTGAGGAGAGGGAACTCGTTCGAGCGAATGATGCTCAAAAACATCTCCGCAAAAACCTCGCACTGGCGAGGGGAGAAACGAGCGGCGGACTGGAAGTCCCAGCTTGCCGGCTCGATTTTATCGCCTTCAACATAATCGTCCGGTGCCGGGTTGAAGACGCCGTACTTCCCGGTTGTGATGAAACGATCGAGGAGAAGGTCCTGCCGGACATTGATGATGTGTTGAGAAACGAAATGGATATATACGGCGGTGTCGTCAGTACGCAGCAGAAGCTCGACGAACGCATCCAATTTCGCCGAATTCATGGTGCCTTTTTCGTCCCTGCACTCGCTCCTCCGGAGATTCATCTCCTCCATGGCCGAACTGGATAGCAGACGCAGGTCTCGGAATTCGATCCACCAAGGCAAAGGACTTTTGTCCATCGTGCCGCGGTACAGACGCTTGAGCCCTAAAATGAACTTCACAGCGTCGCAGACCGGATTCTTGCCCCACTCCGACGGCGAGTCACCCGTCCCCTTGGCGCCGCGAATGATGTCCATCTGCTGCTCGACGTAGACGCAGATGCGCGGGACCTTGGACCACCGCGTCCCCAAACAACCGAGCATCGCCTGGATGAACACGGGGTACGTCGCATTCATCTCGTCAAAGACCTGAGGCTCGTGGATCTTCTGGTTCTGTTGATACATGAACTCGACGTACGCGACCTCGTCTTGGATGCGCCAGAAGCCGTAGACGGCAGCCTTGTCAACCGTCATCAAGAACGTGCGGAATGCGAGCTCGTCCGCTTCGTTGCGCGTATCGGCCCCGTGCTTCGCCGAGCGGGTGACAAACTGGACTTTAGCTTTTGAAAGCCCGTGCTCGTTCAGGCATCGCGCCCACAAGATCTGGAGTGCCATTTGGAAAAATACGCCAGACGTGTTTGCGGCGAAGATTGAAAGACAGCGGTTGACGATACTGAGGATGTGGGACGAGATAGCGGGAATCTGACATGAATATTAGTGGATGGAGATTTAAGAGATACATGTCACATACCGGCGAAACTGCTTCGTTGACCTGATTCTCCCAAGCGACATAGACAGAGGCAATCTCCGCAGCCTCCTCGTCCTTCGCACGTCGCAGCAGGTCAATGATGGTAGGCTCAGAGAATAGGTAATGCAGCTTTCCCGCATCTGGCGGAATCTCGTTCTTGATCCGGGGAACAAAGAATTTCATCGTGGTAATGAATTCCCGAACGCTGTTGGAGGCCAGCGTGGCGTCGATCAAGGTTCTGTAAACCTCGAGCCGCTCCTCGAATAGACGCGTATAGGTCATCTTCGTCAAGGCAGCACGCGCGGCGGGATCAGAGATGTCGCAAAGTGCATATAATTGCAGGATTATCTGGTCCGTGCTGTCCGACAACAGCGCTTGCTGTATGATGGCGTGACGTGCCGAGGGAGATGGAGGGAAGGAACCCAGAGCGGATAGCGCAGTGTGCCGCAAGGCCGGGGTGCCGAGATTATCCACAAAGTACTCTAGATCATTGAGCATCGCCCAGACGTGGTCTCTCTGGGACGTCGAAAGATACTGGCATACATAACCCGTGTAGAACGAGAGATGCTCTCTCGGCGGCCAAAGACTAAGAACAACCTGGAAAATACCTGTGTGATGGTTTCAGCGCGATCGCAAGTCCGTTATTAAACAAACCTACAATCATTGTCGCCCGACGGCAGATTAGAGTAGGGCTGGGTGATACCATCGTCCGGGATGTCATCCACAGTGCGAGTCTCGGGCGTCAGAGCGTCCAAAAACTCGGCCGCGAGGCCCTGCAACAAGCCGGCGGAAACATGCTGCATAGAAAAGACGCCTCGCACGCTCTCAAAAAAGACCTACGGATACGTAAGTTACGAGTTGTCAGAAAGGTGAAATTGCCTCACCTTGGCTAGAGTGTGGTAGTGGTCTATCGTATAAAGCGAACTATCGAGAAACACCGACTTCAGCTTTGACACAATCTCTTCATCCGATTTTTCGGTGGCGGTGAGAGACGCGAGGAAGTGCTTGATGGTATGGGCGATGAGTTCAGAAGCACCCTTCTCGATAGCGCTCTGGTCGTTTCTCTTGGAAGTCGAGTCGATCGTCGCGAGGGGTACGAGCCGGCCATGCAGGGTTTCGATAGCGCCGAGAACGAAGGCGATGACGTTCGGGCGCTCTTTTTCGACCTTGCAATCTTTTAAAAGCACAACGGCTTTCATCGCGATGGAGTAAACAACTGGCCACCTGACCTCGCCAAGCATTTCAGGTCGCCGAGTTGACCGGATTTAAGTAGGGCACCGTTATTCGATTCGAGAAGATGGGCGATAAACGGTTCGACATGAGTGCGTTGCGTCTGGAGATCGAGACCATGCCAGAACGTTGGCAGTATCGGCCCTCGCGAAGGACTCGGGAAGGGAATGTGGTGTTTTCCGTCCGAGTCGACCCAGCGACAAAGACGGGTGACCAAGGCCAAGCTGCGCGAGATGTCCGTCTGGAGAAAGGACAGGAATCGCTGCTGATAGCGGAGGGTAATTGTACGTGGACTTGAAGCCGGATCTGGTGGAGGAAAAGTCGCGAGCAGCTCGAAGAGTTTTTCGATTAGATTGAGCGGCGAATCCAGGCTAATGTACTGGGGGTGCGCAAATGGTGCTTCGGCCAAACGCTACAAGTCTGTACGGCCAGAGTGAGTGTCACGAACGAGGAATATATGAGCCACTAACGTCGTCTTATTCCAAGCGTTTCCCTTGATATTCGGCGCAACTAGTCAAAGTGCGCTCCAGCACAGTCAACTCGGGCTCAACCACAGCTGAGCAGGGCGAGGCGGAACACCGAGAGTCGCGAGCAGTTCTTGTCGGTGCTTTGCTTAAGCTCTCTTTCAAAGAGCCTTGAACGGCAGGTACGCAGCGACGGTACACGTCGAGAAGATGTTCGTCCGACGCATACTTGACGCAAGCGTCGACGACTTTGGCCTTGCCTGCAGTGGAAGGGTGAAGCAGAGCTTCCATGAGAATGGGAAGAGCAGGTCGCCCGAGTGCAATAGCCATAGCCAGCCCCAACTCGCGCTGGACAAAGGACTTTGAAGCAGTTGTCTGCGGAAACTGCAGGTCGATGAACTTTGCGGCTTCAGTATCGTCCGAAACAGCAGGGTAAGGGATTCTGGAGGGAAGTGCGGTTGTGGCGAGGAGTTGTTCGATGAGTTTGGGGAGCTGTGGGTCGTTCTCGAGAGCGAGTTTTGTAGCGAAGCCATGACGTTTCAAGTAGGGTAAGCTGCCCACTCGAGCCATAAATTCGTCGGCGGTTAACATGGTGGTAGGAAGAGACATGGTTTGTGACTCCCTGACAGCGGCGATCAATGTCCGAGTCACTCCCCCTATTATTATTAACCGTTCTTTAAGCAAATGCTTCGCGATTCTTTGTATATGTTTGGACTTTTCTCCATTTGACTGAATCCCTTCTGTCTTCCTCCGTCTTCGTGTACGGCCTTCTCCATTTCCTGTCAATCTTCAGCCCTCATGGCGTACTGCAACCATAAATTATCTCCTTTGCTTGACTCCCATGATCACGCATGCTGTGCCTTCTCCCACAGTTCTACATGTGCCTGCGTGCCGCATATACGCGTCATCTTTGTCTACTGAGACCGGCAAACCGGTTTTAAGGGCTACGGACTGTGCTTTTTGATGATTTCATTAAGGATGTTCCGTTCAACCTGTATTTGTTCATCCTGGCCCTCCAGCCTGCTGCGACGACAAGACCGCTATCCTGCACAGTTAAGCCGATGTCCTGATTTATATCGCTGACGCTCTTCACAAATCTCGCCATCATTCCTCCGCATTCATGTCGTCTTTCAATATTCTCGGATTTTTCAGCTGAAAGCTGGCCGTCGTGTCATCGTCAACAAGCCCAATTCGACCTACGCCACACACTATGCGTACTACAATACACATGTCTGGTGCACAAAAGGCATTGGCAACACCACAATCCCTGCTGACCTACGTGTTTATATTGCCAGTACCACCCCCCTGCTCGCGGACGGCATGGTCGCTTTGGCAGTGTGCTCTGCACAATCGATTGCCGTTCCGCCTGCTACCAATTGATTACCCAGTATTACCCTGACCCTCGATGCCATGACTTTCTTCGTTCTTCCAGGCAGTCCGACAGCGATACATACCATGTAAGTGTTGTCCTGTAAGTCATACTCCTCGCTCTGAACCAGCGCTAGAACCAATTGCCCAATGAACGCACCTCAATGGTGTACGGAGTATGCCGTTACCGGCAGTCCCAAAACCCTTGATGACGGTCATGGTTCCCGTACTGTAACGGTCGCTGTCTCAGACTTTGTCCGTGGGGAAACTAGGGCCTCCACGGTGCAGTATGTCCCTAAATCGTTTTAAATTTAAAGCCTTGAACCATTCATAGATTGATATTCGACTTTTCAACTGCAGGTTGGACACGCGCTCTGGTACCACAGCCCAATACCGCAATCCAATTCTACGGGTTGTGTTGCGAGCTTAGTCCGACCGGTATTCTCCGTCTTAAAGTCGATTCTACTGCACTCAATATTTCGTCGAATGCATCGGCTCCTTCCGAGGACACTTCCGGCTCTACTGGTTCGACCTCTACTGCCCCAGTTACGCCATCGAAACGAAGGAAGTTTGACCCTCTGTCCCCTCCTCCTTCTGTGGATAGCCCGAACTCTCCCTTCGCTTCCTCTACGTCGACGCCGTCCGCAAACGTCACCACTTCCATGGCATCAGTCCCTGATCCGAATGCACGAATTGGACCTATGCACTATTCCCAACTGTTCCAGCAATACCCTCAATACATGCCGCCGCCCACGGGTGCCTTTCTTCCGCCTTTCCTCCCCCCACAGGGCCTCTACAGCATGCCAGGCTATTCGAACTTTCAGTCGCCATATGCTCCTTACAATTCCCGGGGGGAATACACCGTCCCACCTTCTGTTGATTCCCGTACTTCCACGTCGACACGGGATTCTGACTCGACGGATATTTCATCTGCTTCTGTCCCAACTCCATCGACCGTCCCCGTGCAGGATAATTCCGCGTTTAATCGGTCCGCCACTAACCCGTATAGTTATGCATGACACAAATGTGAGTAAAACACTTTTCTTTCAACCCCGTGAACTCAGTTACCCTTCCTTCAGCCCTCCCGCGACGAATTCATCAACGTAAGCTCGATTCTCGCACGAAAACTCATTCTTGATTCAATTTCAGTGCAAGTACTTCGCAATCCAACACGCCTAACTTCAGTCCAACCCCTGACTTCCTCAGCGCCGGTCCCCGTCGCTCATAGCATACAATCCAACCCGCAACCAGCTACCCCGAGTGGCTCCACGTCGACGGGCAGTTCAGCCGGCGTTTCCCCGTCGTCCACTGTCCAGGGACCAAATCTTCGGCCCAGGAAGTAGTTAATTAGCTCACTTCTGTCGTCTTGATACACTATGTTCAGTAATAAAAGTACCCCCACTCATTATTCGTGACCGGAACATACTGCAGACATCTATGAATTCGGCAAGCAGCTCAAACATCTCTTCTGCCTACCACTTATTTCATGCCAATAAGACCAATAAAGGACACAAAAACTTAGGTTTCAGTAGATGACTCTTCTGAAGCGGTACAGCAATCCCTGAAATACCAAAAACAGTAAGACCATCATTTGTCCCTAGATCCGGCAAATCTCACTAATTCCGATTGATTAGAATGCAACTCGGGAACCACATTGATCACCACTTCTGCGCGGACCTTAACAGATATGCATTGCTCTTCGATGGTGGATAATATTTCCGTGCTTCCACAACTGCGTTGATGCTGGCCACGCTGCGCGATTCACACTAACACCATATTTTCCAACAAACAAATCTGCCGAAGGGTGATACCGTTCGAAACCCAGAAGTCATTCTATCTTCCGATGCGTAAATAACGTGACCGCGTCCCGACGGATTTGGTTCGCGACTCCAACAATTTCTTATCAGCGCCCAAATCCGACCTTCTCACGTGGTTCTGCATTTTCCGTTGGATGTTTCTGCCTCGAAACAGGAAGGTTAAAATTCTGACGCCCACTTAACTTCGTCGACGCAGCATTCTTCGCAGTGCCAAGATTGTTACTCGCTTCTATCTTGAACTCATGGCCTCCAAAAAATCTTTACCTTTCCCGGCAAGCTCAGCAGTTCCATGCTTCCATACTTGCATTGACGCTGCCACCGCTGCGTGATTCACACTAAAACCAGATTTGAAACAGGCCCAATGCGCCCCCAGGTGATGCTGTTCGAGGTCCGGAAGTCATTCCGTCTTCCACTCCTCCAAAAACGTGACCGCGTCCATCGAGAAATTTGTCCGGGACTCCGACAATTGCTCGCTTCATTGAGCAGCCAAATCCGACCTCTGAACCTGGTTCTGCATTTTCCCATAACAGTCTCTTCAATGTTTCTGCCTCAAAACGGCAAGATGTAATTTCTGACGATCTCACAACTTCGTTGACGCAGCGTTCGCAGCAATCTTCGCAGCGCTAAGATTGTTACTCGCTTCTATCATGAACTCATGACCTCCTAAACCATTTCTGGCAGACATTTTATACCCACTTGCACTCCGAAACTTTGCAAATGTGTCCCACAAACAGCTGCGCCTGTACTGCCCCGTCGCTCATACGAGCATCATCGAATGACGAACGCGGAAGAATAGTACGGTATATTTCCCGATTGACATTTCATCTGATATCGTGCGACATTTTCTCCGGTTCGGCAATCACAGTAGAAAGAATTGTTATTACCTGAAGGGGAATGGTCCTGGCCTTCTCACTGTTGCCGGGTCTGCCTCCATGGATTTCATTTCTCGAAACGCATTCACCTCGGCAGCAGACTTCTTTGCAACTGTGCACCGACTCCGCCGCAGACCATACAATATTAGACACTGCTTCACTATCGCGCCGAACAGTTCAGTGCAGAAAGCTATAAATGCACGAACAAGAGTGCTAAGCCTCATGGCCTCTGCAGCTTTTCACTGCTTGCTCTTTCAAGGTTTCACACGCCAGGGTTTGTTGCTTCTCCGTGATGCGTTCAATCAGATTTTCATTATGCTTAGCGTCATCGGACCTATTTTCATCATAAGAAGAACAAACAGTCACTTATTCCGACAATGCTACGCGAGACCAAATTTTGAACATCGTCAATGCAGTATGGGATGACGGACTGTTCACTACTTTTCCTTCCTGCGATCATTACGGTTCATCCTTCTCCATCATACATGCTTTGTTCCAATTTCTGAAATTCCAACAGCCACACTCCAGCATTTATCGCACGGATCGGTGTCTCGAAACGATACGGCATGCGAAAAGACCCCGGTGCTATTCGTATGGATGAAGACTTCCGATTTGCGTCTTCAATTTTCATTTCCAAATGCGGTATATGCCGTGGCTTTTTTTTGTACCTGGCTCGGCACCGTTCCAATGTCTCAACCGGGCGAAATCTCTACTACGAATGTAACTTACCCTGAAATACTAGTTTAAATATTTATCTGCCGGAGCGAAGCGAAGGCTTATCTTGTGTAACTGTATCCGGATTGTTCATTTCTTGGGATCTAAAATTGCTCGACGTTGCGGGGATATAAGAGTTCCGGTTACCATGGAGGATGGCGCTTGACGGATTTCGGGAAAGCAGGTAGTGACCGAACGCATCAAGACGTCAGTAGAAACCACTGGCATGAATCTTGAGTCGCAGAAGCCTGGGAGACAGACCCGAAAGTAAGTTTTTCATTGGGCTTTCTTCAGAAGCAATTTTTGTATACGGTAACGGAGCCCAGAGATTAGATGAATGATAGGCTAAAAGCGCCCGGCGTCTACCGCGATTATGATATGCACTGCCACTGATCGTGGAGTTTCAAATCCGGCTTGTCTCTTTTGTTATTTGGAGCGTTTGGAGTAACAAAGTCGAAGTCTGCAGAAGCATTCCGCTTGTATTGCTGGTTTTGGGCCAGTCATGCCGGTGAGTTTTGTCCAGGAGGAAATGCCGTTACGCACAATATTTTAACTGGTGTGGGACTCTGGCCTGTGTGAATTATCCTATACCATTCATTGGCCATATACCCACTAAAACCCCCTCTGTGAGTGTCAAATCATCCAGAAATGAGTCCTCATTCATAAGCAGCCCACTCCATGTGTTTAGTACAGTTTATAATTTTATTATCTTGTCTTCCGAAAGGCAATATCCCTCCTAGCTACGGTTTCTTCTTTGAAGAGTCTGATAACCTTGATGATGTTAAAGGTGGTTCAGAATCTACATTTCAGCATAATTATCGATACACAGTAGGTCATGAGCTCGATATTAGCCCCGCTCCGAAGTCACTGCGGGCTTGACGTTTGACAGATGACTTCACAGGCGTGGGTTGCAAGTATCCTCCTTGTCTCCTGCATACTCTCATCTCCCACTATCTACCAGCGTCTTTCAATCCCAGGGACCCTTATCTATCTAGTCCCTCACCCTGGGGCCAGGTTTAGTTTCTTTTGGGCGATATCTGCCTTACAGAAAAGAAATTTCTGCGCAAATTGGCTGAAAAGGACTTTTTCTCCGGCCAACTTAGTATTTTAGGAGAAATCAGGTCAAACCTGGCTTTTTGGGGCTAAACTGGGTTCTATGCTGATTTGGGTCAAATTTATCTTTCTTTAACGGGTTAGTTATGCTAAAGAAAAGAGCCTGGCTTCTACCAGACAACTTGGCTTTTGCTTAGGGTTGTCTTTTTTCCCATATTAACACGTATTGATATACTCTGAGACTGATTGCCATACTCCAACCACTCATTGGTCCCCGCCTTCATGCAAGGCTATCGCAAATAATCCCACAGTTTTTTCTGCGTGTTTAAAAAAAATCAAACTGCTGCGGAATGGTGAACTACCTCCGACACCCCCACATCCTAGTAATATGTTAGATGCAAAGACCCATGTTATTGATAGGTTCGATCTCGTCCAAATGTACCTGAAATATTCCTAGAAATATTTGCAACAGGCTCACATGACAGTGGTAGGATAGATGCTGGAATACACGTAAAGCTCTCCTCCCAAAAGATCAGCTTGTTTGGACAAGATCTAGCCAACTAAGCCAAGATAGAGCCGTTGAAAAAGACTGACTCTATAAAATCACCCAACAAAATATATTTTCGCAATTCTGTCTCTATCACTGATTGCGGAGGAATTATTCTGAAAGATTCCTATAGGTTTCAAGATAATCTGACCAAATCTGAGCAAGATATGAGGGAATCGGTCGTGGAATTCAAAAAGTGTCCAAATTGGGAAATCTTCGTTCCCGCCTTCGGTTCCGACATTCACTGCGTTCCCACCCATCCTAGACTCAGCTGAGACTAGGTGCTGTAGGTTGTGCCAGATGGAGTTAGGTCGGTGTAGGTCCCTACACAGCCCCCCATCTAGGCGACTACACGTAATGTCCGTCTGGCTTTACGGGTACCCAGTAAGGCGGCTAAACTCACGTCAGTGTAGATGAGAGTAGCTCGTGGAAGGTGAGGGTAGCTCCCTAAACTCAGCTGCACAGACCTAGACTTACGTTTTAATGTTGAACATTTCCATCATCTAATATTCTGAGCAACCGCGTCCCTTCCCCGCTTGCGTAGGTGGCTACAAGCACCTGTTTCAACCTACACAGATCCTGCCAGACCTAGACCTACCTGTGCCAACCTAGCCAGAGCCAGACAGACCTCCACAGACTATTCTCTAGGCACCTAGCCTCAATCATCAATGTAGCTACTTCTAGGTTCCTACACTCAAACTGAGTCTAGGAAGGGTCGGAACGCAGTGATTAGCTGTAAGGTGTGTTGATGTTTTCAATTCAATGGTCACGGCTTCAAGCATTTCCTTGAATATTATGGATTCGTGTTCCATCTCTGATGATTAGGCTGATGGCAACCCCGCCTTCCCAAGGGTGATGGCAAATCGCTCGGAAGGACCCATGCATTAAAACGGTGGTGAAGATGCATATCAATCTTTCTGGGTATCTAGATCTAGATGGCATAATGTAAAAGAGTGAACTCCTCACCGAACGCGTAAGGAAGCGAGCGCTATATTGAAGTACCTCAAAGGGAGTACTCTAAGGTACTGTAAGGAGAAATACCGGAAGAATGAATGTAAGTAACATACCCTCGGGGAACGCGTAAAGAAACGAGCGCTGAGCGTGAACGCGCGTGACAAGACGAATTGAGGAAGGACCGGAAGGGGAAAGGGAAAGGGAAAGGAACGAGATTGTAAATAAATACTACCGTATTCTGGAGCCGATTGTCATGAATGCGGGGAATGGACCCACACTACCGTGTACCACATCTAACTGGCAGCAGCAGGTGAATCACAACACCGCCCTCAGCAGCAGCACAAGCGCCAGCACCCCGAGACTCGGCATAGCATGGACGCGCGCCCCATCCACGAGTGGCACCGCGTTCCCGATGGTTGAATTCAAACACCCAAGCAGTGTCGCATCGATGCCCGCGGGCAGCGGCGTGTTCGCGGTCGAATTCTCCGGCGCGAAGACCGCAGTGTTATTATACCCGTCGAGGCTCAGCGCGACGCTGCTCGCGCGATAGTACTGCACCACCTGCTCGGGCTGCGCGTCCGGGGCGCTCGCGTTCAACGGCGTCGGCAGGGTCGCGCTGATGCTCGGGGGGGTGAGCGAGGTGGCGCAGTTCACGGCGACGGTAGCCATGAGCGCGGTAACGGTCGCGTTGTCCGCGACGAGGCGGAAGGTCGTGTTCGCTGCGGAGTTGGACTGGAAGGCGGCGCTGGCCATGGGGCCGCCTGGGCGCGAGCTGTTGTCGGGCTGGCCGTACTATATGCGTGGTTAGATTGCGCAGGAAAAACGGGACAACTCAGCGTACTTCATCTGTGTAGAGGTATCCGGCGTTCGATGCATGGCCTGGGTGGGTGCCCCACGCGATCGGCCAGAAGAAGTACGGGAATCCGCGCCCGACGACGCCGCGGCCGAACACGCCAGGATATCCGCTGCCATAGGCCCTGTATACAACGTTGGCTGTGGGAATTTTCATTCGTTATGCCAACTCACTGGCTCCCATATATTTGATTCCTCGTCGCACCACCTACAACACAACTCTTAGCTGTGCGCACTCAATTGAAATGGAGTCGACGTACCTTCGCTCCGGCCTGAGAATAGATTGGACGAGGGGATCATGGTCGCCTTGCCCCCGCCATTGCCAAAGGACGTGATGGAGCGCGAGGATCCCCCGCTCGAGATGACGCCGCTGGGGTGCTCGGATGTCGAGGAGTCGCCTTTGCTGGAGGAGCTTGAGCTTGTGCCGGGATTTTCGCTGCTACTGCTAGAGCCCACACTGCCGGAGCTTTCACTCTTGCCGCTGTTGCCAGAGCTCCCCCGCCACCGCTCTCCCCGCCACCGCCCTCCCCGCCACCCTTCCCACCCCCCCGTCGTTTGGATAAGCCCGCGAGGACCAGCCCCGAGGATCGCTGAGTAACGGCACGAACATTAAAGAATAGGTTGGGTTGAAGGAAAAGACGGAGGTGCTGTGGGACCTGCTACCGGTGCATTACATGCAGGGTGTGGGCTTGGGTGTGGGTCGTGAGTTTGATAAACAGGCGATGCGTTCGGTTGGTGACTCACTGGTGACTGATGATCTTAGGTCACCAGTAATATATTCTTGCTTGTACATTGGGAAAATCCCTGCAACCGGCGTTTGTGATTCGGATTGTGCCGTGTAATGATATGAAAACGGCCCGGGATTATCCGCCCTTCCCTTTTAAGTCTTAGACTGGGCCTTTTCAATGATTGGTTGGTTGACTTGTACCGCGACCCTTTTGATATTGATTTCCAGGCGGCTACAATATTAATAAGTACTGTTCAGTCGCCGGGTATAATAAATGACCACTCGAAAGAATCTTGGTCTCTATTGTACCCTTTCCGGAGGAAATCCCTAACAACTTCGATATTTCGAGTTTCAAACCAGCTTGTGACATCGTGGTTCGGCTCGGTTTGCTCCAACTGATCACTAAACGGCGGGATCTAACATTGAGTTGGTTTTGGAGCTGATACCGGGCTCCGCGGTAATATTCTAGCACCGACACGGGATGTGGTGTATGACTCGGAGCACCGAGTCAATGATAATATCGTCGCGGTATCTCCAGACCTCCACGATCAGTGCATCCCGCTGCCGGTGGTTCTCGTTTAATGTACAAAGTGTACACAGGCCTAAACGCCTGATTGAATTCTATTCCCGGGGTGTAGTTACAAAAAAATAATGTTACCGGTGAGCGTCTTAAGTTTGGCTGTGGAATTCCTGTCTCTCCCTGTTCAGCGCAGAAATCTCTTTCTGCCTGCGTGCCGAGTCTTCTCGAACACGAATGCAACTGCGCTCGTGGATCGGAACGTTGCCAGGACAAGTCCGGACACCCTCCAGATTGAGGTCATCAACTGACCCATCTTCGAGATCGGATATCGGCTTACGCATCGACTGGTGGTCAGCGTCGCCGTGAGGAGTTCCGGGAGGGTATTTCGTCGGAATGCCGTTGAGCTCCGTAACCGTGCCAGTGTCCTGATGGACTGTCGGAGTTCGATATGCACCGAGATGTTACCCTGGACTCAGTGCCGCGCATTGAGCTGTGTACCCCGGAGATAGACGAGGGATTCATGCCTCGACTATGCTGGATGCAGACACGCATGGCCCGAACTAGAGCTTTGACTGGCATTAGTTGAATTCAGATATGCTAGCAGTTCGACTCACTGGATCCGTGACTGCGAGGAGGGCATACAAGATGGAGCGGCCGCCGTCTATCCCATATGTCAGTATGAGTTCGCGGCCGCGCAAAACACTCACCGACCAGTAGGGACATAACTGTCCATTGTGGACGCAGTCATTCTGTGTAGCGTGAATGACGCAGATAACACTGGTGAGGTTGAACAATGCAGAAGCGATCGATAGACGACTGTATGCGGGTGAGTATGAGCTCCAGTTCGTCAGCATGAAGCGTGCCGATGCGGAAGATGATTCCCCGGTACCATTGACATGATTGACTTGTTTGTTGGGGGCGGCAACCCTACCCGGACCAGAGGCGGGAACGTGTTCCTGAGGTAGCGCATTTTGCGAGCCAGTACCAACTAGAATACGACTCTTGCGCATATACTGCTGAGTGTTTTTCTCGCGTTTTGAAGCAAAGCGGAGCGAACCTGGTGCCGGACCATATATATCACAACAGTCGCACTGCAGATCATCTTCCTTACGACGGTTGACAACGTCCAGAATAATTAAGTCCCAATCTGACGCAACGGAGTCAGAAGAAAATCCCGTATCCTAGGCAATAATTTATTTACCTGCCATGCCAGTCTCTCCTTCGGATCGTCGTTCGAGTGCCAACAGTCCTCGACAAGGGGATCCCATCTAGGTAAAGGATTCAATGGTCGCGCTGAAGAGGAACCCGGGAGAAAGTCTGACACTGAACTACTGAACTCAGAATCTGAGATGTTTGTGCTGATTACCCACCGATCGCGAATTCCCAGGGCAGGTTACCCGCAGTGTTGCAGAAATGTTCGATGCATTCAAGAAAATCGGCGAAGCAAAATGAGGCTCCCAGTGAATGGAGCAAGGTACACAGAAAAGACTATATACCAAAGACGGCCCGGCAGGAACTATGATATCAAACAATACCAACTTTTCGAATAACATCATGGGTTGTTGAAATGGAGGGAGCTAATACACCAGAGTTTCGCGTTGGATGCGGGGTGAGCTGAAAGCGCATACGAGGATAAAATGGAATCACGAGAACAGCAGAGGTAGGCGGCTCGTAGGGGTAGCGACTCCGGAATACCTTGAACGGTGGCTGGTCAGAGTGTCGGATAGCCAAAGCGATGGGGAAATCCCAAATGGAACGTCTCAACCAACCTTGGCCGCCAGGGATACACATGCACGGGAGGGAAATGTGGCATTGGGAGATCGTGAACAGTAGCGGTACTGCAAGCCACACAAAGGCAGGCGGGACTCTAAAAATAAAGCAGCGCGCGCGCCAGCGGCCGCGGGTGACGCTGAAGACGTATAGGAGAGCGAGATGGAAGAAGGTGGGTGAGAGAAAGCGCACGAGACAATCTTTGGTGGGGTTTGTATAATAGAGATTGCTGACCTGATATCTTGCCGCAGGATGTATCTCAAATCCGCTGAGGTGCGTGGGCGCCGAATGGATTCGTCGAAATTTTGGGAAGAACAAGAAGAGGAGGATATGGATGGTGGCGACTACGGGAGAAGAGTGAACACAAAAAAGACGGCACGTCGGAACAAGGCACCGTGGTGGGAGACTGGATTGACGGTGCATGGTTTAGACGCATAGAGAAGCGTATCGCCTAGAATGAGAGATCTGGTGGTATGGACACACGACCTGGGGAGAGAATTTGGGCACATCGAATGCGAAATCAGGGCGGAGATGCACAACTTGGAAGTCCACGGGAGGGAGACGATCCAAATGGAACACCTTGATCGTCGTGGACCACCGTGGGTAGTGATACAGAAGAAATTAAAGAAGGCGGAAGAAACTGTCCCGCCGAATGGGGCTGCTGTGGGTGCTATAGGAAGATGAAGCGACGGAGACGTTCCAAATGGAACGTCGTCGTCAGCTTTTGCTGCCGTAGGTAGGCCCAGGAGCAACGAGAGGCAGTGTGCGAGCGTGTGAGAGCAACGAGGAGCAAGACCAGGTAATGTCTGCTGGCCTCTCGGATGTAGTAATCGCCATCGGCGTATACTGTTGGCGTGCATCCTTGGGGTGTTTCGAGGGGTCAGGACGTGAGAGGACGTTGCCTGGATGAACTTGGAATGCACGCAACGCAACGAAAAACACCCTCGGCGCCATGTCTGCTGGCCTCTGGGATGTAATGGTCATCGGTGTATAGCGCACACCATTGGGATATTTCGAGGGTCAGGACGTCACCTAGGACCTTCCTCTAAGTACTACATGACCAACTTTGAAGACCGATAAAAAATGACACTTTTTGTACATATATCTTCAAACAGCCGGGTAAAGTGGCGTGCGGGGAGCCAGCACCTCCAGCCAAAAAAAAAAAAAAAATTGCCAGTTTTCCGCACGTATATATGCAAACACCTTTGAGGTGTAAGGTAGGTGCTCGGATCAGATAGTTAGGCAGAACTAGTGGTGAATTGGGCGATGGAAAGTTAGGATGAGCTCAGTCACCGCCGATGCGACGACAAGTGTTTCACTCAGAATCCCACATGGTGTTGCGCTTTAAGTTTGAAAGATCGAAGAGGCAAAGCCGTCTGTTGGATCCTCGTCCCGGGCTCCCTCGCTCACCTCTCCCGGTTATAAATCAAAATTCAGTGGGCTGAATCAGAATTCACAGATATATACAATTTACATAATTTCAAGTTATCTTCATCTCAATTCTTTCGTGAAATACATTCTCGAGCAGTCCCACAAGTTCTCCCATAAGCCTGATGTATCCATCGGATCAAAGGACTAGAATTTGGTACTAAATTTTTTGCCGTTGTCAACTCGGACTCCAACCGAAAGTAAATTCACTTACACCGAGCCGTTGATAGTGTTGGAGCCTCCAGAGATGGCATAATGACCTTCCGAGTCCACCGAGACCGTGGCCTGCCCGTCGCCTTCATACGTCCAGTTGGTAGAAGATCCGCTGACAGCGACCTTCCAGCTTCCGGGCCCGGTTCCTGCATCCCAACCCAAATAAATACCGCACACAGAGTATTGCACAAGAAAATGCTTACCGTGGCTGCCGACATCTGTGAGCTTGATGTACCCAACACCGGGGAAGGCGAGGACATAGACAGCGCCCTCCGGACCGAGACGGTTCGTAGGTCCTACCGCCTCCTTGCCCGGCACGCCCCCGAAGAGGATGCTAGTCTGACTGGGAGTGCTAGCGTTGACTTGGATGATGTTCCACATGGTAAAGCTTTCCTGAAAACTGAGGGTTAAGCGCAGTGGGCGAGTTGAGTTCTGTAATGGACAACAGACCCGGCTTTTATACGTTTTGGATGGTTAATCTCGGATATTTGATAATCATGGGTGGCGAGCAGTGGCGCAGAGGAGGGTGACGAACATTCTTTCTGACAAGATTTATTGCCCAGGAACAAGAGTGTGTTAGAGCGCCGAAGAGTTGACCGTCACGTAAAAGCGTTGTAAGTGCGGCATGAGCTGGCATGAGAGGAGAGGAACCAAGAAAGCGGCAAGTAGCGATCGGCGAAAATACTCCCGTTAGCACCACCAGACCATACTTGACGGACGCGATTTACTTATGCGGCGACACGCAGGCCGAGCATCAAATTTACCCAGCCAGTCCTCCCTTTCGATCGTTTAACAAGCATCGTGATTTACGCGGCAGGTACCTTTCAACGTCGAAGAAGCCAAGACTATGCCAAGATCTGGAATATCAGAATTCCGGGTCAACTTAAATTAATAACAGTTACCGAAAGTTTCGGATAGTGAATGGGCCAACCCGAAATCTGACCTGGATATTCCATATCGGCCCACCCGATATAGTAGATCGATGGGATCCGGATGGGCTGCGAAGGTTTCGGCTCTCATTTCGCCCTCACCCGATTCACAACCAGAAAGTTTCGGTAACAGTTATTAATTTAGGTTGGCCCGAAATTCGGATAGTCCCGGTGTGAGGGCTGAAATCATCTAAAGATAATATTAATGACTTGAGATTTCACTACTAGTACTCCCCGATCGGTTCGGCGGCGGGTCCATTTCGACCAGATACACTCCCATGCCCAACCCAATTACACGCTTCCTGCAATTTAAGACATCTTCCAGAACAGGTTCAAATGCCAATCAACGCGACAACTGTTAGAACACACTCAACCCGCTCAAGACGACCCAAGGTATCCTGAAGACAGAAATACATCGTATAATATGCCCCATTATACTCGTATTTGCCGGTCGCAATATCTCCGCGCAATCAATGCTCGATGATATCCTCTAACGCAGCCCAGAAAGGCCTGATTATTCGCGCCAGGGCTGGTGAACTCTATGCTCACGCGATTATTCACGTAGAAGCTCTCTGTCTGCTAGAGGTTGTTGCCGCAGTAGGTCTGGCGGGCGGCCCAAGTGTTGTCCTGGCGTGCGAGGAAAGGCCCGTCGCAGTAGCCGACGGCGTTGCCGTGCCAGCAATTGGCAGCCAGGGTTTGGCTGGCGAGGGACGGAGATGGTCCCGAGAATGAAATGAATGACTCTGAGGGATTTCATGATGGTGACAGTGCGACGATAATCTTGCTTCTACTCGTGAAGTCGAGTTTGCTCGGGTGCGAAGAGCTGACACTTACGCAACATCGTAAGGTGGCGGAATAAGCTAGCATGAGAGGAGAGGACGATGAGCTGGTAAGTGGCCGTCGGCGAAGTTGTACCATTCAATCGGCGCAACCAGACTGTATTTGACGGACGCGACTTATGCGGAGACAGTGACACGCAAGCCCGAAGAAGCACCAAATTCATTAGACGCAAGGTCAGACGCACAAGTTTCGTGTGGAAGAAGCAGAGATCTCCCAGGCCGCAGTTAGGACGCGTCGATACACCAAATTGTAGTGGGGGGATTTATTATACTCGCGTCAAGACTCGCGTGGTCCAAATGTCTGAAGAACGAGTTTACCGAAGACAAACAAGCAGTGGGAATGGCAGAGGAATGAGGTGTAGTACGCAACACTAGAAGGCTGGGCAGGGGATCGGCTCCAGGCGCAGGACAACTGAGAGGGCGATTGCGGTTGGGAGCAGGATTGATCCGACACCATCAACACAGCCACACTGACTCTCACTTGATCCACACACTTGCGCGACGACCAACGCCGGTAGTACATCTCAAAGCCCTAGTTTCGGGCGAGTACCTGATATGCTTCTCACCTCAGTCTTCCTCGTCCCTCTCTTGCCTCGACTAATAATCTAATCCGTGAACCTGGGCCAGGTATAGCTTCTTTTGGGCAATACCGGCCTTAAAGAACAGAAATTTCTTGGCAAATTGGCTGAAAATGGCTTCTTCTCTCTCAAATTTGGGATTTTAGGGGAAATCTGGCTATACCTGGCTTTTTGGGCTATACCTCGCTTTTATGCTGATTTGGGTCCAACTTGTCTTTCTTTAAGGGGTTGGTTGTGTTATAGAAAAGAACCTGGCTTTTTGGGCTATACCTGGCTTTTAGGGGCTAACCTGGCTTTTGCCCTGATTTGGGTCCAATTTATCTTTCTTTAAGGGGTTGGTTGTGCTAAAGAAAAGAACCTGGCTTCTACTTGACAACCTGGCTTTTTGCTTAGGATTGTCTTTTCCCACATGAATATGAATTTGTGAATTTGTGTACTGTAAGGCTGAGTTCCTTACCCCAACCACTTATTGGTGTACCCTATCTATCTTCCCTGGAACTGTGCGCACAGTTCCAGCTCTATAGGCATTTTCTGGAGTTATAGATTTGGCAAGTGCCAATTTTTGAGAGAACCTCGCGCACAATTGTGCGCGAGGTTCCCTGAGAAATGGCCTTTTTAAAAATCTTTGTGCGCGAGGTTCCCTCAGAATGGCCCATTTTAAAAGGTTTGTGCGCGAGGTTCCATCTATAAGGCCCCAAGTGACCTTATAGACTGAAATTCCTGGAAAAAGGGGGATTTCCAGGGAACCTCGCGCACAAAGCTGTTTGAGAGGGCCATTTCTCCGGGAACCTCGCGCACAAAGGTTTTTGGAAGGGGACCACTGGTAAAAAGGTTTGTGCGCGAGGTTCCCTCAGAAATGGCCCTTTTTAAAAAGTTTGTGCGCGAGGTTCCATCTATAAGGCCCCAAGTGACCTTATAGACTGAAATTCCTCGGAAAGGGGGATTTTCAGGGAACCTCGCGCACAAAGCTGTTTGAAAGGGTCCTTTCTGCGGGAACCTCGCGCACAAAGGTTTTTACAAAGGCCATTTCTCGTGGAACCTCGCGCACAAAGGCTTTTGCATGGAGACCTCTGGTAAAAAAGCTTTGTGCGCGAGGTTCCACGTGAAATGACCCTTTTTAAAAAGTTTGTGCGCGAGGTTCCCTGAGAAATGGCCCTGCTCAAGACGACATCTATAAGGCCATCTTGGCCTTATAGAGACAGCTTTCTATAAGCCCCAGATCCGTCTTAAAGATTTGGCATCTATAAGACACCAGGTGGTCTTATAGATTTCAGAATCTATAAGATGCAAAATGGGCTTATAGATTTGGCATCTATAAGACTCAACATGGTCTTATAGATTTGGAATCTATAAGACTTATAGAGGACAGGGATAGATTGTGTCTCCACAGCAGGGCAGAGAAATATAAGACAGAGGGGATGGTATATCAGAGCAGTGTAAATGTAAAGCAAGGGAATTAGATCCAGAGAGACCAGCACAGATTGAAAGAGGATGGGGGCAGATTCAGGCAGAAGGGGCGCCAATAGATGGTAGAACACTACCATCTGTGAGCAGTTGAATGCCAGAACATCTAGAAGACAATAGAGGAGCAGTAGAATAGCAAGATTCAAGTACACGCAGAGAGGGGAAAGGGATGGTGGTGGAAAGAAAGAAAGAGTGAGTCGGTCACATGATGAAAGTCAACCAAATGATCGGCTAAAGCAACAGCCACAAATAACGTAAACAAAAATACTTTGCGTCATTTCTACCCATGGGCAGGGCCTGAGACTTGAATACATACCTCATGAGATCCTATAGACCCCATCCACGCAAACAAACCAGACGCATGCGCGCTCAATGTGATAGAATAAAAGTGACAAGTCGCGCTAAGGTGACCAAACACACGACAATGAGCAAACTAAAGTTTTGAATGCTTACCAAGCATGTTGTCATCACAGTAGTAATTGTTTTTTTGAGTTCAGCTTTAACTAATAGCCTCTAGCTAAATTGCATCTATAAGGCCACTAGGGGCCTTATAGATAACTAGAGATGCCCATGCTATGTCACACCATCTCACGGATTCATTTTCAATACATCAAACCTTCATACATCATCAATCCTTCATTCGTACATTAGCATGCAATACATCGGCACATTTCTATTGATACAACTTTGCATATATTAAAGAGTAATTAAGATCCCCCTCCCAAGTTGTATGCGTAGTATATCTGTGTTTTGCGCCCCCGCAATGCAATGCGCATTTTACATTGCGGGGAAGCAAAGCACAGACATACCACGCACACAACGTTTAACTACAGGAAACAACGCTGGAATCACAAACCAATAAGTCTCAGAAGAATAAATAAAAGAAATAAATAAAGACGCACTCAAAGGAAACAACGAGCACGAGAATGAAGACAACAGACGTCTGGAGACAAAGTAAAACCCAAGAAAAGAGAGATCTGTACAAAAAACATCAGCGTTATGAAGTGAGGTAAAGAAAACACACAAAACATACCTGAAAAAATAGAACACAGAACGAAAACAAGAGCCCGAGAACGCAGAACCCCTAGAAAAAAAAAAAAAGAGCCCCAGAAAGCAGAAAGACGCAACAGCTAGAAAGAAAAAAAAGAGCCCAGAAAGCAGAACAACGAAACACCTGGAAAAAAAACAAAGAGGAGCCCCCAGAACCGACAAAAATTGAGCCCCAGAACCGACAAAAAAATTGAGCCCCCAGAACCTTCAGGTGTTTTTTGGAACGCCCCCGTTCCCGATATTTATCAACGTCACCGTTGTGGCTCCCACCTAAGCATCAAAGCCCAAAGGCTGAACCCCTGTGGTCACCAATCACACGCCGTTGATGAAAAGCGTGATTGACACAAGCAAAGCTAGTGTGGATCATCTCGAGGCGGCTAACATCCGCGCTGAGGGAGTCGAAAAGGCATCTCGAGGCGACTAGCGCTCTG
The DNA here is from genome assembly GCA_029378395.1 of Mycena leptocephala. Lineage (NCBI taxonomy): Eukaryota > Fungi > Basidiomycota > Agaricomycetes > Agaricales > Mycenaceae > Mycena > Mycena leptocephala. The sequence goes on from JARJLF010000577.1 coordinate 21,638, forward strand.
AGGAAGTCGAAAAAAAAAAAGCCCGGGCCCAGGCATGCCCTGAAAAAAAAAAAAAAAAAAAAAAAAATTAGCCACAGGGGAATATGTAGGATGACGCACCTTGGCCACCTGGCTTGAGCAGCCACCATCAGGAGAAGGACTAGGACCCAGGAGACACTGCTGCAGACAGTGGCATCCTGGCTAGGCTCCAACCTGGACAGTGGTGGTAGGTGGCAAAGTGGCAAAAAACTCGAGATGGTGGTGGTACGAGAACAAAGGGATTGACAGCTGCGTTAGCCGAGCGTGACGATTTTTATCAGGGCAAAACCAAATAAGGCCAAACGTCGGCAGAAAAGGCTGAGATGGGTCAGTTCACTTTCAGGGGTTGCTCGGATGGATCTAATGACCACACCGATGGATTCCCAGACCCAAAAAACAGTGGTACACTTCATCGCAGGTCATTGGAGGCATTGGCTAGCTTCCCAGGACAAAAAAGAGGGTGAAAATACAAGAATTATGCCATATATTACCAGGAAGTTCTCGGTTCGATCCAAGGACCTGTCGAATGGATTCCTGGACCCAAAAAACAGTGGTTCGCTTTTTTTCAGGCCATTGGAGCCATTGTTGGGCTTGCCACAATAAAAAACACCGAAAAAAGTCGAGAAAATGATATGCCATAAATTCAGGTCCTTCCCAGATCGCTCCAGCGACCCCACGAATGGATTCCCAGACTAAAATTAAGGTAGGGAGCGTTTGTTTCAAAAGCTCCGAGATTTTATTGACCTTGGTACAATGAGAAACACTAAAACCTGAGAAAATGATGTGCCATAAAATCAGGGGCTTGTCAGATCGTTCCAGCGACCAGGTTTATGAATTCCTAGACCAAAAATATCTTAGGGAGCATTTACTTCAAAGTATGCAAGACATTATTGAGCTTGCTACAATGAGAAACACTGAAATAGTCGACAAAATGATGCTCCATAAAATCAGGGCTTTCTCAGATCTTTCCAACAACAACGTCAATGGATTCCTAGAGCGAAATTACGTCAGGGAGCATTTAATATCAAATATGCAAGATCTTATTGGCCTTGCTAGGATTAAAAAAACCATGAATAACTTGGGGAGTTCAACTCCCAAAGTCCAACGGGTACTCGTATGGTTCCGGGGACTTCACCATTGGATTCCCCGACCTCGAAAATGGTAGGGACCATTTTTTTGCGAATATTTCTGACCCTTATTACCTTTGCCAGTATTAAAAACAGTGAAAAACCTAGCTAATACCCCATTAAATTTTAACCACGCAAATATATACTATCTTGAGACTCTATAAGCCAGGCGTTTGGCTTATAGATCCCGAATCTATAAGCCAAACGTCTGGCTTATAGATTTAAACGAAGAAACAATTGAACAACAAAAAAACAAGGGGTTGTTTGGTCGTGCGTGGCAACGCCGTCTCGGCGATCGGCGTGCCACGTCGCTTCTCTTCTCCCACCACCACACCACTCGGATGGAAGCCCAACGGCTCGCAGTTTTCAATGGCTACCACTCTGCTTTCATCTTAACTTAACCCTTCCCTAGTCTCCTCTTGTGGCCCTGTACTTCTATTGCTCTGGTTGTCTTCTTCTGGGTAGCTATTTGTCTGGTTTTTTTTTCTGGTGCGTGTTTTTTTTTGTTTTTCACTGTACATAAATACTAAAGTATTTCTAATGTAGCGCTTACACCCCACCCACGCATCTACGCCCGCGCCCGCGCCCGTCTGAGCCCACGGCCCGATGTCCGCTGCCCACGCACGCCCCGCACGCCCGCGCACGCCCGCGTTCACACCGACGAAGTCACCCCGCACGCCTGCGCTCACGTCGACGACGCCGCACGTCGACGACGCCGCCCTTGCGCGCTGCCCGGTCCCCGCTCACCGGCGACGCCGCCTCCCTCGCTTGGGTCCACGTCGACGACGCCGGCCTCACCCCTCGCTTGCGACGCCGCCCCGCCGACGCCGCCCCCGCGCCTGCGTTAGCGTCGACGACGCAGCCCCGCTGCCCACGCCTCCCTCGCCCGCTGCCCCCGCGTTCACACCGACGACGCCGCCCCATCGACGACGGCGTCCGGCTGCCCACGGCCCCCGCGCGCGCGTTCACGTTGACGACGCCGCCCCACGCCCGCGCTCACGTTGACGACGCCGCCGCCTCGCCCGCGCTCACCTCGACGACGCCGCCGCCTCGCCCGCGCTCACCTGACGACGCCGCCGCCTCGCCCTCGTTCGCGTCGACGACGCCGCCCGCTGCCCACGCCCCGCTCGCCCGCCTTCACAGCGACGGCGTCCGCCCGCTCACCCGCCTTCACAGCGACGGCGTCCGCCCGCTCACCCGCGTTCACGTCGACGACGCCGCCTCGCTTGGGGTCACAGGGACGACGGCGCCCCTCGCGCGCTTTCACAGCGACGACGAGGCGCCGCTCGCGCGCACATCGCCGACGCCGCGCTCACGCACCCACGGCTGCGCTAACGTTGTGCGCCACGTTCTGCGCACCGCGCTTTGGGTACGGGCGGCGTCTGCGCAACGCCGCCCCCCCTCGCTGTCTTCTCTCGACCACGCCGCGCTCGCACTCCACGCCCCTTCTGCGCGCGGTGTTCCCCGCCCTTGGCGCTCATCCCCCGCGCTCGCCCCGCGCTCGCGCTTGTCGCCCCGTCTCTGCCCTCGTCCCCATCCCCGCTGCTTCCGCGCTCGTCACCGGCCTCCTGGCTCGCCCTCATCGCCCCGCGATCACCCTCGTCACGCCCGCGCTCGCACCCGGCACCCCGCCCGCGCGCTCTGTGTCCCGCCCCCGCGCTGCTCGCGCCACCGCCCCGCGCTCACCCTCGTCACCCCCGCGCTCGCACCGTTCACCCCGCCCCCGCGCTCTTTGCCCCGCCCCCGCGCTGCTCGTGCCACCGCCCCGCGCTCACCCTCGTCACCCCCGCGCTCGCACCCGGCACCCCGCCCGCGCGCTCTGTGTCCCGCCCCCGCGCTCGTCCTCGTCGCCCCGCGCTCGCCCTCCTCATCTCCGTCACCCTTACCCCCTCACCGTCAAGACGCCGCGCAGCGCGCACTCGGAGTTTCTGCGCCCACGCACCCGCGGCTGCGTCAACGTCCGCGTCCTGCGCACCGCGGTCTGGGCACGGGCGGCGTTGCGCAACGGGCGGCGTCTGCGCAACGCCGCTCGTCTTTTGATCACCTCGCGGCCCGCGCTGCACGCCCCTCGCCCCTTCTATGCGGGGTCTTCCCCGGCCTTCAGCGGACCCGTAGCCGTCGCCTCCGGCCCCTCCGCGCTCGCGCTCGTCGCCCGGCGCTCGTGCTTGTCGCCCCGTCTCCGCCGTCGTCCCCATCCCCTCTGCCTCCGCGCTCGGCACCCCCCTCCGCGCTCGCCCTCATCGCCCCGCGCTCGCACTCGCCCTCGTCCTCGTTGCCCCTCCCTTGCGCTCGTCCTCGTCGCCCCGCGCCACCGCCATCGCGTTCCCGTCGACGACGCCGGTGTCGCCCGTGTTGATGTTTACCCCCGCGGCGAGTCCCGCGCTCGTCGTGCACCTGCGTACTGCGCACCGCGGGTCTGGGTACCCGCTCCTCGCGGTCTTCGCCCTCCTCGTGGTATACACCCGGTCTTGCGCGCCGCGGATCTGTGTACGGGCCGCGTTTTAACGGGCGGTATGGCGCACGACCCGGATTCAACGTGCGGGCCGCCCTCCTCGCAACGTCGAATCCACGGGTTTGGGTTTTGCACCGTCCCCGGTGGCGGCGTATTTGCGGAAGAGCATGACCGGGGTTGGGAGCGGCGTGTGTTTAGTTAGGTTGTTTATGGACGTCTTCTTACTTACCCTGTACCCGCGTCCGTTCCCTTTAATTTACATGATGTATGATACTTGGATTAATAGATCTTTTTACTTGAAATATTTGGACTTGGACGTGAAATCTAACTCGTTGCGCACTCAAGTACTTGTAAATTTCCGTTGGTTTCTGGTGTAATGTGAGGTACGTATATTCAAGCACTGAGTTTCCTTTAATTTAATGGACGATCTGATTCAACCGGACTTGACTGCTTCAAGTTGCGCAGACCGGCTCTTTCCGAATTTCCCTGGATTCAACCCACATTGACTTGCATCGTAAGATTCAAGTTGTTGAAATTGTTTAACGGGACTCATTCTAATTTGATTTTACTTCAAGACTATGCTTGATTCTCTCGACGCGGTCACTGTTCTTGTGGTCACATCTTGTTTGCCATTGGATTTGAAGTCGGGAACTCGGAAACTAATAGATTCTAAGTACTTTTCTGTCCGGTGCAAAACCTGTGATTTATGTTTCGAGTTCTGGAAGTATAAGCAGTTTATTTGTCTTGTAACTTGTTAATTCATGTCAAGTTGAAACGCGCGATTTGGGGACTTTGCACAAACACTCATCTCCTCTGCACATCTGAATGTTTTTGTTTTCTCGTACTTGAACTTGGGTGTTGTGCTACTGAATCATTCATAATTTCCGCTCGTTGACTTGATCCACGTACGTGTTGAAAGAACTAAACTATGAGACTATAGACGAATATGTACTATGCTTACTATCTATTTCCCCCGAACTGTTCTAGGACAATTCCATCCCGAGATTCTTCTTCGTTATAGAATAAAATTTCCCTGCCAAATTTCGCCCCGGGCGAAATTTGGCTACCCCACAGCCTGCCCTATCAGGTACCCAGGTACCGTTCAATGGTGGTAACTATTACTCAGTAGTAAAGGTTACCCTCAAATTCACTCCCGCAGATCTGCGGGAGTCGATTACGTAAAAAAAATATTCTCTTTTCTCAAAATCCACTCCCGCAAATCTGCGGGAGTCGATTACGTAAAAAAATATTTCTCTTTTCTCTTTTCACTTACGCCCACCCCAAATTCACTCCCGCAGATCTGCGGGAGTCGATTACGTAAAAAATTCTCTTTCTCAAAATTCACTCCCGCAGATCTGCGGGAGTCGATTACGTAAAAAAAAAATTCTCTTTTCTCTTTTCACTTACGCCACCCCAAATTCACTCCCGCAGATCTGCGGGAGTCGATTACGTAAAAAAAATTCTCTTTTCTCTTTTCACTCACGTCCACCCAAAATTCACTCCCGCAGATCTGCGGGAGTCGATTACGTAAATAAAATTCTCTTTTCTCTTTTCACTAGGGTCCTATTCCGCACGCCAGCTCGACTCTCATTATCAGAAAATGATTCCCGCAAAAATGCGGGAACGATTTTCATCTCCACGCCTCACTACTTCTCGCCCTTCCATATATGGGCTCCGGCGGTTCGTTGTTTGTGCATGCTTGCCACCACCACCGCGTGCCTGCCTTCTCACCGCACCACCGTCGTCGTCCGCGCTCCCCCTGCATCCACTGTCTCCACAACCCCGCGCCCTCGCTGCGCATCGCGACGCTGACACCGCCGCCTTCCACGCTCCCCGCCAGCGCCGTCGTCCAGGCGCCACAGCGACTACACGACAGCGCCCTCCCGCCCACCCCACCGCCTCCGCCGCCTCCGTGCCGCCGCTCACGATGCCGACACCAACGCCCTCAACATCGCACACCCCCATCTGCACCGCGCTCGCCGTCCCCGCGCCTAGCCGCCCTATCGTCTCCGCCTTCGTGCCCAACGCTCCTGCGCTCGCTGTCCTCGCGCATCCCCACCCCGCGGTCTTTGCCTCTGCGCCCGCTGTCCCCGCCACACCGCTCCATCTCCGTCCCCCTGCCCGCCGCCTCCGTGCCGCCGCTCACGACGCCGACACCAACGCCCTCAACGCCGCACGCCCCCCCATCTGCGCCACGCTTGCCGTCGCCGTGCCTACCTGCCCACCGTCTCCGCCTCCGCGCCGGACACCCCCGCGCTCGCTGTCCCAGCGCTCGCCGTCCCAAGACCTCCCCACTCCACGGTCTTCACCTCCGTGCCTGCCGTCCCCGCCACACCACCCCCGTCTCTGTCCCCCTACCTAGCGCCCACGCGTCCGCCGTCCACGTGCCTCCTCGCGCCTGTCGTTCATGCGCCTTCTCACGCGCGCCGTCCCCGCTTCCGTGCACGCGCCTCCTCGCGCGCGCCGTCTCCGCCCTCGCGCACGCGCACGCGCCCGCGATCGCTGCGCCTACCCGCCCCTACGTCGCTGCCGTCCCCGCGCCACCTCGCCCCCCTGCTCCGTGGCCGCTGTCCTCGCGCCCGCCTCGCCGATGCACCGTGCCTGCCGTCCTCGTGCCCGCTGTCTCAGTCTCGCAAACGCCGTGTGCGTCCACAGCGCCCTCTGCGCCGCCTCGCCATAGGTGCGCAATCTATCCTTAAATCACTTCCTGCTGGCTAATCTCCGTCTCGTCCGCCCGTGTTCTCTATCACCGCCCTCCCTCGTGTCCCCCAACCCCTGCGTGCACGTTTGGGCGCCGCCGATTCCCCGCGCGAGCTCAGGCACGCCAGAAGATCGAGGCATCAACGCATGGCTGCACTCGCAGCCGTGCGCGATCCCTCGATCTCGTGTTGGCCTGCCCGCGCGCACCGAATCCAGCGGCGTAGCGTTTTTCCCGGGAGTTTCCCTGGCGAATCTCGTTAGGGCAATGAATGGCACTCGGAACTCACCTGAACAAGCAGCGTACATGCCGCACTCGAGACGTGCGCTTCAAGTCAGTCAAATGCGACGCAAACCGTCGAGGTAAGGTCTGTGATCATTTCTTGGCTTCATTTCGACGTGAACGCACCTCGTCTGCACGGATTCCACGATACTGGCGGTGTCGATTCCAGAACCAACGGCCCGCACACACCTATAGGCGCTTGCACGGTGTCGTGGGGTCGTCTTGACCGCGGATCGTTGCGGTTTCGCCTCCCAACCTCGGTCGGCGCTAATGAGCTTTAGGGTACAACATGCGCGCGCGCACTTTACCTGTGCTGATTTTGGTCTTCGACCTTGCGCAGGGACAAACGAAAAATTGCGGCCCCAACACTTTGTGAACCAAGCCGTGGTGTCCGCACTTAAACGATAGTTTCTCCTCGATGTTCCGGAGCAGTACGGGCTGGATTTTGTATCTGGCCGCTGATTTCATAGCTGTGTCTCTCGATTTCCCGTTTGCTTGTAGCCGGTTCATCCGTTTCGGGCGTCAACGTTTAATCTTTCTCCCTGGAATTCTGTGGTGAGTTTGGAACACGGCCGCAAGCTGATGCTTCCACCATATGGTCACTGCGCAATGAGCCACCCAATCGGAGACGCAAGGTAAGGCGTACATTTTCATTTCTATTGAGATACGTCTTCACAAGATACTTCAGGCGTCCAGTTGTATCTAATTTAGCGTTCATCCAGCTTTCCATCCGGGCCACTACGTCAGCCCGGCATTTTCATGGACTTCGAGTGGTATGTCTTAAATCTTACCGCCTGTTTCCGCTCAGTCCATCCTTACGTTCATATTCTTGGTAGTCCGTGTGCTTTCTGTAATCGCTTGGGCGGATGAATCGTTGTTCTAGAACCCAGTCAGCAGTCAGGTTAGTGCTTTATACAAGTTCCGCAACCGCTCGTATGACAGTGGCGTCTATTGACCATCTCAACTTCCTTTGTTAGCACCATATTCCACGTTTTTAACGCCAACACTACTCAAGCAAACGCCCAAAGCTGCGTTCCTCGTCCTTTGCGCGTCGACTCCATGTCCTACCGTGAATTCAATACACAATATCTGGTTGCTTCGGCCCACAACAGAAAATGTTAGCGGAATTTATCACAAAGCCCGACCCCGAATCGAACGAGGCTCTGCATAGGATACAGCACACGGTGATTGTTTATGTATCTGCAGGCGCTATAGGTCTCTCATTACGCAAGTAAGACCCGCCGGTTTATGCAGAAAAAACTATACTCGAACTCAGGGGCTAGAAGAATGAATCTCCACGCCACAACTGATTATTCTTGCTTGAAGACCATCTCCCTGGTGCGAATCTATATTCTCAATGCTTTTGACTCCGGAACTCAAAAATTGTCAAAGACAGTCAGCGGTAAAACATGTCTACACTGACTTATGACCCAACCCCGGATCGAACAGGGTTTTTAGGCGTGGCGGTATCTGGTCTGTATATACTGTGGTACGTCCCTCATTTAATTCAATGAATTGAATAATTCTGCGAAGGCGCAGGTTTCAGCGCCTCCTGAACATCTGGTACTTATATTTCTTCCGTATCTCCACCACGAAACTCAAGCCTAATTATCAGAACGCCCAGGGTGCAAAAAACACCTACTGAAACTTTCAAGACTATGACACGGCGCCGAATCGAACGGGGCTTCCACGTGCAAAAACGTGCAACGCCCGAAAAGTTCAACGGTTGGCAGATCCGCATCAGCGCTACCCGGTCTTCATATATCCCGGTAAGTCCTCCGTTTCATGGCCTACCTCTCACTGTTCCGATCCTCCTCCAACGGACAGATCTTTACAGCGCTCTCATGAGTTACCAGCGTCATGAGGCTCTCACAAAAATAATTATTCCCGCCGCAGAATTCACGTTCATGAAATCTCTGAGTGACGCACCACCGCTAGCGCCAGGTATCCGGATGAGATGCATAGGTTGATTCATGAATTTCTCAACACGGTCTTCGTGCTTTCTGTGCCAAGTCGTCAAGTACGGTTTTTAACGAAGCGCACACCCGGCCGGTACTGTGTTACCTCCATTTACATCCCCTCCTGAACACCATTCAATTTGAACTTTTCATAGTACGCCGAATTTCTTCATAATGTTAGATTTAAATTTACCCCCAGCTCTCGATAGCGATGTCCGCACGCGGGAGACTACTCCGGGCGCGCATGTCACGTTGGCCACAGCCGAGTGCGTGCATGTGAGTCGCCCTGCACGCGTGCGCAAGTCCCTGCGGTATCCAACGCGCTCGTCGTCTTCCCGCGCGAGAACTGCCCTGGCGCACCGCGTCAAATCAAGCCCGCGCCCAAAATTGCAGCACATGCGCCCTGGGTCTGCGCCCACTCTCCCGACGCCTCCTTGTCACACCGCGCAAGACTCCCTCCCGTGTTTGAAACAAGGGGACGCCGTCAGTAGGGTTCCCGCAGAATTTCGAGTCAGAGTTACTATACCTGTGAATTCTCGCTGAGCAGATGCTGAATGTAACTTGTTTGACCTGAATAGGAGAGAAAGGCTCGAGTCAGTCAATGTGTTCTCGAGCACAGTGCCGCGTACATACCTCGACTGCAGACACTCGTGCCCAAGATGTCCAGCTCGAAAATCAAATTCGGGAGCCTGCTGGCCGAATCAAAGCGGTCAGTCTCCGGATGGCAAGTGGAAATCGAAGGGAGTAATAGACTTACCTTACAGCAGCACGCAATAAATGGTGCCGTGTTGAGTCTCCTGTCGAATACTACATAGATGCATACTACATGCGAGTCAGTTGCGCGGTATTTCAAGATGAAAATATGATTCTGACCTCGCTGGCATCAAGTCAAGAGAGAGTCGAGGTCTCCATTGACTCGAATGGAATACTGCTCCAGAATTGAACGAAATTTCAAGTTTGAGTGCTATTCGGGATCTGTTGAGTCTGAGTTTTCGACGCGAATAATTGGAGAAATGCACACCTTCTAGTAAACTACCAAGACAAGCCGCTCGGCCCAGTGTTGATTCGGAATTGAATGTGAAATGCTTCAAGTTGATACGCTGCGATTATCAAGTTAGAGAGTTGGATTGGGAAGAGTCGGGTTGAAACTCACCTAGAAAGCAAACCCTCAGCGCGTTGGGTCCCGGATTGAACTAGCGGGTGCAATGGGGCTACGTCCTAAAACCGCAGTCAGTTCAACGGTGACTGAGATAGAGGAGGGTGACGTTTACCTCGAGGCGTTGACGATGTTGTTGTCAAACTGTGCCCAAGCGACGCACGGCGATCAAAGTTTAAGTCAAAGCGTAAATTCCGGGGCCAGTTGAAGTGCCACTCCGAGGAATCTACGGCATAGATGAGTTGAATTGGACGGATATTTAATGGAATGGAATCAGACGCACCTCGAACATCAATTTGACCGTTAGCATCACGTTGAACCTGACGTGTGGTTCAAGTCCGATGATAAACCTGAACAGAGAGTGAAGGAGTGGACGTGGTAATAAATATGTTACACACCTACCTTCATGCTCAAGTAAAGACCAACTTGAACTCAAACTGGATAGACGTCGTACTTGACTAGATCAACTACAATTCAGTCAACGATAAACAAATTAAATTAAATTGAGCAGACTGATTGAGTTGTACGGCCATAGTTTCGGCCTTCCGAGACGCAGACACTGCTAGCCTACATCAAATCAAGCCAGTTGAACCAAAGACGTTTGAAGCGGGCTTACCTCGAGTCAAAGGAGCAAAGCTTCGGCCTTCAGAAGAAAGTTAGAACTAAGATCAACTTGGATCTAATCAACGATAACCCAGTCAATCAATAGATGATGCACAAAAAGATGAACTGCTTACTCGAAATATATGGCATAGTTTTGGCCTTTGAAACCTCAGCACAGAATGGCATGGTTTTGGCGCATGAAGATCTTAATTGAATTGAGTCAGTCAACCTTGAAGTCGATTGATATTAGATCCAAACTTACCTGGTGTTGAAGTACAACGTGAAGAGAGTTGAGTTGAAGGACGTCGAACTAAAGGTAAACTTGAAGAATCTAATCAAATGTAAGTCACTCAGCCAATGAAAGAAATTGAAGCGGCCGTACCTCGAGAGACACAAGCATAGTTTTGGCCTCTGAGAACTCGGCGCGCGAAACAGCATGGTCCCGGCGGATCCCCGGGATAGATCTTAGGTTGAATCAAGTCAGTTCATGTTAAGTTGCTCGAAATTATATCCAAACTAACCTGCTTGCGATACAACTTGAAGAACGCTGACGAAGAACGTTGAGTTGAAGGACATTGAAGTCACGTCTAACGATAAATCGGTCAGTCAAGAGATCGTATACAAAACTGCGCTGGGTGACCTCAAGATATACGGGCATAGCTTCGACCTCGGAGATCTCGGCGCAAAATGCCATGGTTTTGGTCATCTAGGATAAAGTGACGAGAGTCAGTATTGAAGTGGATTGAGACTACATCCGACTGACCTGGTCGTGCGATACAGCTTGAAGTTCACCTGAAAGACGTTGAAGGCGAGGTAACTGAACAAATCTCCAAGTCAGCCACTGAACGTTACTGAGAAATGAATCGACTGACCTCCCGATACGCGGGCAGAGCTTCGACCCTTGGGAGCCCGGCACGGAAGGCATAGCCTCGGCGATTTTCTGAGATAAATTGGTCAGTCAGTATTGAAGATTGGATCGAAACTGACCTAGTTCTGATGAAACTTCAAGTACGTTGAAAGCGTTTGAAATGAAATCTAATGAACAATGATCAAGTCAGTCAATGTCTGATACACAAGGAAATGAATCGAGCGGACCTTAAGATATTTGGCTATAGTTGCGGCCTCCGAGAGCGCATGGCCATCGAGCATAGGTTCAATCTAAAGACAATAAATCCAGTCAGTCGATGCTGAAGCGAAAATTAGATAGCCCACGCACCTGTTTACATTTGGCGATAAGCTCCGGCTCTGGAACCATTGCACGGCGGAGTCGAATAGTGACGTCAAGTGGTAAAAGCTAAAGTTGGCTAGCAAATGATAATGGTCAAATGAATGTAGGAGACGCACCTGGTTGAATACGACCACATCCCCGTCCTTGATGTCGTCGGATTGGAAGCCAGTCAAGCCTTCGTAACAGAGAAGTCAATAAAAGTCAAGTGAAGATAGGTAGTCGACGTAGCGCGTTTCAAATCAATACAGCGATAGTGCCGGTATGTACAGCGATAGTTCCAGCGTGTACATCTGGAAGGAACGCGGCGAGGATTTGGTTGAAGTCTGAGGGAATGAAGTCAGTAGTGGTCGAAGAAGCATTAGACATTACACGCAGCAACGAGCCCAGTGAACCGATATCCTACAAATTGCGGCTTGTGGAGTGAAGTGGTAAAAGCTAAGAAAAAATAAAGTGTGTTAGCAAGAGATAATGCTTGGATGGATATTGGAGATGCACCTGGTTGAATAAAATCGTAGCCCGTCCTCCGAAAGCCTCTTCGTTGGATTGAAGGTCGGAGTCAGTCCAGCCTGTGTAAGAAGTCGATAAAGGGTAGACGAATTATACCGACGCACCGTGTTCCGACTCCGTGCAGCGATTGTTTCGGGGTGTACACCTGGAAGCAGCGCGAAGAGGATTTGGTTGAAGTCTAAGAAACATGAAGTCACCCCAGTAATCCTCGGGCAGATGCTCAAGTCGTCGAGTTGGAGGTTCCAGGCAAGCCTGGCTGATCGGACCGACTCGCCGATAGACGCCTCACCAAACACGCGCACATGCTTCCTTCTTGATCTTCACTCTCTCGAGTCGTGTTTGGATTGCCTGCCCGTACGTTTCCTCTCCCTCTTTCCCCCTAATCCGGGGCGCCCTCGGCCGCGGAGCTCCTCCCGCTGCACGAATCGCAGATGCAGAGCCCGACGGACTATCAATACCAAAACAACTCGTACACGAGCTCGCCTGGGCGCCCGCCCAGCGCCTATTCGTACGGTGGCACCGCACGCCCGCACACGCGCTCCGAGCGGCATTTTTCTGCGTCCACGCCGCCATCCTCGTCCCACTCCTCCTCGTCGCATGGCCATGGGGTGGGGGCGATGCGCTGCGGCTCACGCGCACGCCGAGCCGCCTCGGCGCTGAGGCTCAGCGGGTGGTTCGCGCATCTCGCGGGCAGCACGTCGGATCTGTCGCTCGCGTCGACGGTCAGCGGGAGTTTGAGCCATGGGGTGAACACCGCGAGCGCGCTCGCCTCCTCCACCTCCAGCCTCCACCTCCAGCCGCACCGCGCGCAACTCCAAATCTCCATCGCGCAAGGGTGACTTGTCCTCATCCACTACCACGAATAACTCGACGTCGACACGCAAGGCCGAGTCGAGCAACACGCGGAAGGAGAGCAGCGGAGGAGGAGGAGGGGGCAGCAAGACGAGCCTGCTCGACACGCGGCGCCGGATAGAAGTGCGGAGCCGATCTGGCTGCTGGGGGTGCCTGGGCGCGCGTCGCCGCTTTTAACCTTTCTCATTCACATTCACACCACGCGCATCTCCCGCATCCGCATCCGCGCTCCACTTCGCACCCTTCCTCTCACAACTCCCACTCGACTTCCACCTCGCACCCCGCCTCAAATACGCATGCGGAAGTGCAGATATCAACCTGCCCATCCGGGACCTGGCGGGGCTGAGCAGGGGGGACGCCTACGTGGGAGGGGTTCACGAGCTCTCCCTCAGATTCCACCTCTAGTTCCGCGACGTATACTTTGACAGGAGGCGGAGGAGCGGGAGGACGAGAAACAGGAGTGGGCGCGGCCGAGGAGGAGAATGGGAGCGGGGGTATTAGTTTTGAAAGTGGGCCCATCCGCACCATGCGCCGGGGATGAGGCACTCGCCGTCTAGGTACGTGTTCCTGCCTTCTCTCATCCATCCATCCCTCCCCTTCGCCTCCCTTGTCCCTCGTGCTCGACGTCTCGTTCCCCATTCTCCCTTCATCCTTACCTCTCCATTCGTCCTTTTGCCATTGTGGTCATATCCGCACGCCTTCCCCTTCCTTCGCGATCCTGGCCACCCTCTTCCCATCCTTTACCCTCTTGTCATTATTATCTCGCGTCGCCTCCCCATCCTCCCATTCCTCCTTCTTCGCCATCGCGCATTCAGTGATACTAACCCTCCTCTCCACAGCTCCGTCTCCTCCCACTCTACCTCCGGCGCCTCCTACAACACCTCCACCTCGCGTCGACGACCTCCGCCCGCGGGACCAAGAAGAAGTGGTGGCCGCTCCCCTCGATGGGCATGGGCATGGGCGGGACGAAGGGCTGAACGAGCGACGTGGGGTAGGGGTGCATGCTGCGGACGGGCCAGAGTCTGCTTGCGGCGGGGCTGGGGCAGGTTGGCGGTCAGTGGCTTTTTTTCATGCTGCTTTGCATTTCTTTCGTGCCTTTTTATGCCCGTCTTTCCTTTTCCTTCTTATGCCGTTTTATCTTCCGTTTTTTCGTCGTATTTGACGCTGAGGCGATTCCATCTTCGTTTTTGCGCGTTTTTCTCCTCTGTCTCTCCCTGCCCTCTGTTCTTCCTCGTCTTTCTTCCCCTTCCCCATTTTCTTGATTTCGCACTTGATAATTCGGCCTTCACAATTTATTCATTTTCTTATGTAATTACTCCCTCCACTTCTCCACCCAATATCGACATCGCGTATCGCTTTGCATACGGGCTAACCCTGCGCGCGGGACGAGGACGGATGTCTCACGTGTCGCGCGGTGGGGTCGAATGGGGTGTGGGCGTCGGGGATGGGCGGCTGGCGGGCGATTTACGGCTAGCGCCCCAGGCTGATCGATGTCGAGGATGGGAGTTATGTGGATGGCCGAGCCGTTGGCGGGCGGGCGTCGCTGGGAGGCGTCGCTACCGCTTCCGCCGTTCGCTGACGTTCTGGTGGCGTTGTCGCTTTTTTTGACTCCCCCTTCCGTCCTTTATTCCACTTCGCCTTCCTGCTCTGCCTCCACTTGATGCCGACGCTGATCATTCTTTCTTCACAGACCTACTCCCCTTCCCGCCCACCACGCGCGGCTCCTCGTGCACCGCATGGCGCTCGCGGGCAAGGCCACAGGGAAGGACGTGGGGATGTAGGTAGCCTTGCGGAGATGGGATCCGCGGAGGGGACGGGCAGGCGGCGTGAGGGGAAGGGCGTCGTCGGCGGGGTCGTGAGCGGGCTGCGCGCTCGTGCGGAACGCGGAGAGGGAGAGGGCGAGGATACTGTGGAAGCACGCTTCCCCGGTAATGTGTCCGCGCCGCATATGCTGGACCGCGCTGCGCACCGACGCGGAGAGGCGGTACACATTGCGCGCGCGCTGGAAAGGGGTTCGTGACGAGCTGCGGTCCCCGCCGTGGGATAGAGGGGATGGAAGGAAATCCCCGCACCACTGACGGCGGTGGTGGCGGGCCCGAGCGCAAACTTCGCGCGGGAGGGACCACGAGGATGAAGGCTACGGGCTCTGTCTCCGCGCTCGCCGCGCGTCTCCTCCGGGAGCTGGGCAGCAGATGTCCGTCGCAGTGCATGCGCGGGCTCGGAGACGGGCTACGCGTAGGCTACAGGCATCTCGCGCGAGGAAAGGTGTCGTGGGTGGGTTCGTGGGCGGGCTGCGCGGACTGCGGGCACGGAGGAGGAGACCAGAGCATGACGATGAGCATGCTCCGTGGTATATGGGTCCTGCAAGCGCCGATGAAGAACCCGTACGACCGCGACACGGCGTCCCCGCGGGCTACTCCCCTACCCCGACCCACAGCCTCACCGGTCGATGATCTTGCGGCTCCCGCCGACGGCGCCGGCGAAGACGACAAGCCCGTTTCCGTCCACGCGCGCCCGTTCCCCAGACCAGCGCATGTCCGCGCACGACGTCCCCCACCCACAGAGCCGCACGGCCATCAACTCAGGGGTTCCGCCCGCGCGAAGTCTCGCACTCCCAACTCTCTCTCCTCCCCTCATTCCTCCCCCTCGCACTCGGCTCGCGCTCCTCCACGACCTCTTCGTCCATCCGCCCCCCATCCCGACGGCGATTTAGGTGTAAAATACGACCCCCGAAATGGCAGAGCGCAGCGGAGGCGCTGGTTACGTTCACGCGCGCAGTCACTTCGCGTCCCCGTCGCACCCTCGTATTCCATCCGACTGTGCTGGATGCTTAGTCTCCGCATCGTTTTGCACTCACCTATCTACCACCCAAATTCGAAATTCGAAATTCGACCCCTTCCTTTTACTTCACTTCTTATCTTGTTGTTTCTGTACTCCCGTCGTACTCATCGCTGTTCAGATGATCTTCTTACGCCTTGTCGTTATATTTTTACCCATGTTTTTCTGCCTCTTTCCCGATTCGGCGAGCGAAGGACCGTCGGCATCTGAAATTACTAACTTCTACAAACAACTCTCCGTCTTCATCCAATCCCCGCGCCAAAATCCAAACCGTGGATGCTGATCTTCAGCTTTTGGCTGCCCTACTCGCTACGACGCCCACTCTCCGTTCTCAATGACAACATCCATTGCCCACGACCCCATTCTGCGTCGGTTCGCTGTTTACACCTCGGCAGTGTCGGCACTCGCATTTTTTGCTGCTTCCTTAACCGTCTCGTTCTAGTGTCCCCTTGTGCCTCCCATCCCCCTGTCCGCCTTTGGGTTGGCAGTCAGTGTACCTAGATGGATCTCGGGCACGAATCAGAGTTAGGCCTAGCCAATACTCATGTGAAAGAGATTCAGTACGGGAACCACCAGTGTTCTCTCCGCTAGTTCTAGGACACCCACTCTCCCGCTCCTTCTTAATTCCATCCACTACTGCCCAAATCTTTCCGCCGTTCTTGCGATTTTCGTTATGCTGTGCGTACCGGCGTTTCGTGTTCCCCTACCCCTCGGTAGTCTCCCTCGGAGCATCATCTGTTCTTGTCGCGCGTCTCGATTTCCTCGTTCCCTTACGGTCTATATGTGCAGCGCGTCCTTTGGCGGGCGGACGCGCCAGCGCGTTTGTACATCCGCAGACGACATTGCAAGCTAGCTTCGGACTTTCCAATGTGCCCTGGTCTAGTCTACATTTCTGTACCCGCACTCTGGCACCACTTGTCACTTATCTCAGCACACACACTGTAGTCTGGTTCTTTGCATCACATCAAGTCGTACCGTTTATTGAACACGCACGATGATACCTCGGTCAATCTTGTAACGTTTTGAGAATTTCCTCTCCTAGATGAACCACACGAATATGTACTGATGTGGGACCATGAGTATTGGCATGTGCCGGAGTCGAAAGGGAGCACTAGAGAAATGGGAGTTCCGCTCAAAGCCACTCTGGAATGAAAGTAGGACTGCCTCGTGCGCACCGAGGACGGAGATCGGTGCGAAGCGCTCGCGCGGCGACAGTTGAAGAAACCACGATCAGGGAAGTAATGTGCGGTCAAGAGGATGGAGGGTAGCCTGAGACTACGTACTTTAACGCTGCACAGTGCATTCCGCGTCCTCCGCGCCGTTCTCCCCTCCCCCGACGTGCGCGTCCACGCGTTTTCCAATGTCAGTGCTGGGGACAGAAGTGGGTTGCACACGCGCAGTGCCAGAGCAATCTAGAGCAGAAATAGCGAAGGAGGAGGAGTAGAGCTCGGAAGCAGTGAAAGCAGACAAAGCAGATGCAGAAAGCGCGAAGGTGGGGAACGAAACGAATCACTGCGCAAGCCGTAGCTGACCCCTCCGACGAGATCCCATCAACCGGCAAGATATGGAAATCCACAAAACACAAAGATTTATCAAGAAGCGCGCGCTTCTTCCTCTGGATGTCGCTGCACGGTGGATACAAAGTTGGTGGACACTGGGAAAAAATACCTGGCCACGAGGAAAAAGCGACCTGTAATAAGTGCGGGATAGTAGAGTCAATGGAACATATACTGACAAAATGTGAGTCCCCGGGCCAGAAAGAAATCTGGGAACTTGCGAGCGAATTGTGGGAACTAAAGACAGGGGCCAGTTTACCCCCACCTACGTTCGGCCAAATTATGGCATGCGCGGCGATCAAACGCCAGGACGCGGGTACAACGCGTCTCTTCAGACTACTCGTCTCGGAGTCGGCACACTTAATCTGGAGGATACGCTGTGAACGTGTCATTCAAGGGAAAGGCCCGGCATCCCAACGCGAAATCCACAACCGATGGCTCAAGTCAATCAACAACAGACTTGGTATTGACTGCGCTATGACAAATGAAGTAAAATATGGAAAGAAAGCTATAAAAAAGGGACTAGTACTCAAGACCTGGAAAAGAGTACTAAAAAATGAGGAGACTCTCCCAAAAGACTGGACATGGGAGACCGGGGTATTAGTGGGTATCGGCTGATGGACAATGATAGGGGCCCCGCGGCTAACTACCGCGGGGACCCTTGAGTCTTCAACCGGAGCCCCACATATCGCGTCGCGATAAGATCGGACGCGAATGCGTGTGCGCATTTCCTCGGGTGGTCTATAATTCCTCTGGCCGGGTTCCAAGTCCATGGCCTCAAACTAGCGGGTTGAACGGACGACTATGTCGGCCCAATGGTGCATGGAAGCGCGCAAGCGCTAAACAGCACCGGAGGGGAGCCTTTACTTAAAGGCTGTCGAACTCAACCATTATTGCGAGCTTCGCTCGCAATCAACGCTCCACAAAAAAAAAAAAAAAAAAAAAAAAACGAATCACTGCGTTCCCAGGCCGCGGAGACAGAGCGTGTGTCCGTGGACGGACGTGTGCCGAGACGTCTCGGCAGACCCTGTCGCCATAACGGCTGCACAGCTTGGTTTCCCTAGACGGCCGTGTGGCGGCCGTCATGTAGACAAACCCTTCCTCCCTGTACGTCCACGTCGCGACACACCTCCGCATACCACCGCACACCTCGCCCAACCTCTGCTTTCCGCCTTGCCCAGCTACTTGCAATATACGTACTGCGAATGGCCGCCTGTACTGTGTTATGATATAAATGACTTCATAAAAGTTTAATCCTGATTTATGGAGACCTCCGACCCTGGTCGTTGTAAGGCACGAGTCGTGGTCGGTCGTAGTGGGGCCCCTCCGGTCTTTGACGCTCGCCGTCCTTTACGCTCACCATGCATCGTCGCGGCGGCCACCAACAACCATCCAATATGCACCCAATGCGTTACATGGAGGTTCCTCCCGGAGACCCGTAAATGTCGCATTAAGTAGCTTTAGAATTCGTCTCAGTGAGTCTGTAGCTTTCAAGATCCGTCCCAAGGTGGCACTTTACAAGGTCAATCTAGTCGCATTGGCCTTGGGCATCCTCCGTATGTAGTGGCCACAAATGATGCATGATTTGCTCACAGTCCTGTAGCTTTACTCATGCTGCTAATATACGACCGTCGACGCTTGACACTCCAACTTCCCGTAATGCCTTCGGCCGCTCTACCTCGCTCAACGCCATTCCTTCGACGCAAGAAAGCCCCTCTTACAATGTCCTGAATACACCGAGGCCGATAAATCGATACCAATCCTATCTATCTTATCCTATCTATCTTATCCTGGAATTGTGCGCACAATTCCAGCTCTATAGGCTTTTTTGGGAGTTATAGATTTCACAAGTGCCAATTTCTCGAGGAATCAGGCGCACAATTTGTGCGCCTGATTCCTTGAGAAATGGCCTCTGTGAAAAAGTTTGTGCGCATGATTCCCCGAGAAATGGCCTCTGTGAAAAATAATTCCATCTATAAGGCCCCAGATGGCCTTATAGATGAAAAATTGCGGTGAAATGGCCATTTTCCAAGGAATTATGCGCACAAAACTGTTCAAAGGGGCCTTTTCCAGGGAATCTCGCGCACAAAGTTTTTAAAAAGTGCCTTTTCCTGGGGAATCTCGCGCACAAAGGTTTTGACAGGAGGCCTGTTGCAAAAAGGTTTTGTGCGCATGATTCCACGAGAAATGGCCTGTCTGAAAAAGTTTGTGCGCATGATTCCACAGGAAATGGCCTCTGTGAAAAAGTTTGTGCGCATGATTCCCTGAGAAATGGCCTCTTTGAAAAAGTTTGTGCACGAGATTCCCTGAGAAATAGCCCTTTTTAAAATGTTTGTGCGCGAGATTCCCTGAGAAATGGCCCTGCTCTAGACACCATCTATAAGGCCATCTTGGGCCTTATAGAGACAGCTTTCCATAAGCCCCAGATCCGTCTTAAAGATTTGGCATCTATAAGACACCAGGTGGTCTTATAGATTTCCAGATCTATAAGACGCAAAATGGGCTTATAGATTCGGCATCTATAAGACTCAACATGGTCTTATAGATTCGGAATCTATAAGACTTATAGAGGACTGGTGTAAATTGTGTCTCCACAGCAGAGGGAAAAAAATGTAGGACAGAGGGGGATGTTATATAAGAGAAGTGTAAAGCAAGAGCATTAGATCCAGAGAGACGAGCTTAGATTAGGCAGGGAGAATGGGCACAGATTCAGGGAGAATGGGTGCCAAAAGATTTAGCACCATCTGTGAGCAGCTGAAAACCAGAACATCTAGAAGACAATAGAGGAGCAGTAGAATAGCAAGATTCAAGTACACGCAGAGAGGGGAAAGGGATGGTGGTGGAAAGAAAGAAAGAGTGAGTCGGTCACATGATGAAAGTCAACCAAATGATCGGCTAAAGCAACAGCCACAAATAACGTAAATAAAAATACTTTGCGTCATTTCTACCCATGGGCAGGGCCTGAGACTAACTATATTATTGGGTATATGGATCCATCCATATATGATTGCCGATCGCTTACTATATTTAGGTATTCCTGTATATATACCCAAGAATACACCTGTACCACCCATACTACCTATACTTACTACCTACAATGTCGTCGAGATCGCCCCGCATGTTGCCGATGTCTATATTGTCATTGCAATAAAATTCTTGCAAGTCCTCCTTTCCCTGTTGTAACACATATTGTCAAACCTCTGGGTGACTTAAAAAAACGCTGCTATCCAAGGACAGTACCGCTGGTGAATGCCCAAATACCTGTCAATATGAATTGCTTTTTTTCTGACCCCCCAACTTACCTCTTCCATCAGCGGCGGCAACGGCCATGAAAAGGTTACTGATATATTCCTTGCCGCGAGCTCACGCCAGTCAAAAACAGAACGAGCCACGCACCACTCTCTCACACATTAATCAACCAAAATGTGGCTGTGCCTTTCTCAGCCAGCCATTTTGTGACCGTGATTCTGGTCACAACACTAATTTATTATATCTGTAGCTGCAAAGCCACCGTCACTCCACCACACTTCATTCTACATCAGTCTCAACAAACACAGAGCTCTTTTCCGTCTCCAAGGTCACTTCTTCTTCCATGCTGCTGTCCGTATCAACGACGACTTCTTCCTCACTCTCACTCGTATAATTCAAATTGTCCATAAAATAGTCCCAGTCCCTGTTTTGACCACGCACTGGAACACCATACTGTCCCCTTGGTCAGTGAATAATCTCAGTCGGTTAAACAACGTACAATCAGATCCTCCCTACTCATCCCACTACGTGGCTGAGTGTCACAGTCAGGGACCTCGGGCAAATCCTCATCGCTGAGCGATGGGCTTCTGCTCGACAAGTCCTTTGGAGAGGATTCGCGCGACTTGGGATCAGGCGTGGTAAGAGAAGCCTGCTCGATGGTACTAGGGACGGTCAGAGTAGTCGATTCTGGGTCGATTCTGACACTCGATTCTGAGAATTATTTATCGTGGGAGAATCGTCGAAAACGAGAATCGACTCAGAATCGTCGAATCGACTCTGGAGTCGATTCGACATCGATTATCGTGTCGATTCTGATTCTGACCCTTGTTCATCACAAACCTTCAATTTCGTCACAAATTGCTTACTGTGTGAGTATCTTCCTTCCTAATTTTCCGATTCTCCCTGGCTGCCGGTTTTTCCTCGCGATTCTTTTTAGGTTCTGGTATAAAAGTCTTCGAAGCACATTGTAATCAGCTGTAGAATCTGACCAGAAATTTTCTTCAGAGGTGGGCAACAGATTTTGATTTATTGAGCCCAGAATCACAACAAGAATCGCACCAAGAATCGAAATTCCGGTTGGGGCGGTCAGATTGATTGAGAGCTTTAAAAAGAATTTCAATGGTCTTGTTCTAGGACTGCATATGTTCCATACCTGTTTTGGGATTCAGAATACACCCTGCTCATCTGAAATGAAATAGAAAATGTAAGGTTCGATTCCTCCCATACCCGAACACTTCGGAGAAAAGGGAACTTTTTATACTCAGAGCAACCCGCCCGTTAATTTAGTCCCCAATAAATTAGACCAAAGATATAGAGAAAGTAATCGGGTGTGGCGCCCGGCGCACAACTGGTGTCCTTGCCTTTATGGTCTCGACAGATAGACGGGGTTCGACTCTCCGCACCCGAATGTGTCGGATCCCAGGAAACCTTTTCCATTCAGAGTAACCCGCCCGTTAATTTAGTCCCTAATAAATTACACCAGGAGTACAGAGAAAACAATCGGGTTTGGTGCACAGTGCAACGCTGCAATCCGTGCAGTTCCTTTCATCTTGTACTTCGCAGCGCTGGGGTTCGATTCCCCGCACCCGAATGACTAGTCAATATCTATCACCTCTTTTTGGCTGGCCCGCTTGGGAACGTACGAGGAGAAGGTATTTTTTTAATATGGATTACATGGGAGAACCTGATCAAAGAGAGCATAGCATCTAGGCAAGGAGTCGGGTGTGGTGTATGGCGCACAACTGCTGTCCTTTGGTGGTGCTTAGATAATCAGAGGTAGTCAGACGGGGTTCGACTCCCCATACCAGGACCCTTGATTATCAGTTGGTAGGTCGATCCCCGGTTCAGACAAAATCTCCATATTAGCCAGCCAAGGTCGGATTGAAGTTCGGACAAAGCCCCTGGCCAATGGCAAGAGGTCAGACTCAAAGTTCGGACATCGGATCCATTGTTAGCTCAATATTTAACCAGTGTTGTCCCACCTTGCCGGTTACCTTACTTGACGTCCTTCATGATGCAAGCCGAATACTTGGTCAGGCAATGGATTATGCGCGAGATTTTTTGGTTTTTTTAAGCGGTTGCGGGGGCCTTTTTGGTCGAAAAGAAATTGAGGTTAGATGCAAGTTCGGACAAAATGTCAGACTTTTGTCTCAGTAGAGGCAGAATTAGCGCAGAATTATGCCAACAACGATTTTTCCGACATAACACGACTGCAATAATACCGATTTCTACTTCCCTCACATGAAAAATCAGTCCTGCCATCGAGATGGCTACCATTAAAGCCGAAGGCGACCTCGCGCCTTTTTCAAAGTTCAACCAAACATATAATGATTTCGCCGATGGTACGTAGCAACAGGAGTCCGATTCAACCTATTTCCAAGCCTCGTCACCTTTCTGTGGCGACCCAAGTTACGCTGGGACAGTCACAGTAAAGCAGTTGGTAGGCCCAACTAAAGACGTATTCGTGGGTTAGTATAACCGGTTCAAAATTTGCTCTATGTGCTTACCCAGTGCGAAGCTGCGGATGAGAAAACAGTGTGATCAGTACAAGTATGACCGTCAAAAGAAAAATATAAGAACTGACGTCCCACAGGCCCCAATGAGGCCTACACTGACATCGAAGGGCCGAATCTTGATGGCGCTGAAATCGAAAGCACTCTTGAGGAAGCAGGAAGCCTCGGGGCTTCCGTCGTTCCCACCGAAAGCAACGTAAGAATAGGAAACACATGTTGAACCTGTAAATGAGATAGGTCGGTCGGTCACAAACTGCTGCAGTGGCTGGGAGCCACGTGAAACGCACTGTTGCTGCACGACCGCATGCACGCCAGTTCAGTGACACCCGCGCTTGAGCCCATGATTGGCCCGCTCTGCATGTCCCACCCAGGATAGACAGCAAAAACGGTGCCAATTTCGGGTGCCGGCCGAACGCCGGCGGCAGCATCCTGAATTGAATGTGTGTTTAGAGAATCGGAAAGAACGTCAAGCCGACTGCTGCGTACATCGGTTGCATTGGTTGGGACTGCCGACGCAAGTGAAAGGAGGGCCACGAGAACGCTAGCGAGGAGAGACTTGGAGTTGAACATTGAAGTAGTTAGTTTTAGCGAACTGAGGTTGGTGAGTAACTCATCTCCCGTTTATATAGCCGTGATACAGCCCTGACCATAAGTGGGTACTTGGGTCCAGCCACTTGTTCTTGACCCAATGCATTGAGACCGACATAACGAATGAACGGTGTTAAAAATTACCGGTCCAGGAAAGAAGTTCCGCAGTGCACGCACAGTTCGTGCGTGCAACACAAATAGACCCAGAAATGTCCGCACAGACTCATATTTTCGACGCCTAATTCGGTTGATGACCCACTGATGGCGAATTAACGATATCGAAAAAAGCAGATTTTCGCTCCATGGGCTGAAAGCAATTCCACGGGGCACGGAAACTCTATACGCAGACCCAGGGGGTACTCGGTTAATATTCGAACTATGAATGACGCCTCAGAACTTACATTGGTCCCAAAACTTCAGATAGCGCTGTAAGAGAGTTCACAGTTGTTTCATTCTCAATGTCTAACCCCTTCGGACTGAGTCCAGATTATAGCCAATACAGAAGGTACTAATCGTCGGTCCGTCTAGCGCCGGGGTTTCGGGTTCATTTTCGACTTCACCTTCACTCCGGGCTTGGCGGCCATTTGAAGAACATCATTCTCAATGTCTAACCCCTTCGGACTGAGTCCAGATTATAGCCAATACAGAAGGTACTAATCGTCGGTCCGTCTAACGCCGAGGTGTCGGGTTCATTTTCGACTTCACCCCCACTCCTGGCTTGGCGGCCATTTGAAGAACGCAAGACGCTTTCATGGAAAACGCCGCCAAAAAGTGCCCTCATATTGGATTTTGAGCTCGTAGTTGCAACATGCCCCCAAGATCAAACAAGGCTAGACGGGCGATCACCTTTTTCACCTGACGTGCCAAAACCAAAGTTAGTGAGCATTTCGTAGGAAAACCTCCCATCGTAAATAGAACCGCGAGGCATGTCTTGAAAGGCTCTTGCGGTGGGACAGCGATTACAGTATTGCAAACCGAAGGAATGTTGATGCGCGGAATTCTGTTCCCCTTGAACCTTCTGTAGGACCGGTGACATCTGGGGCATGCCTGAAGTCACTTTCAGCATTCAAACTGCTTAAAATTCACAGATGAAGATGCTAATGCCGCAGAGAAGGGGATTGAAGACACACCACAAGTAAATCATTCCATCCCTCGGGCGGGCCGGGCCGCCGCGGTTCTAGCATTTCCTGGACTTCAAGATTCCAACGACATTGAAAATTCCATAATCAACACAGTCGCTGGAAGACGTCCTGGACAAAGGCTGCTCGGAAAGGGAGAATCCTCGATCTCGGCCCGAATCGGCCCGATCCGATCGTGGACGTCAGAGCAACTTTCCAAGCTTGTTACAAGCACATTCTAGCTATCCCCCTTTGCGCCCTGCCCACCGCCCACGTCTGGTGAGTGCGACGTGCGCACCAGCTCGACACTGGTCGACACTGGGACCACGCCCCGCATCTTCGCCGCTCCCCTTTCTCCCCCTCTGCCGCACACCCCCGCATCGTCGCCGTGCGGGCTTGCGCCTGCCCCCACGCCTGCACCGCTCACCATACACGCCCCGCACCTTGTGGCGGGCGGATACGAAGCGCCTCGACGATGAGCGTAATACCATCTAAGCATTGGCGATCTCTAGACTCGAGGTCAATATTTGACATCCGCTGTGTTTGACGGCAATGACAGGAATCTGCGCTGCGTTTTCTTCCGCAGGTCTGCGCGCAAACCTTCTCTGTGGAAAGTGATTTCAGCACCAGATTCTTTGAGCCTAACAATAACCTCTCTTCCAGTCTGTTTGCTCGAGACTGTCATCGTAATCGGCTACGGCGGATCTGTCTATTGGAGCTCAAGGAATTTGTTGTGCAGTATTTATTCAGCGGAGACCATTCCTTCACTCGAGTACGTTCAATTCGGAATCATTGAAAGCCTGTAGCCGTCCTCGTGGTCTCCCTCGTCTTTCTGCTGTATATGGAGGACGGACTATGGCCATGTTGAAAGTTTTGCTCTCATGAAACACCGCCACGGCAATTTCAAACTTGGGTCGTGGTTAATTATAAAGCACGGCCATCGCCAATCAATTTCCCCATGCTTTCACTTCTCCCTCTTCTGTTTCCTTTCTCTAATCTGTCAACATCTTGAATAATCCCATGCTCCACTCACTGTCCATCCAAATGCAGGCACTCATCACCAGCGAGTAGTACGGCACGCCGACGGCGCCGAGTGGTTCTCGGTAGCCGAGTTCGACGGGGGGGGAGGCTCGGCGAGTCCGTTTCCAACATTAATCTCAACAATGTGGATGCACTCTAAAATACGAATGTACTCGGCCTCTGCTTCATCCTCTCCATCCAGCCTACAGGAGAACAGAACCGGCGCTCGTTCATCAATGGAATGAGGTGGAAGGTGGCGTCGGGGTGTGTTATCTTTTCATTATAGTCCTCTCTTCGTCCACCTGTCTCCGTTCTCAACGCACTATTCTCCTTCTTCTTTCGTTCAATATGTCAATGTGCAAGTATGCACACATTCAAAGCTCCTTTTGGACGCCTTGTACCATCTAAATGCAGCTCTGTATTTGGCACCCCGAACTCAACTTCCATGGTCTCCGTTCTCGGAAGTCGAACCCCGGCTCGCTGCTTTCTTGACGAACATCGTTGCACCAATTGCAGCGGCACCACACCCGACTGCTTACCTAGATTTCACGCCTCCTTGACCAGGTTCTCACAGCGGCTGAATTGGCCATCAAAAAAATGGCCAAGTGATTCGAGTGCGGGGAGTCGAACCCCGGCTAGCTGCTTAATAGACATCAATGTCATTGGACCAATTGCAGTGTTGCGCCGTGCACCACCCGAGTCCTTGCATGACATGCTTCGTGTAATTTATTAGCGACGAAATTAACTCGCGGGTTAGTCTGAGTATAAAAAACTTGATGCCGTCGGAGCATTCGAGCTCGACCACTCAAGCTCTCCGGCTGCATGGACGGTTTGCGAAAAGTAAATAATTGAAGCTGTGCGCCGTGGGCCACATCCGAATTCCCCAGCTAATATACTGACTCGACTCGAGCCACTGTCACATCGCCGGGACTTCTTGCAGGGGCTTTTGTTATATATAAAAGATTGGATGCCCCCAACCCAGCCATTCGGGTGTGATGTCGAAGCGGGCTCGCTGCTTTTACTGGTCCCGTCAGATTCTGCTATCCCTGAACGGGGAAATTCAGGCGGTCGAGTTCGCAATATAAAAAAGGCAACCGTGAGAAATTGGGCTGCTGGGGGTCGCTGCTCTTAAGGGACTTTCTTTCTCGACAATGAGGGGCGAGTACGACTGTCGAGCGCAAAAAAAAAGGGGGATGTTAAGATAGCATTCGGGTGCGGGGAGTCGAACCCCGTCTAACTACTCATGTTTTTTTTTTCGCCGCACAAGGACAGCATTGCGAGAACCGCGGCGGCCCGGCCCGCTCGAGGGATGGAATGATTTACGTGTGGTGTGTCTTCAACCCCTTCTTTGCGGCATTAGCATCTTCATCTGTGAGTTCTAGGCGGTTTGAATGCTGAAAGTGACTTCAGGCATGCCCCAAATATCACCGGTCCTACACATGTCCGGATCACGGACACCCAACGTACACCCGTGATCCAGGTAAACCTCTGTATCCTGAGATATTTCTGAGGGGGAATTTGAACAGATCTGACACAATATCGCTACTTAGTTTGTTACTTCGGGAAAAAGCTAAGGAGCGACCTTGTGTCAGATCTGTTCGAATCCCCCTTCAGAAATCTCTCAGGATACAAAGGTTTATTTGTCTCGCGGGTGTACGTAGATCCGGACTTATGTAGGACCGGTGACATCTGGGGCATTCCTGAAGTCACTTTCAGCATTCAACCCGCCAAAAATTCATAGATTAAGATGCTAATGCCGCGAAGGAGGGGATTGAAGACACACCACGCGTAAATCGTTGCGTAAATCATTCCATCCCTCAAGCGGGGCCGCCGCGGTTGTGGCATTTCCTGAACTTTCAAGGTTCCGACGAAATTGGGAATTCCACAATCTCAACACACCAGTTTGAGTCGCTGGAAGACGTCCTCGACAAAGGCTGTTCTGAAAGGGATTTCGATCTCGGCCCGAATCGGCCCGATCCGATCGTGGACGTCAAAGCAACTTTCCAAGCTTGTTGCAAGCACACGTATATGTACACATAGATCCAAACATTCGTCTCTCACTTGCTTGCCGTACCAGGGCTAAAATCTCGGGATTTAGGCTGTTCAGCACCTGTGCCATCTTCGGCGTTCAACTTCAAGTTCAAATAACAGTTGAAGTTCACCACAGACGATCTTTGAAAATAACTTTCAGAGAAATAAAACCTAGCCAGTCAATGCTGTTCCCGAGAGCTGAAGTACTGAAACCTCGGTGGATTCTCATCCCAATTGCCAGTGGTCGAGATCGATTTTACCGGACCAGAATTAATAAAATTCAGCTGGAAAGTTCGCGCCTGAATCTGGTTGCGCTTAGTTTTGTTAGAGATACTATACCCTCATCTCACCGACTCCTCTTTCATTAACGTGCGTCTCGTCCTTTTACAAAGGAACAGCTTCGTCTTTCCTAAATTCATCCTGGCGGCATTCAATTTAGATCTTTACCTAGCCGTCATTCTTCTTGGTGCTATGTAGACCCAGGTCTTTCAGTTTCCTGCCTTTATTCCAGTCCATCCCCTCTTTTATGTTAGGATGAGATGAATACACGTACCATTTGTCGGCTTGGCAGGTCGAACCAACACATTCAATAAAATAGTTTGACTGACAGGAAAAATCGCTCTGATTGAGGTCCGACCCGCCATTTCCTGTTCCTCTTCTCATTCGTATTCTGCGTTTGTTCCTCAGCCATACGTGCACAAGTTAAAAATCACGCGAGTTTCCGCGGCTCATCTGAACGGCCGACATTTCCTGTGTCACGTCGCTGTTGGGATTTCCATATTAGCGCGCCATTCGGAAATGCTCTACTTCTATGACGTCTCCGCATTCAACACACATTTTCTTCCATTCCTCTGTCACCTAAAGCCTACCAGAGTGTCCGCGGCTCATCTGAACGGCCGACATTTCCTGTGTCACATCGCTGTTGGGATTTCCATATTAGCGCGCCATTCGGAAGTGCTCTACTTCTATGACATCTCCGTCCTCAGCGCACATTTTCTTCCATTGTTCTGTCACTTCGCTGTTGAGATTTCCTTATTTGCGTGCCACTCGGAAATGCTTTCCTCCTAATTGCCGCATCTCCTATAGTTCTCGGTCTATAAATAACCGAGCCGTATGTATTTAAACCAGATCGAGCTGAGTATCAAAGTCAACCGGCTTGCACCGAACGAACTCCTCAAAGACATAGCTCGGCCGTCATGAAATCTTCGTTTAACGTTGTTGCTTTTGCAACGTCTGTGCTCTTGCTGGCGTTCTGCGCTTCCCCGTCCGCTTCAGCCCCGGCCCAAAGTACGACAATCACGGTACGGATGTCCTTAAATACGAGCCGATCGCTCTCTGAACAACGCCTAGTCTCCCTCTCCCTTGACCTGCGGTGACCCCAGCCATGCAGTCCCCCTGTACATCGCGGACTCCCCGGGACAGACCGTCTATTACACCACCTCGACCACGGACATGAACATCCTGGTCAAACTCCCCTATGACTACAACTTCCTCGGCATTGCCGCCCGCGTATTCCCTACCCAGGAGCTTTCCACCGTCCCGTTGTTCCACGTCCAGAACGACCAGACCATCGACAATTTCTACACAACATCCGCGACAGCACGCGACCTTGCGTTGGAGAGCGGATATATCAACGCCAGCAACGCCATTGCGGGATACATATACCCGTCGCAGATCTGCGGAAGCGTGCCGTTCTATGGCCTCTACAGCACTGCCGCCACCGAACACTTTTATACAATTAACGAGCCGGATTACAATGCCAAGTTGGCCAGTGGCGCGTGGACGGACGAAGGGATTGCAGGATATGTGTTGGATCTTGATCCGTGCGCGAACTAATGCGGGTCAGGAAGAGGAACGTGAGAGAATGGTGCTAGTTACATAGGATAGCTGTCCTCGATAGTGTTGTACCAGTGGCTGGAGGCCACTGCTACCCGAGACGGGTGCGGTCCTGTTTTCTCGCTGGCTCCGTGCGCCGCGCCCGACATCTTCAAATTAAACAAGCAATACTCAGGCTCCTTGGGCAGGCCCTAGTAATATCGACCCCGCGCCAGGGGAGCCCATTGCTATATCTGGTGTGAGGCCAGATGTTATCCAACCAACCCCAAAAATTTGGGGTGGGTTCCTCCCCATCTGATCCACATTTTTCATCGACGGCAACCCACCAGGTTTCTTGCACAAACCTCAGGAAAAAGAAAATCCTGGTGGGCAGCTTCAAAGAGGTGGCTGGTGAAACAGACCTAACACCTATACATTTGCCGCTGTCTACAAAACGGATGGCTCTGTCTGGCATAGCCACCGGTAGCTAGCTATCTGTGTGGTTCATTTGGGCACCCAAATGAACGAGCTATATGTGTAGATTTGGCCAAAACTAACGGGCAAGACACTTTTTGAGGGGATCAAGTTGGGAGGTGCTAGGCCTGTTTCACCAGCCACCTGTTTGAAACTGCCTGTCAGGATTTTACTCTTCCTGAGGTTTGTGCAAGGAATCTGGTGGATAAAAAATGTGTATGAGACGGGTAGAACCCACCTCCAAAATTTGGGGTTGATTGGATAACATCTGGCTTCACCCCAAATTTTTGCAACGCCCTCCCCTGGCGCAACCTAGATATTACTAGGATGCCTTCGACCTTGGCTGTGCGGATGATGCGGAGGGCCATCTCGCCGCAGTTGCCGACGAGGAGTTTGTTCATGGTGGATGCAGGGTGAGATGGATTGAGATGCAGTTGTGGTGCGTGGAAGGAAATCAAGAATTACGGATAGTACCTCAACCACCTGATTGGCAGCAAGACAAGAAGAAGGGACGCAGCAGTGGCATAAATCCAAGATGGTTAACAGGATTCGAGCACAAAGTTCACAATAGCGAACCAGATTTTGGACGACTTGCTTTAGCAGCGGTTCGTGCGCATGAGGGTAATGTCTGGTAATAGCATCGTCCTCATGCCAGTACGCATGCAATGCGGTCCAGTACAACTCAAGCACAGCCGCCCGCGCACTGGTTGCTCTCGTCAACCAATGACTTGACTAGCCGCGCGATTCCCACGGCCCCCTTCGAGTTCGTTTCTAATTAGCCTTCTCTCTACGATAATGGCGCAAATGCAAATGCGGGATTCGACGTGCGTGCGTATTGGAGTGGCAGCAGATCGAGATTTCCGTGACACTATCACCGACCGGGAGGATCCCTCCCAGATTGGTGGTGAGTTTGTGGTCTTCGAGTAGAGTGGCGACCTAAGTGACGACAGGATCAATGAGTTGCTTCAGAGGAATGCGCACACATACCCTTGCGCGAATCACACACATCCTTCGAGACCGGCTTATGCGTCCTGAACGAATAGAATCCAGATATCAGAGTTAATTATAAAGTGAGAATGTATGCGCGCGCACTTGGTGATGAGCAGTCTCCAATCAGCATCGTAGTCCAATCGGCGAACCACTCTGTTCCGTGTGCTCAGCCCGAGTACTGGAACGAAATGGAAGACACGCAGCGTCACACGAGCAGTACCGCGACTGGTACATAACGTACCAGGAATGAATCTAACCCCCGCCTCCTCGCACGCCGCCTGATGCGCTGTCCCGCCAAACCAATGAACGCGACTTGATGATCTGATGATCAGGAGTTGAGAACGCCTGCGCAGCGGCTACGACGGCGCGCGCAAGGGGTGCGAGCGGCGCGGTTTGTCCGTAGACCGCACCCTGTGAGTGATGAAGCGGGAGCCACTTCTCCACCCGCCAAGGAACTGCCTGTGCTTACATGCGGTTTCACCTGCGGACCGGTATCATGAGCATGGGCGTGAGCGGGAAGAAATATCTAGAAAGGCGTGGTTACACGGTTCGTGCAGCTCTAGGAAACCCGCGAGCGCGCCGATTTGGTACACGAGGCACGAGAGGAGCTCGTCCTGGGAATGGATTTACGTCGGGTATTCAGGAGGCAGCGCGGATAACGGATAACGGGACACACAGGCTCCATGGCGATCTCGCGGCGCCCAAACCTTGGCGGTCTGGGTGCGACTGGTGTGCGCCGACGAAAGTAAGACGCCGTGCTGCTTTGCGAGCGTCACGGGTTTGTTCATTATGGAGAAGTCGCTTGCGTGGTACCCACGGGCGATGTTCGTCAGGTGGATTACCTCCTTCAAGTCAATAATCCCCTTTCCTACCCCTGCCCATCTGCCGATCTACGACCCAAAATCAGCGCACATTCGACTCAACGGAAGATACACCTACCTCCAACTGCCTCCAGCCAGCGCACGCCTTCCGAGTCTTCAAGTTCCCGCGAGTCTGCAGGAATACTAACAATTCTAGCCGGCTCGAGCACACAGATCAATATCGCACAACCGTACCTTCCAGCTCGTCACTCCCGCGCATGCACGGCGCCTCCGCGCGCCTCCAATTGCCCGCATTCAATTTGAAGAAATAGCGCCGCAGGCTGTCAACGTGGGTCAGAGAAACGAAGCCCAAAACCATGCGGGTGGGACTCACGAGGGAGGGAGGAAACGAGGTGCTGTGTCTGTACAAGGCCGCACGCGCACTCGGACTGTCAGGAGCGGTGAGTCTTCGGATTACAAAGACTCATGTACAATTCAGGTAAGGGCTAGTCAAACCCGTAGGTTAGAACGAGCATAGATAGTCTCAGGTACTGTGGATGTACCTACCTCCAATTCAATCCAATTCAAGTGCATTTTCGCCCTGCCAAGTTGGGCCTTCAACTCCAAAATCAGCACACGAAGTCACCAAGATCAAAGACAAAGGGGGCCACTTGCGCAATGGCACTAAAGTCCCTCCCAGCCAGAGAGCTGGAATACTGAACCAGAGTCTTGCCTGCTAAGGGAGATATGCCTAGGCCAGAGACATCAAGTGATGAGAGACGTGTGGTCAGTAGTTCCTTCTTGTCGTCCTTTCCTTTGAGTTGCTCAATCAAATCTCGTCAGAGATATTTGACAAACCTGAGAAGAACGACATGCAAGATTTCCACGGGGATGTTCTGGTGAGGATCAAGACCTGACATATCTGAGTCATTGAATATTCGATGAACTGCCATACCTTTTATTTGCCAGATGGGGCTTGTGGTATCTTCGGGAAGAGCGGCCACCACAGCATCCAGAGCAGCTCGCTTGGTTGCTGCTCCTCGTGTTTTCTTGTAGGAGTCAAACAGCATGTCGAGGAAGATCATCTGGAATTTATCTTTAAGGCCATGCTCTGTGCAGGACTTCTTGACCTTAGTTTTGGTATCTAGCTTGGTAGAGGCATCTGTAAAGAATGAGCGAAGCTTTTCGGTGGTCTCTTCCATGAGCTTGAGCCATGTTAGTGTTCAAGCTAATTGAATATGTGCATTGACTGACACCAATATTGATCAGTGGAAAGCGACTGGCACAGTTCAACAAGCCCCTTTTGGTGAACATGCAAAATTCCCATACCCTGAGCCTCACGCCCAATGAGAGGAGCCATTCAATGCTTCTAGGTCACCAACCCCACCACCTATACTAACAGTGCCGAGCTTACCTCTCCTACTTTTACATGATTGACGGTTTCCCCTGCCTTTCAAAGTTAATAAATTTCGTGTAGTACATATGGATGATGTTTAGAAAATTCCGTGAGGTCCAGGAGTGCCTGCGGCGTCTTAAAGTGACCCGACGAGTCGAGGACAAAAACAGACCAAAAATATCGATTTGTACTCACACCACCACGAGGACCAGGCCAAAAATTGACATTCAGTGAGTGACATGTTTTGAGATCATTCAGAGGTGTTTCATAGAGTGTGAATGGGCCGGAATGCTGCATAACGCGTGAAATAGCCAGGAGGACCTGTTCCAAATTAGGCAATTACATAACGAAAAGATACTGATCAACCAATCGGAAGCGTTTGGCCCGTTTCACCCTCTTTATAAAATTACGGGTGTCTGTCCGTCCGAAGCCTTTTCAAACTCCGCTGCTCATCTGACTTTGCTTCGATCCGGCATTGCCCCTTTCGACATTTGGCCTCTTTATCACCCTTTTTATAAAATCGGGATGCCTGCCGCTGCACCGCACAATCACCATTCCTTCAGATAAACTTACAGTTCACTGCGGATCCCCCGAAGGTTTCCGCAACATCAACTGAACTCAGTTCAACGCAGGGTAAACTCAGTTCAACTCAAGTCTCTGTTACAGACCGTTAGCCGAAGGTAATAGTTCAAAAAGAATCTATCAGGGGGTCAACTACTAGCGGAAGAGGGTCCTGGGCTATGGTGTTCACTTTGTACATTTATTATTCACACACACATTGACAATATTTCGCATTCACACACACAGAGTTCAGCGTTAATGTTGCCTTTTTGGGTGGCGATAGAAGATCGGCACCATGCTGTGATCCAAGGTGCCGGCCGCATCGAACACGGGAGGCATCGCGTGAGCCGCAGGCACATCTACAAAGCCAAACAAAAGACACGGGCCAGCCTGTTCTGGCGAGACGTTAGAAATAACATTACCAAGAGTTGAATTATACTCGGATGAAAATTTTCATGGATGATTCAAGGTGATACTGTACTTAAAGGGTTAAAAGAAAAAGGTCCCAATTGAATGCTCTCTCAGCCTCTCTGTTTTAGACAGTAATTCATGGAATTTATCACCAAATACCTTGCAGGCCCTTATTACCCGGGCTAGATGAGCCTAAATCCGGCTGAACGGATTTATGAGGAAAATTTACATATTGGGTTGCGATGCACGTGCTGGCGTAGTGGACAAACAATCATAAATACAGACCGAATTTACTGGCCTGTAGTCATTAATGCACAAATCTCTGTCTGAGTATCATGGAATTAAGGACCTGCTTATTACAGTTTGAACCAATTTTTTTTGCTTCCTAGGCATCATCAAAAACTGAAGAAGCGTCCGAACTAGGCAGATTTTCCAAGTTCCCTGATCCCCCAGAGGCAAACACTGGCCAATTAAATAATTATCTGGTCCATTCACAGCCCCTGTAACCTCAAAACTTGAATCTATGGATTAAGAATTTTGTGTGTGTGTGAAGTCGAAGAATGTGTGTAACTGGTCAAAGAACGGACATTGTGTGTGGAAGCCTTGAAAATTTGTGTGTGTGTGCGCAAAAACCGTGTGTGTGTGTGAAGTCGAAGAATGTGTGTAACTGGTCAAAGAACGGACATTGTGTGTGGGAGCCTTGAAAATTTGTGTGTGTGTGTGCAAATAATAAATGTACAGAGTGAACACCATACAGGCCCAGGAACTGCTTGTTACCAATAAGACCGTCAAGTCCTGGATTTTGACCCAGATAATTCCCCGAGGTCACCGTCCTTCGCAATAAAAATGTGAGGATATTCGAGAAAATTAAAAACTCATTTATGCAGACGACTGTGTACTCAGATTGTGTAAAATTCCACAAGATTTGGAGGTATTCAGCAAAAGATTCGGGATGACCCGGTAGTGGACACACAGTAGGTAGGTAGGTAGCATTACACGGCACCACTCACGAACGGCTTTCCACGAAGAGAAGTATCCCGGTGTACACGCACTAGTGCAATTGACACCGGTGAGAATAGTAACTATGTACTGGCAAATTTCTCCTATGTACCTCGCAGTCCGGGGTTTGACTCCCGCGTCCGAAAGCATGTTGCAGTTGGGCC
This sequence comes from Mycena leptocephala, assembly GCA_029378395.1. NCBI lineage: Eukaryota > Fungi > Basidiomycota > Agaricomycetes > Agaricales > Mycenaceae > Mycena > Mycena leptocephala. The sequence goes on from JARJLF010000577.1 coordinate 57,042, forward strand.
TCCTTTTAACAATCCCTTCACCGAGTCCATATCAGCTCGGAACTATTGAGGGAGATACCAAACGTGTGGGGTTACAATTTCCAGGAACGGCTGGGGGGAAATTGTGAACCGCCTCAATACATTCAACATCATGTATCACGCCACCATTACAGCCTGAGATGATTACTGCTCGATTTTCGCCTAAATTACATTCAACATCATGTATCAGGCCAAAATTACAGCCTGAGATGATTACCGCTCGAGTTTCGCCTAAATTACAACATCGTGGACCGTAACTATGTTGCAGACTCTGCACCCGGTTTCCTTGAATCAAGTCGTTTAATCTTGAGTGTTTGTGTTGAATTTTGCAACCAGCCCAGACAACAACGCTAGGGACGCGCCTCAAATTGGTTGACCTTCAACAAGAGGTGTCACAGTATAGTATACTAGTGTAGAAAATATTTAGGCTTCGTTTAAATTTAACCAAGCGCGCGCTTCATCGAAAATAAGTATTGATGGAAGATAACGGGCGTCTAGATCTTGTACCGGTCCCCGGAGGATGGGATATATTTGGAATCGGAATCGGATGGGACTACGTGTCCATAACCTCGTGGGTAGCGGTGAATGATCGCAGGCATCATGATTTTGGACTGATGTAAGCATTGAAAAAAAAAAAATGGGATGGCTACTGTCGATGGAGGAAGGCGATCATGAGAAGGACATGGGCATGTGTACGAGCGCCAGATGCCTACTTACCTAACTACCAGTGTCATTTATCACACCATCTGGCATCTGACAGTGCAGCGCTTAGAGGATTTATATCAGTCTGTCAGCCTCATCCTTCCATCACACCCTGATTCTTTTAATCATCAACTTCAAATAAGTTTACAGATGGTATAAACCGCCGCGGTAAGCACATGTCCTGCCAGTATTCATGTATTCCAACTGTACTGACTTGGAAGCAGGACACAGCCAGTCCTGCCTCGATGGACTCCGGACTTCAGATGGTCTCTGAACAGAGCTTAAACACCTTGGGCTTTCAAAATACAGTGAGTTCAGAAATCTGGAACTGTATAGGAACAACATTAACTTGAAACAGGGAGCAAATATGAGTGGATCTCAGGAGAGTTTGCTGGCAGAAGCAATTGCCATGAGCTCTAAAGACAATGATTTCGAGGGTTTGGTGAGTACATAAAGGATCGGAAGTTGGTACTGGAAGGCTAAAAATTCATTTATAGGACTCAGGAAATCTCGAAATCATACCAAGTATGCAACAGCTTGGGGAACAGACACGCCAAGGAGAAAATCTCATACAAAGATATAGGGAAGCAGGGAACTTGAATGACCTTGAGGCTGCTGTGAAGCACTGCAAGGCAGTACTAGACCTGATACCAGAAGGACATCCTGAGCGAGTTAGCCGACTGCAAAACCTTGCTGCATCACTCAGTGATCGATATCAAAGGCTGGGAGACCTGAAAAACCTCGAGGACGCATTGCAGGCACATCAAGAGGCAGTGGACCTGACTCCACTTGGACATCCTCATCGAGCTGGCCATCTGCAAAACCTTGCAGTGTCATTCTCAGATCGATATCAGAGGCTAGGAGACATGAAAGACCTTGAGGATGCATTGCAGGCAGATCAGGAAGCAGTGGACCTGACTCCACTTGGACATCCTGATAGATGTGGCCGACTGCAAAGCCTTGCGGAGTCATTCACAGATCGATATCAGAGGCTAGGAGACCTGAACGACCTTGAGGATGCATTGCGGACTGCACAGGAGGCAGTAGACCTGACTCCACCTGGGCATCCTGAGAGAGTTGGCCGACTCAAAAGCCTTGCGGTATCATTCACAGGTCGATATCAGAGGCTAGGTGACCGGAAAGACCTTGAGGCCACAGTGCAGACTATGCAGCAGGCAGTGGACCTGACTCCACCTGGGCATCCTGATCGAGCTGGCCAACTGCAAAGCCTTGCGCTGTCATTCACATATCGATATCAGAGGCTAGGTGACCTGAAAGACCTTGAGGCTGCATTGCAGGCAGATCAGGAGGCAGTGGACCTGACTCCACCTGGGCATCCTGAGAGAGCTGGCCGACTCAAAAGCCTTGCAGTGTCATTAACAGATCAATATCGGAGGCTAGGAGACCTGAAAGATCTTGAGGCCACAGTGCAGACTATGCAGCAGACAGTGGACCTGACTCCACCTGGGCATCCTGATCGAGCTGGCCAACTGCAAAGCCTTGTGCTGTCATTCACATATCGATATCAGAGGCTAGGTGACCTGAAAGACCTTGAGGCTGCATTGCAGGCAGATCAGGAGGCAGTGGACCTGACTCCACCTGGGCATCCTGATCAAGTTGACCGACTGCAACTCCTTGGAGTGATATTCACAAATCGATATCGGAGGCTAGGAGACATGAAAGACCTTGAGGATGCATTGCAGAGTAAACAGGAGGCACTGGATCTGACTCCACCTGGGCATCCTAAGAGAGCTAGCCAGCTGCGAAACCTTGCGGTGTCATTCGCAGATCAATATCTGAGGCTAGGAGACCTGAAAGACCTCGAAGCTGTACTGCAGATAACACAGGAGGCAGTGGACCTGACTCCACCTGGGCATCCTGAGCGAGCTGGCCGACTGAAAAACCTTGGGGTGTCATTCACAGATCGATATCGGAGACTGGGAGACCTGAAAGACCTTGAAACTGCACTGCAGACTAAACAGGAAGCAGTGGACCTGACTCCACCTGGGCATCCTGATCGAGCTGGCCAACTGCAAAGCCTTGCAGTGTCATTCACAGATCGATATCAGAGGCTAGGAGACCAGAAAGACCTTGAGGACGCATTGAAGACTAAACAGGAGGCAGTGGGCCTGACTCCACCTGGGCATCCTGAGAGAGCTGACCGACTCAGAAGCCTTGCGGTGTCATTCTCAGATCGATATCGGAAGCTAGGGGACCTGAAAGACCTTGAGGCTGCACTGCAAACTAAAGAGGAGGCAGTTGACCTCACTCCACCTGGGCATCCTGAGAAAGCCACCCGACTGCAAACCCTTGCAGTGTCATTCATGGATCAATATGATAGGCTGGGTGACATGAAAGACCTTGAGGCTGCACTGCAAAACAACCAGGAGGCAGTAGACCTGACTCCACCTGGACATCCTGATCAAGCACATCGACTACAAAGTCTTGCTATATCATTCAGAGATCGATATCAGTCTCTAGGAGACCCAAAAGACCTTGCAGCCATCCACACCCACTACAGTGACTCATTCAAACTCACCTCCAGCAACCCCGAAAACTCATGGGAGCAGGCTCTCTCATGGGCTCACTTTGCTGAAATGTCCCAGTCATCTGACTGCATATCAGCTTTCCAGGCAGCCTTTAACTTACTCCCAGAAATCTTGTGGATTGATCATTCCATCCCTGTGCGTCATGATGCTATTCGGAGGCTAAATATTTCGGATGCTACTTCAACTGCTGTATGAACATGCATCAATCTATCTGTGCTTTCTGCTGCAGTTGAAATGCTGGAGCAAGGACTTGCAACTATATTTCAACAAATGCTCCAGTTGAAGATCAATGTTGATGCCCTGCCTCCTCCTCAGGCCAGAAAGTTCTGGGATCTATCCTCCAAGCTTTACAGTGGAGCATTTACCAACTCTTCCATCAGCATTGTTGAAGACAGAAAGAAATTGTTGGAACAGATTCGCAACCAGCCAGGGTTTGAATCCTTTCTCCTTCCAAACTCCTATAATGTCCTTCGTCAAGCATCCCAAGGAGGTCCAGTGGTAATCCTCACCAGCCACGCAGATCATTGTGATGCAATAATTCTCCCCCATCCCACTTCAGAACCAGTCCATGTTCCACTACAAATTGTAACCCTAGAACTACTCAAATCACAGCAAGACATGCTGAAGGACTTGCTTTGTCGCTGCAATGCCAGAAGCCGAGGGCTATCATCGTCCTCGAGACTTTTTGGTCGGCGTGAAGACTTCTCAAAAAAATCAACCAAGCAGTGCTTTGACGATTTGTTAAACTGGCTCTGGACTCATGTTGTGAGCCCAGTTTATCAGATTTTACAATTGGTCAGTACAAGCATGGGTGTTTTGTTTCACAACTAATCCTTCCTTTGTCGCTTAGCATGGTATTTCCAATGGCAGGCTCTGGTGGCTCCCAACAGGTGCATTTGCAGGACTGCCTTTGCATGCAAGCTCCCCCACAAATGAATTTATTCACTCCTACACTGCAACTCTAGGATCTCTCCTGGATGCCTATGCTAAAAAGCCTTCTACCACTGCACCCAAATTGGCTGTTGTTGGAGTTACACACAGCAATTCTAATAGAGGCAATTTTCTCAAAGGTGTAGCGCTGGAGGTCAACAAAATTATCTCTATCACCAAAGACTCTTATGTTCAGTGCCTTCTCGGAGAGCAGGCAACAGTGGATGCTGTGAAACTTCAACTTCAGGATCGCTCTTGGGTTCATTTGGCTTGTCATGGATATCAAAATCTCGAGTCGCCCGCAAAAAGCCATCTCCAGCTTTATGGAGGCAATTTGGAGTTGGAAACTATTCTTCGCATGCCTCTCCCAAATGCACAGTTTGTCTTCCTTGCTGCATGTCAGACAGCAATGAGAGATGCTCAACTGGTAAATGAATCATTTCACCTTGGTGGTGGATTTATAACTGCAGGGTTCCAAAGTGTAATTGGTACCATGTGGTCCATGAGCGATATTGATGGCCCGGTGGTTGCGGAAATTGTATACTCTCATCTGTTCCGTGAAGGCCAACAGCCCAAACATACAGATGCAGCCGAGGCTTTACAGCTCGCAGTCAAACACTTGAAAGATACAAATATTCCTTACGAACGATGGATACCATTCATTCACATTGGGATCTGATATTAGCATATTACTTTCTTGGACCCTTCCTAGCTTGCCCTCCATCTGATATAGTAAACTTGTATTTATTTATTTTTGGATCCTATCCAAATTTTTAGCCAGGAGCTCTGCGAGATGACTTGGACATGTCGAAGAGAGGGTTGTTGACTGTCCTCGGTATGGCTCCCCGCTTCCGAATGCTGACTGTGTACAGTTGGTGTTTTAAATCAATGTTGGGTATTCAGCACCACAATAAATTCCTGCACGCTTCAGGTAGCACCTTGGCCCCTAATTTATACTTGGTGTTTCTCCATCAGCTCTTTCCGACTCTAACACAGCTCAAGTCTCTGACTGGATGTAACTGGCAGTGTTGGGTTTGCCCGCGTCTGACTATCAAATTTCACAGATTCTCTCTTCCATTCTTCTTTGTGTCAACATGCAGCATTCAACCGATTCTCATTTCATTCAGGAATGAAAGAGGTCATCGGATAGTGGCCCGATTATACTTACGGAGTGTATGTAGAGATTCAGCATCTGGCGGAGAAACCGAATTAACTTCCAACCTTGCTGTGTTGTTTGACATGAGCATCCTCGCTGTCAGGGAAAATTCAAATTTCGTAGCCATGTATGAGGTGACAGTGACAGTCCACTCTAGCCAAGTAAGTATAACTCTTCAAGTTCTTTTGACCACTGGCAGTCTTGCGTGCAATCGGCATGCCCATTTTTCGATGTCCGCAATACCGGGCTGTTCGTGCCTTGGCGTTATATTATCTGTGACTGGGTACCCGGCCACCTTAGCAGTTTGAGGAGTTTTGAACGCGAAAGCATCGAGTTACCAAGGGCTTTAGGACCTCATAACGAAGGCTAGGATCTTAGGAATGAGATGTATCAACACACAATACATTTGGTAACAATTTCGTGGCTCAGTGAATATTTTTCCGGGGCAAGTCCCAAAGCGGCAAAAACTAGGTATCCGGCCAGGGACGCATGCACCAACTAATACGAGAGCAAAGTGTTTGAAACATGACGGAATATTAGCAGTGGGTATGAAATGTTGTCTTGCATAGGTAATGGGCATGGTGAAACTGGCCAAAGGATCTGGATCGCATACCCCTTCTGATGCAGATTTCGATATTTTGACAATATTTCACCAATATTTGAGGTTATTGCAACAGCCACTAGATCAGATTTTGACAGGATGGGCATCTAGGGGTAGCCAGGTGTCGTGTGGTCAGAATGAGCAGCAGAAGTCGTGAAACGATGAAGCGGTTGTCGAGAAAAAGACGGCTGACCAATAAGGAAATCGTGTTCGGGATTACCCGCCAATCAGAGATCTGGCACAGCATCACGTCAATCTGATCAAATGGGCTCAAATCTGGTTTTTGGGGTCGTATGTGTCTATTTTCCACTATACAACTCGAACTTTGCCCAAAAATCAATCTACCAGTGCTACAGGACCCAAGTGGCCGGATAGCTAGTCTGGCCGGATAGGCAGTCGCAGATAGTAGTGGGCTGCGAAAATATTTCGCGTGCCAGTCCTGAAGGTAACCCCAACGTACTTTTCTTCCATTTTAATCTTAACTTAAGAGTGGTGGCTCCGAGCAGGTGGTAGCGCAACTTTCCAAAAGATCAAGATACTTGAATGATTTTGATCGTGTACGGGCGGATATGGAGAAAAGAAGGTCATCTGACTGGGCGAGTAGGGAAATGACGCTGCCATTCGCCTGAGCGGTATTCCAAGGCTTGAATATTGCGAACTCATCGTGGCCTGGTTCGAGTGCTGCCTGCCGCCAATGATTAGAACTGGGATGCACACCAGACGCGCTTCACGTTCTGGGAGCTCGCTTCTTTCATAGGAATTCACGAGAAGAAAGATGGTCCGGGGGTTCGAGTCGAATTGAACGAGTCTCCCCTGCTAGGAACAAACCTATGCGCGGCCCAACAAACGCAGACGCGCCCCAGGCGCTACATACCAAACCTCTCTGTCTGTCTCAACATCCGCATGGCCATGCGTGGAAATCTTTGGTTAGCAAGTATCAAGGAAAAAGATACAGGAGTCCGACATAACTCACCGATGACCTGGGCTCAAACTGAACAATTGAACGAGCGAATGCAATATATATGTGATCATGAATTCGCATGTGCAGAAACGCCGGGCGGCAACTGCACCCGGTACATACGAGGCCTTGCTCAACCAGATCCGTTGAAGTACAAGTCAGCTAAGTGAGTTCCTGAGAATCAATGGGAAAATGCTTAGCACAGAAAGGCGTGTCGCAACGCATTAAGAATTCAGACAAAGGCGGCGCAAGACACGACCACGCATGTATACTGTAGTATTTCGTTCAAATCGACACTGGGTGCGACGCGTGACCCAAAAAACCAATTCGACATTTCGACAACAGCCAAAATTTGGCGTGACACCAGCGAAATTTTCGACATCGGAACGAAAATTTTTGCTTTTTTTTTGGGTCTTACAGGCAATTTTGAGCCCTGTGTGATGCTCGGGAAGTTCGACAAACGGCCGCGTGACGCGTGACCCTTGCCAAATTTCGATATCGACAGGGGGCTGCGTGATGCGTGACTGTCGATTTAAACGAAATACTACAGTACTTGCCCTGCGTGCACAACGCACAGTGAGCATGTCGTGCTCGAACCATGAATTCAATTAATGTATCGACCTATTAGTTTGCCGCTCCGTTCTGACCCTCAGAACGGGTGGCTGTGTCTAAAACATAGCCACCGGTGGCTGAGGCACAGACATAGCCACCCGTGCCGAGGGTCAGAATGGAGCGGCAAACTAATAGGAATTCTGAACCGTATATATGTTTCAATATCAAGGGACCCAACCAATAAATATGCGATCAATAACTGTTGGCGTCTTGAAGATCGAAACTTGGAAGTGAACTTGAAGATAAATTTATGGACATGTCCGACAGACCAAATCGACCGTATCTCCCTTGAACTAAAAAATCACATCGTAAATTGAGGTTGCAGACGGTAGTCGTATTCAGACTCCGCCGGGCGACGCCGACCTGCCGGCAGCCTTGATGGCGGTGCTGATCAGTCTTTGTCTCCGATCATTCATCGCAGCTCACCCGCTCAGCGCCTCCTCCATCTCAGTCTGTACCCCTGTCGGCAATTTTCTCCTATACCGTCGCTATATAATCTGGGACGCACTCCGACACCCCTCGCTTTTCAGAGTCTCTTCTACTGATTGTCAATGTCGACCTTTCCCCCGGAAGTATTGCTGCGCATGTTCTCCTTCGTGCGAGACAATGAGACCTTCAACGAAATACTACTGACGACGCACCAATTTCACGCCCTGGGGAATGAAGAGCTGACCAGGAACAAGTACTGGAAGAAAGCGGAGGACGTGTTACCACGTTTGGAATTTTGGCGGACTAACCCACGCCGACACCGCATCCAGGAGCTTAACTTCCGACTTGGGCATTATCATGGGGACCACGGCGCGTGCGCTCCTTTTTTTTTCTGATCCATGCTCACTCGACGTAGACTTCACGATACAGAGAAACATATTCTCGTCCCTGAATATATTCCCGAATTTGACGTCGCTCACGATTCGCAACGGTCACATCTCATCGCACCTCCACACAACCGTCACTCATCTACCAAATCTGCGGCGTCTACGCTTGTAGTGGTGCAAACTTGAAGTTGTTGCGCGCGCCGCACCGCCCCCGTTGACACCTTTTACCGTAACGCATCTGCTCCTGCATGAGGTGCAGATTGTGGGGCACGATCTCGACCTGGTTGATATCGCGGACCTGTTTCAACAAGGTCTTTCACTCATGCCGCCTGCCTTCCTCCGCGGACTCGAGGCTCTCTCCATCTCCTCCGACCAGTCCGACGCCCGCGTCGTCCGCCAGGCATACGCTATCCTTCCCGACACGCCGCACCTTGCCCGCCTCAGATTGGACGGACCACCCTCACAACCCGCGCTCGGTCTCGCGCACCCGTCGACGCTCGTCTTGCCCATGCTGACCGAGTTTCACGGCCCGCGTGGCATCTTAATGACACTCCTGCGATCCGCGGTGCATATCGTGAACGTCGCGATAACAGACGAGATTAGCTCGGACAAGGCACTTGCAATTGTCGCGGAACTGCACCCGCACCACCTGCGCAGCATCGAGCTGAGACTCACACGCTGGGATGACGAAGTCCTGTGCGAGATCGCGCACCGCTTCTCGGAGTGCAAGCGCATCAAGATCGTCCACTGCTATGGCGGGCCTTCCGATGTACGTGCTCATCTCAATCATGATAAACAAGGGGATTCACGCTGTAGTCCTCTCTGTAAATAGGACTTTCTCTTCGACCTTGGGCCGCACCACCTCTGTCGCATGCCTAAGCTCGACACGCTACTCATCCATGCTTGCCCTGAGGACGCATTGGAGAAAGCGCCGTCCATGCGCCATCATACGGACTACTCTATGTTCTTCAGGGCGATGGACCGGTGGAAGGCGGATGGTGCTGCGGGTAAACGCGCTGTGCCCACACCACCGAGTGCAGAGGCGATGCGCGTATGGCTCGCAGTGTGGACGCGGTATACGCCTTTGCTTGAACTTGTGGAGCTCGGCACGCGTCAATGGGCGCGAGCGTTCCAGCAAACCGTGTGGGTTGCTGATGGCGTCGTGGGCTCTGTTTTCGGTCAGTTTGACCAAATTTGACTCGAATTATCTGATCAGAATAAGGTGACTTTGGATGCATACACCGGCCTGATTTAGCCAATACTTAGACTGCAATTCCCGCGTGCCGGCCAGAATATTCAAGTTCGGGACGAGAAGGATTGCGAGCTGCTGGGGAAAGGATCAAAAGAGCGCGTGGTAAACATGGAAAGTAGAGATGTTGAGTCAGTAAATCAGAGTCAGCCGTGACTGAGTCCACGAATTCACGTAGGAAAACCGAGCCTGTCGTCTTCTCCCTGACCCAACGGCGGTGCCATATAGAACAATTGAGCGCAAGAACGATGGAGCAGAGAAGAAGCAGAGGTTCCAATTAAGAATATGGGCTTGAAGCTGTGGGGAGGCGGACTCTGGTTGTCGTGAGCTCGGGTTCACCGCTAGGCTCTTGGTCACTCTTGGTCGTGGTGCGGGTCAAGCTTGTCACGCGTGACAGCAGTTTGTTTTGCGATCACGACAGCAAACAGCCACTGGACCCGTTCTTCTTCACGACATCCGCTGTTTCGACTTCAATGTTTGGCTCCGCTAACACTGGCTCGCATTCCGCGACGTTCGCGCTCATCGATGCTGTCGTTCTGTCGTGATTCTGCAGCTTTGCCCGGCTGTTCCAGCCTTTTCACTGGCCGGACGAGCGCAATTTGGAGTTTGCTGAAAAGAGACCTTCGGTTGCTTCATTCTAAGAGCTCTTCGCCCGAGATTTGCAGTCAAATTACCGGGCGGTTCTCAGATGCACTCTGCACCGCGTTTGTTATCCAATGATCTTTTTGTGCCGCACGAGGTCGATGGAAATCTGATCTCGCACCGTCTACGAAAATCTTCGTTCATTCACAAATGCCCCGCTGCATAGCAGACTTCATTTCGCAGTTTTGGTGGGCTTTTACCAAGCTTTTGCTTCTCTTAAAGCGCTGGAATCTTGTACCATCCAAATCCAAACGCAGCGGGCCCTGAAAAATAACCCACCCCCCAGTTCCGCTGGCGAAAATTACCCAACGGCAGTGTGGGGATTACGCGGCCTGAAACAACGAGCTCGAACCCATCCCGGCAGCGGCTCGACCAGCGCGTCGCCCAGCTCAAGCGCGAGCGCCGCGCCAAATTCCGACACGTCTTCGTGCGTGGGTGCACGCCGTCTACTGCATTATTTCAACATACCACAGGCGTCACCACCATCGATCTAGTAATCGCCATATTCCTTGTATTCGCAATTATAATTACGTGCCTCGTGAGATGGTGGCGCCAGCGCCAACGAGACAAGGGGATGGACGCCTCGTCTCTCGATCTGATTTCGCGCCTCGGCGAGACGACACTCCACAGAGCATTGGAATGCAGGGCTACCCCGTATGGCTGGATGCTGAATTCGGACAAGGGATGCTTAAGGTAGGCGTGATTCGTCCGTATTTTCGGTTTGGATGCTGATTATCTCGAAGGGGAGCTGCGCGTCGCGGAACTGTGTTTATACATGATTTCCTCTCAATACTTGCGTACTTGGCGTCAGCCGGCCTGGACAAGGGCCTGGGTGTAACATTCCGCTGTATGCGAATCCGTTTAGGCGGCTCGCCCGTCTGGGGCCCTTACCGAATATGATTACATTCGCGGTTGCGAGTTCGTCCCGGGGTCTCACCATGCGAGGTTGAGATTCTGGCAAAGCTACCGACGTCTTTTGGATAGACTATACATTTTACCGTAACAAAGCATTCTGCTGACTGCTACATATTGGCCAACTGAGTAACTGCCGCGTGGACAGCACTCCAGTGTTCAGAGAATTTATCAGATACGGCAAAACTGGGCCTGTCGCAGCAAGAGGGACGCTAGAAAAACAGAAATGGGGTTGCACCAACAGGCATGTGGATGGATCTTCAAACCAAGCGCCTGCTATCGAAATACCACAGGCGTTGGTGAGCTCGCTGAATACCTGTCGAGTACAAAAGTCCCAAGTCCCGGTAACGGTCTTCTTGAAAGCGAACTCGTCTAAGCAATGTCAGTGCCAGGCTCAGCGCTGAAAGGAGACCTACGTAGGCAACACGCTTCTAGCGTTGGGCAGATCTCAGCCCAATCCACTACTATGGCATGCATTTGGTCCCGGACAGGAGAAAACTCTTCATCCACGTCGCGATAACTGAGCGCGTCTTCAAGGGCAAGATGCATCAGAAATTTGAAGTGCGGGAGGTAAGCCGTGAGGTGATCGATTGTGATAGGGTCCGGCGAGCCCTGAGCACAGATTAATGAAAAATAAAAACGGCCGCGATCGTGAGGCCTACCCAGTCTGTGGCTGCCCGCATATGGAGGGTCTTGATGTTGGGTATGTGCGTTGCTAGAGCCACCACGAGCGCCGTGCACTGATTCGTTTCAGTCCCGTTGTTGATCGAGACAAACGGGATGTCAGGGCGTGTCATTGAACGCAGGGCAACAACTGTTCATTATTGCGGAGATCAAGGTGGCCTCACCATAAAAATATTGGAGATTGGGGAGGCGGATACAAGTGTCAAGGATGGAATTATCGAACGATGGCCGATGGCGTGAAGGTGTGTTAAGCCAGGGTGGCGCTCCAAAAACGCACCGATCACGTCGGCAGCAAGCGTGGACGTTGTCTCAGAGTCCCTCGTAATACTCATCCAAATGCGGGAGATGTGGCAGCTGAGCAGGCGGGGGAAAGTGTACAGTTACAGGGCGATGCCATGATCTGTCTCCAACAAGTCCGGAAAGATTGACAGATGTTCGAGTTGAGGAACTACGAGTTTGACCGAGTTTATCAGTAGGTCTGAAAATGACCTAGCTGTTTCTTTCCTGTTCGTCATATGAGCAGGAGGGCTCGAATTTGGGCGAGGAAACTTGCCGGTCTTGCTGCGGGCGGTTTAGTATGCCATCTGTCACAGTGAAGGATCGAATAGCGTCTGCTCTGTTGCGATTTGCAAGAATTCCTTCAAGGAACGTCTTGGCGCGCTCGTAATCGTCGAGGACCACGACCCGGTTTATGGCAGGCAGACAGAGGTCGTGAAAAAGCTCGGAGACGCGGCAAAGCGTCAACTGGTCTTTTTTTGGAAGAGTCTGGATGATTTCTATGAGGATTTCCGTGGGAAACCACTGGGCGATTGTTTTGGACGCGTAAGCCCGTGACATTGTAGTCGTAAGAGCCCAAGAGGAGACGTGGCATTTGTAGCTATTTGATGGTGTTGATGCCAAATACAAACATATAACGGAAACACCCCTAAGGCTCCAACCTTTTAGTTTTCGTTTACGAAGGCCCGTAAACTAAACGGTTAAAACATCCAAAACGTTTACAAACATTTGTAAACCGTTTAAAAACAAATATTCAACGAGATATATTTATTGGGTGTGGAAGACCGCAGTTCTGACTTCAATGAAGAAACTGGGGGTCCCTCGCCGTTTGCGAATTCCACGCATAAGTTCAGCAGCATGTTGGCCTGCACAGATCAGCGAGCTCTCCCAATGCAGATGTACTGCCTTTGGGAAACCGAAGTCAGAGATGACCGGAGTTGCTATCGAACCGAGTGTGAGGCCATTTGCGGCACAGAACCAGCTTGGATTTGTGTTCAAATTGAAGTCCCAGGCATAGGTACATAGTTTCTGAGTGAAATTGAACAGTGAATCAATGTACATAGTCAGTTGAAAATGCCTGCAAATATTACCGTTTAAACCGTTTGTAAATTGTTTGCAAAACGTTTAACAAGGCCCGTAAACTAAAAGGATCATTAATCCGTTTACAAAAGTTTACAAACGTTTGAAAACAAAAACGGTTGGAGCCTTAAACACCCCCAAGTTTTGGGACGACAAGAACTCTTCCTCCGGAGTCCAGAGTCTGTCCGGGCTCTGGACCCGACGAGCGGGAAAATTAATCCCTTTGCTGCTGATGTCTATAAAATTATGGCAGGGTGTTGGAAATTGAGCTCGCTAGTCGCCACTGCACTGGAGGTTCATTCCATCTGGCCTCTTTCCGACAATTCCAACAGAAACAGCATTATGACGAAAAGTCCCTCAACAACCACCGTTTACCGAGATCCTGGCAAGATGTCCCAAACATCAATCTTGATGCTGATCATGGAAGGTTCCAGCTAGTATTCTGTCTCATAGCTTCAATTGTTACACAACTGTCTCCCAGATTTCGTATACCGGATAACTTACACAAAGGTTTCGGAACCATTCAAGCGAGAAGAACCTTATCGGGGTAATCGGCAATAATACGGCGAAAGTGCCCATCCGGCGCCCGGGCATCTGCAAATAACTGGGGTTGTCATGCCGGGCTTCAGTGTCGACAAGATGGCGGAAAGAGATGCGTAGTAAAGTTGCTGTTTCAATGTACGAAATACTGGGTCGTTGTCGTACTTCGTTTCCACTATTAAGGAAATCGACAGTTGAGGTTTTGTCTTGACCACCGCGCCATTCGCGAGGCGTATATTAAATAATTCCCATTCGCAACAGACATGGTGGTCTTGTCACTTCCGTGAATGGCCGGCACATACATGACTCCCGCACAAATGGGTCAGAGGCGATTATATTATCCTGAATGTTGAACAATCGGACAGAAATCTGTGTGCGCACGCAAGGGAGAGAATATGCACACACTGCTTCCACGCAAAGTTCCCTGAATAGAAATCGCTCCAGCGCCGTTGGCCTTCCCGATCGAGCTCGACTTAAGGCGTAGTGTCGAGCTCGCCGTCGAAGTCAGCATATTTCGGATCTTCACGTCTGGATCCCGATACCAGATCTCGTACTCCTGTCGCGCCCAGTCTGGAGCATCGGGCGCAGTTTCGCCACCAGTGTTGAACCACTTCCACGGCGCATCCCCACGTTCACAGCGTCGATGACTGCGTAAAATTGCTAGGAATTGCGGTCTGGTTAAAGATCACCGTATTTCATGAGTGAATCAGAGCTCGAGCGAATAACACATTTTTCCCTGCGACATCTCGACACGCCGAAACGAGAAAAAAAGCTTAGTAACTGGACTTCATCCTCGAATGGACTTAAGTCATCGGACGGTGCACTGGACCGTGGCGGCGGAGGCGTGTTCGAAGGTAGATGTCGCCTCATTCCGTATGTGCGTCAGTGGCGATATATACAGGTGATGACGGCAAACCCAATCTTTGCAAATCTTCAAGATGGACTTGCCTGACTTGCCTGTGTGGTCAGAAGACGTAGTGTCACGACGTCAGTGGAAGGATTATCTATTCCCAAAGGTCCACGGGAGAGGATGCGGAGTTGAGAGCCATGGCACACCGTTTCATTGCCGGGAATCCCTGTCTTGAGATTGAACAGTTTGTCAATCGGTGGCGTCGGGAATGCGGGAATTGAATAGTCAGTGGTAAAGGTAATCGGTGCTTACCCGGAAACAGGCTGAAATAGCGGTGTGGGTAGCGGAGGCTGAGCTCCTTAATCAAAAGAACTCTTTCCCTATGCTTTGAAGGAGAGGGGACACGTACCTCGGACCTGAATCAAGGTTGGACGGTTCGCATGCCTTTGATGTGCGAAAGAACATTGGCGCGCAAGTAAAATAGAATTCTACCACTCACCAGATCCCTTTAACCGACCACAACTTAAACCCAAGCTTTGCGAGGAGTGGAGCAAGGCCGGAGCAGAACCCCAAGTGTTTATTTCCGCCATCTTGTTGTGGCCAACCAAAGAGAGATTTTGGATCGCAGCGGCAGCATTAGGCGTAATTCAAGAGAGCGAGAGAGAAACAGCGTTCTCGACGTTGAGACGCTTTGAACTCGACTAAGGCTCCAACCATTTAGTTTTCGTTTGTGAACCTGAGCAAATTAAACGGAAACGGTATACAAACAGTTTTAAACCGTTTTAAACAGTTTATAAATGGTATTTTTCAGGGCAGGTTACTCGCACCTGTGTGGAAGGGTAAAATCAAGTAACTTGACCATTCTGAACGTGCATATAGCGAATTTATGGTTATATGTTGACCCCGAAGTGTTCGTGAAGGTGGGATAACGGCGGAATACAGGGGCAACATTTGCTGAGAAGATTGAGTACCATCAAAACGTGTACTAATTGGAAGGTCCTGCTCGTCGGTGGGCGGCGTTGTGCTCCGAGAATATGCGGGGGGTTTTGAGCACACTTATTGACCAGTCTGGCACAAAATTATGCACCAGAAAACAACCTACAAGAAGTGGTAAGTGGTTGATTCTTGACAACTGTTTAAACCGTTTACAAACCGTTTTTAAACTGTTTGCTACCCCGGGCAAACTAAACGGAAATAAAAATGGTTAAAACCGTTTGAAAACGTTTACAAACGGAAACGGTTGGAGCCTTAAACTCGACTCAGACTGACGCCAATAACGCGTGTCGAGCCATAAGCGGTGGTATAAAATCGATGGCTTATTTTCCAAACCAGCCATTTGCAGGAGAAAACAGAGCGAGAAATTCGTGGAAGTAACGAGAACGGAGGTTCGAAGCAAAAGAGGGCAGTGATTGGTGTTGATTGGCATCATCAGTGATAGCAAACTTGGAGCACAGCCGCTGTCCGTCTTGTCTCCCACTACAATCTGTCGTCAATTGCTCCAGGTAGACTCTCATGAAAGGAGAATCAGCGAGCTCCGGACTTGGCGAGGATCCTATTGCGGCTGCGGCGCGATCTCTCGCCCAAGCTATGGCAGATGCACAGCAGGCGATCTCTGCAGCCCGCGCAGGAAACTCTGACGCCCGCGTTGCGCTGGTAGAATCCCGCCGGGAGTGCGCCGCGCTCGAAACCAAGATCGTGAAGCTCCAGCAGACGGTCAAGCAGCAGCGTGAGGAAATCGCCGCGGTCCGTGCACAGTTAGATACTGTGGCCACCGAGCGTGAAAAGCTGGCCGCGGAGCGGGTGGCGCTCGAAACTCAGTGTTCGACATTGGAGGCAGACCGGACGAAACTCGCCAGAGATAAACAGGCCAGTCGTCGTGCGATGGCCGGGTTCAAGAGGGAAGTGGAGACTCTGGAGAACCGGTTTGCGGGCGAAGATGTTGGTCGATCCAGGTACGGCTGAGCGGGCCATTTCTGTCACTAGTTGGATTAAAATCCCTACTACAGCCGCGACCCTCAGCATTATACTGGACGTCCGCCTTATACTTCGAAGCGCCGAAGGGTGGCATCGACAGACGACGAGGGCGGCCCGCCCATGAAGGACGGGGGCCCGGCAAAGGACGACGGAAGCGATTCCTCAACGGATGGCGAGCGCAGCCCTAGTGCGGGTACGTGCTTGAACTCAGTCTGGCTATTCGTGCTAACAGTTAGATTTATATCGGTACTGCAGCTGCTTCGGTGCTGGTGCGTTCAAGAACCAAAAACGCAGACAGTGATGACGGCATTTCTAATGCTGAATTGGATGGTCGACGTACGTCCTCCCAATTCCGGTCTTTGTATTCCCGCGAATGGTTAAATTGATATCCATACCACAGCTGCAGTCCGAAGAATTGGAACTCAAGACTCTGACCCATCCAGCGACGATGTGTCTAACCGTACGTCTTTTATATCCCGATCGTGGTATTCCCCGAATGGCCACATTGATCTCCATATCACAGCTTCGTGGCGAATAATAACCACTCGTCATGGGCGCCGTATACAGCATCGTCGATATACATCCACAGAAAGTTCGACTTCAAATTGATATTGAGGCACTGCCATGTCTGTCTTCCTCAAAGCTTCATCTCTCTGCCACGCGACGTATTTTTTTCTGGCAAACGTCCATGCCAGAAGCTCTTCTCTCTTAGACGAGCTATTTACCAGACGAAATGAATATGCTTTTCATATCCTATTTCCCAGTACGTTCCTCCAAACATGGCACTCGTCGTGATAAATCCTCGACTCTTTATTTCAAACCTTCAAGACCGTATCGTCGTAAAAGACGGAGATGAAATGTGATAATGGGTGCCAAGTGAGTTTTGAACCGCTACTCCGATTCACGTTCAACGCTGTAAAGGTCAACGTGAATCTAAACTGCCGCTGGTTTCATAGACGCCAGATAACTCAAGCCTTCACTTGTACGCGGTCCACCTACTTTGGTGTTCGACAGAAGGATGACTCTGCCATCCGTTGACGTAAGTTTATTCAATTCTGTCAGTTTTGGAATGACTCGCGGCCGGGGCCTTTGTCTTGAAGCATAGAGGTCGGCTCTTTGCACCACTTTGGCTATGATCTTGTTCGCCTTCGCAGATCACCGAGCCTCGGAGGACTCAGGATTCAGCGCTGCTTAGGGTTCTCCAAAACCTCTCTCTCTCAAGGTTCTTCGATTGAATTCTAGTATTAGTAGTTGTGAACGGATAGCGGTACGAAATCAAACACATTAATATTTCCAGCCTCTGGAAACTCAGACTCAAGGGCGTCAAGGTAACGCCGACGATTCGGTTCTCAAGCTCAATTCGAACAAGCGAATCTTGTCCGTGAGCCAGCGCCTTTCACTGGAGTGGAGTCATGATGAAATCCAACGCAAATTGCTTGTGGAGCCGTACAAAAAGAACGTGGATCACGTCTATAACTCGAGTTTCATTTGAACGAGCAGCCGCTTCATCCAAGTTCGATTATTCCGCAAACTGTCGAGACACCCGCCTAGGCCTTTCCCATTCATTACTCTTCCACTCGAATCCGGAAGCAAAAAACACCCATGCGGAAACGTCCAGACGCGAAGAACTACTGACGCGAGCATGGCAGGTCGGGATCCTGTGTCTGGAGTTTCTGTGCTTGGTCGGGACCATGTCTCAACACACTTAGAGTACAGACTACATTTGATCCTCCACTAAACAATGAATTGGTTCATCCTCCCCCTCCTGTCATGATTTTCTATCATAATACTTTATCAACTCCGCGCCGGATTGAACCATCACAGATTTGTGAAAGAATTTGGCAGAAAATCGTGCTTGCAGGTTTTTTTTGTTCATCATTCTTTCCTTGTGTCGTTCCCAAGTGCTCTCTTGGAGGATTCGCGCGGTCACGATCGTGATTCAATCCGAATTTGGCGTGCGGGGCGAAACACAATTTGCCGTTTTTGAAAACATACTCACGTTTTTGGAGAGAAATGCGGCACGGAGGATAGATTGAATCGGCGCTTGTCTCAGCGGAAGTACGTACACTCTGATAACGGGTGGTTGGGATATCTGGATTACAGAGTGATGAAGTGAACACAATTTAAGACAAACGTAATGCAGTATGAGATGAGATAGAAATAAGTAGATAAAAACTGAACTAGCGAAGTGAAGCAGAATGGCATTCAAGCATGCACTTCAGTACTGGAGGTAGGGAGTATGGGCGTAGATTCGTGCAACGGGCTGGGAGAGTCAACTGCGGCTTCGGAAGTACGCCGGAAGATTCGGAAGCCCGCTATCAATGCAACACCAAGCAGCACAGCGATCTGTGCCGTTTCGAGCAGAGATATTCCAGTGAGAGGGTAAAATCCCATCTGCGAGAAAAACGCGAGAATATAGACCGGAGCCCAGAGGGCAGCCCACACGCACAACCATCTCATTCCGGTGGTTACAGGGATGGCCACTATCCCAAGCAGAGGGTATGTCGCGAATAGCCCAAACAATACCAAGCCAGACGCGGCGAACGGCAATGCGTCGGGCAGGTTGCGCCATTTCACGAGGCTTACTATGAACGCAATAACAGCGACCACAGCACTCGGAACTCCGGCACATATCCAGTAGTTCGGGACAATGTAGACCTGGCCAAGGGCTATCGCGTCGAACACCAACGTGGCCGGGAAGTCTATGCCATTGAATGGGATCTCGCGTCTTCGCAGTTTAATGCCATTGTGCGAGCGACACCAGAGAACGGGGTGGGGCAATGGCTTCGTGTGCACGGAGTACGAAGAATGAGGCGATGAACGCGAACAGGAATGGGATTGTGGCGGTTCCAGCCCTGCGGAGAGGGAAGGATTTTCCATTGAAGCTGATGAGCACGGTGAATATGGAGGATCCTGTGCCGATGGCTACGACGCGCTCCGCACAAAGCAGCGCCGGCAATAGTGGGGATTCGCTCGCTCTTTCTCCGAGCTGAGCAACTGCCCGTGACTTGACAATCAGATCGATTGAGGCCGCGATGATATAACCTCCAGCAGCAATGAGATCGTAGTCCCAGTCAGCGGCTAGTGCTCTATCTTCGGCAAAGTCACGAACATACGACCGTGAGTCATCCCGAGTGTGATGAGCCAAGCCCACCAAGCGCCTGGGCCGTAGAGCGCGGATATCGGTGTATCGTTTGTGATTTTGGAACGCAATATGCGCTCGATAGCGATGGTTTCCTCGATAGCGATTTTAGTTCCCCAAATTACGCCAACCAAGAACAGGATGATCAATATTAGACTCCAACACAGGTTAAACTGTCCCGTTGAACGCCCCGCGGGACGGGCCATGAGCCTGGAAAATTGGTTAGACCAATGAGTGGTGAGGGAGGGAGAGGTCAGACAGGGGTGCATGAATTTGGGGCAGTGTACCATGACAACTGTGCCTCGCCGTCAATGTGTGACATACTTTGTTGCATTCTGTTTGATGCCCTCAGTAAGACTAAGAAGACTGTCAATGAACGGTTCTTTCTTGACTTCAGTCTCACCATTTGGGTTACGCCCTCGGAAGAGGAAGGCCATAGCCGTCTTTGACACCGGAACAACCGACTTCCTAGTTCCAGCAATGGGAATCGCCGACTGCATATATTTTGTGGATGGAAAAGGTTTGTTCTGGAAGTGTCGAAGAAGATCAGTAATTTCAAGCTCGGAAGACCCGTAGGAAAAAGTATGATATGACTTCCCGACCCAGAAGTCATCCAGTACCGCCGTTTTCAACACAGCTGTTGGCTGCGTGCTTGCACAGCAATGCTGAGACCGTTTGTCACCAAACCCTCATCAGAGGTCTTTTGGTAGTTCATTCAATACCGACAGATATTCTGTACACGGTACTGTACCGACACACCAATCAGCGAGCAGGCCATGCAACAGATTGAATGGTTTACAACAATAGCCACATTGAGGGTAGCAAGTAGCTTGAGGGAGCAACGTGCTTACGGCGGAAAATGCCCTCATAACGCATCATAACTCGTCAATCTCGCGGACACCATCGCGCATCTGTGCTTGTCTGTGCTTGCCTGTTGCCGGCATCCTGAAACGAACGCAGCGCGGGGAACGGCGAGCAGATGCAGCCGGACGAGAACTGATGCAGACTCGCAAGTAAGATCGATTTTCGGGAGAGGAAAAGAAGGAGGAAGTGCAACAGAGGAAATTAAACACGACTGCGAGGGTGTGTGTGCATCTTAACTAAATCAAGGTGGGGCCAGAGACGGAAGATATTATTCTGACGACACGCCTCTTTCGTCCGAAGAAACTCTGCGTTGAAAGATACAGATACAACCACTGTTAGTGTTACATCGTGTGCGTAGGTCAGAGCTGGCGGAAAGGCGAGAGGCGGTACCGCGGGCGCCGAGAGTGCGGGCGCTACGGGCGCGCCCAACGCGCCGCGGATGTGTCCCTGGGTATGCTTGCGGCTTGACAAGTGCGAGCGCGGGGTAGGCGATGATCCCGTCCCACACGAGCGGGAGGATGAGCACGGGAGCTCGTCTTATCGACCTAGCGAGGAAGTGAGCTAGGACGTCCGGGGGAAGGAGAGGGAGAGGGACGAGAGCATCAGGAAAATACTACTTTCCTAATTTCCCAGGAACTTCCCCCTAATTAGATTCTCCATAATAAATGAGGCTGAAGAAGGGCTAATATAGGACAATGGTGGTAATTTCACCCAGATATGCAAAATTACCGTGATATGCCGCATACGCGTGCCGAAAAAAGAAGAAACCCATCAGCTCGAGCCAAACAGCATTTCAAGACCTTTCTCTGCCATCTGGATTTACGTCGTCACCGCAGGACTCCAGAAACAAACTCCTAGCTAAATCCCACGACGTGAGACAACGTGTGACAGTAGTCTCCCGCAGTCAGACTCTACAAATTTTATGATAGTCGATAAAACTTTATATAGAGTCTGATTTTATTGGCATAGCCGAAGCCGCAAGTCGGATTTCGGTGATCACTGAGTGACTACACGTGATATTCCCACGCTCCCAATCGGGACAGACCACTCATTCTCAGTATTTCATGATAATGCGAAGATAAAAGAGCATTGATATCAATGTAAAACCATTCCATTGACGTCTGGATGGTTGGTACAGGTTAAAAACATGGATATTTATCTTGGAATGCGATATATTATGGTTTGGAGCATAAAATGCACATTGTGCATTCGAAACTGCTCAAATAAATTTGTGCCGCGTGATTTGAAGTTTTCAGTACCTAAGGAATTGATCTTGGTTGTAAATTAGGTCGAAGGGTCAATGTGTGGGCAAGAACTGGACCAGCATCCCGATTGGGAGCGTGGGAATATCACGTGTAGTCACGCGGCGGTCATGGAAATCCGACTTGCGGCTTCGGCTATGCCAATAGATTCAGACTAGTGTGACAGGTGCCTACCCTGAAGTGTCGGCAGGCAACACGTGAGCGCGTAGGATGGTTGGTTTTGATGGATTCATAACATCGTCAAACTTCTTTCTTCCTTTTCTCCCATCTTCCCTCTCTTCATCCATGTCTCTTTACCTGTAAGTAAGTCCAGCCTCCTCACGGACACGCAGACAAGTCATCCATACACTCCAGCACACCCTCGGAGGGCTGTACGTTCATACATCATGCTTGTCCATACCACGTTATTAGTTGCTTGGTGTGCGTCCTTCCTTATCTTACAGTCAAGGTTCTACTCATTGCAGTGTATTCTCACACCACAGTGACCATCCTTGGCCGGACAATTTAGCAGCTCAACAGTGCGGACGAATGGGATGACGGGGAAGGAGCTCGGTGGCGCAAATGGCAGATGTGGCCATTTGGATGGGGCGGCGGCGCGCGTAGTTGTTCCCTGGTACCCGGGTGCGTTGTGTCTATCCTTCCCATCCTTCTCGTTGATAGACAATGTTGTCCGAATCCAGCTCGAAGGCGGAGCATTCTTGTTTCGCACCTGGCCATCTTCCTTTATTTCGCAACCTGCTAGCCCTCATGAGTCACATGGTGTGTGGTGCCCCTGGTGTGTTGTCTTGGTCCCATGACTTCCATTTACATGTTTTGACTGACTTGACAGGCAGTGAGGTACATGACCGGTCCTCTTCTTAGAAATTACACATCTGTTCGCTGACATCTTACCCGCTCGAGTCCATCCCGCTGGTCAACGTGAACTCGGCATCGCGCCGGGCCGCCGATTGTGGCGTCTGCGACGTTGTCGGAGGGTCAGTGTCCTCCCGCCCATGATTATCGGTCAAACACGCACTGACTGATTCTTCTTCCTTTTCGATATAAGATGTTCTTGCCCAAATCCGTGGCGTTATTGGCCCATGCCACCATTTCTTCATTATCGACTGTGATGTCTTTGCCTCGCAATTATCACTGGCTCCTACGGGATTTTCTGAATTGTCAGTCGTGTCTCCCGCCCTGATGCAGTATTTTACCCAGTGCTTTTAGGCCTCGGCGTACATGGTCAGTGTGTATAATCCACACACCACCTGCTCCTCTAATTGGGTTTCAGTCCCGGACTCGTCGTTGGCTCTCATGCGCTCGAGGTGTTGCAGACCCGTTTTTTTGCGGGCAAGTAACATCAGTTAGACTGTTGGGAGCTTACTGTGTACAGTTAACTATCTCGAAATGCATATGGTCCGTTCCTCTGCCAAAGTCCTCGAAATGCCATGCATTGGCAGATCTATGCATTACGAGGCAGGGTTTTGAGTGAGGATGGGCCATTGGTTCTGACCAGATTTCTATGCATTGTGAGATTTTTTGGCAGGTATGCATTGTTATATCATGCATCGTGAGATAGTCAACTGTACCAGAATATATTATCCCAGCATGTATTGTACCTAGGAATTCAATATATATATGATTCAGGACATCCAAATGATCAATTCTAAGTTTCTAGGTAGCCAGGAAGACCCGTAAGATAGGGAAAAGTCAAGCAAACTGCAGGTAACTTAGGCTGAAATTAGTGGTAATTTACCTGGGAGGTTGCTAGATACCTAATGAAGGAAACCAAACATATTCGACCGAATTAGCCTGAAGTTCAGTCTAATCCAGCCTTATTACCGTTGGATGCTTTTCTTGATGAGGACGGAGAGAGGGATGAGCGCACGCCACCATCTCGGGGACGCGCGCATTGAGGGCGGGGAAGGAAGGACGTGAATGCGCCCCAGTCCCCCGATAACCCACCCACGTCATGGGACCCATCTTTCCATCCCCATATCTCATGCGCACCCTCCTCCCAAGGAAGGAAGAATGAATGAAAAAGGACGCTCACCATCGCCGTATACGTACTCACCATCGCCGTACTTCGGGCTCCCATGCGCGCGCAGCAGGCACATGCGGTAGTTTGAAGCATCAAAGGTATGCTGATTAGAGAAAAACAGTGATGCATCAAACGCCCTAACAACCAATGCGCACTGATGCTTCAGCTCAGCGAAAATCCCGTTCGGGTATTTGGATCACGCACGCGCTCGTCGGCCACGCGCTCATCGCCTTCCCCTGGCGGCGCGCAACGCATCATTGGAGGTCCGTGCACGCGCACTGGCCCAAAATAGCGTTCTATTGACACATGTTATGATCCCACTCTTTCGCTTCCCAGCGGCTTCCGCTTCCTGGTCCTCCTGCCCATTCTTCAGCAAATTCCGTCGCCGGTTGACACCCTTCACTATGTTTGCATGTATACCCACGCTTTCGGGGAATTCTGATCTCTTCTGCGCCTTCTGTTCCGCTGTTAGGGTGCACCACTTCTCGCTTCTTGCCTGGCTCTCCTCGCTTTCTCTGTGAATTTGGGAGCTTTCTGTGGATCTACCATTCATGTGTGACGGTGCTTTGTCCCCGTGAGTGTCCCCATTGTCCCTCGCCTCCTTCAGATACCTGTTTTCCCCCCGTTTTAGTTACTGCTTTGCCGGCCCCGATGCTGCCGACCGACGCCTAGTTTTGGCCCTTGGCTATTGCCTGCTGCATAGTGTATGCTGCCTTGCAGCTCTGTGTCCACTCTCTGTCGCCGGCCGCCTGTTACCCGCTGCTTTTCCTTAGCACCTGCTCGCATCCACCGGCCCCCATGCGCCGCTCTTCCCCGGGTGCTTCCATATTCATACATTATGGAATGTACCTGTCGCCGATGGCTCGAATGTCCTACAGGCCTGGCGCTGGACCGCTCGCACGGATACCCACAGCTAGCTCTTTGTAGCCATATTCTGGGGCGGTTTAGCCCCTCTTCGTGAGTCAGGATGTCTCTGGGCTATGCCTTACTTTAATTACAGCGTCCCCAATCGTTCTGGGCCATCGACATGCAGTGTTTACCTCAATCGCGCCAAAACCGCCCGCCTATTTTTTGGGCGCTTCCGGCTTCTGGGGGCGAATCCGCCATAAATATATCATCTCTTACATCCGTATCTATGCCATCTTTGTCCCTATGCAAAATTCCATCCGTCGTTCCGCTTCAACACGTTAAAACTGTCTGTTGTGTTTTGACACTCAAATGTTCCTGCGCATTGAGCCCTCAGTCTATTCACTCAGTCTGTATTTTTCCCTCATAATACAAGTGTATTACAAGTCAGGCATTTATGTTTTGAGGTCCTGCGCGTGATAAAACAGGCACAATACGTCTATTGGTCGGGATGCCCGTTTTGGCTTTTTCCGCAAACGCAGCTTATTGAGATGCTCCAGTGCTCTCGGAGCAAGATAGATGATAGTGTTGATACTTCTTGAGTCATTTTCTGACCTTTGGCCGGATATTTCAGATTTTGACCTTCAAAAAGGTGTCGAGTCGAATACGAGTCTCCTGCCATACTGAGATTATGGCCATGAATGCTGCACCTTATGTGAAAAATGTTGAGAGCACTGATCCATGTCAAAAATTTTGTATTCTAAGGATCGGTTTTACTCCCTGACCTAGACTCTTTTGGTGTCCTTTCGTTTGACCCCGTTGTGTGTATTCCTCCCATCCTGACCTCCTCCCCCTAAAATATGATTTTGGTACCTGCATGTACCCCTGGTCCCGCCTGATTTTCTGAGGTACTCACATGCATCACCTTTCCGATGAGGTCTATTTATTTGGCTTTCCACCTTCTGGGATATTTTTTTACAAGTTGTCATGTACAGGTTTTGCCATTTTCGCGCTTGTGATCCGATTTTCGATGTGTTTCCCTTGCCCGTACCTGGGGCGCGTGGGGGAAAATGGTAGGTATACATCCCAACCACACCCACCGAAATTTCTGGGTCTGTAACCCCTTTATTCATCGAGATACAGTTCACTCTTTGCTGACAGGGTGAAAATTGCGTTTTTCATCACCTTTGCCCATCCCGGGTGGTCCAAACCTATCGTATCAGTGCCGTTCTTGCGCAGACTAAATTCTGTACCATTTACCTCCATGTTACAATTTTTTTCAGATTTTTCTGTGCCCAACTGACCGAGATTGAGGGTACAGAATTTGGGCCATCTTAGGATGAACCTGCGCCGCCCCGACTTTCCCACGCTTCACCCCGCTGTTGCTACGATATGATGACATAGCCACCGTGCCCACCTTTGAATTCAACTTCCGCCTTCCCAGCCTGTCGCGGTGGGTGGCGCCTGCCCCCGCCTTTTCCCACACACCTTTCCCCATGACAACTCCGCCGGCTGACCGAATCAGTTGCATTCCTTTCGCGCAAAAGGTGCACCTTTTCTTCACCCTTCACGCCAAAGGTGAACCTTGTCTTCACCTTTTCCCACGAAAAGTTGCACCTTGTCTGCATCTTTGGTCTTCATTTCTCCATGCAACACCTGCCTCTCCGTGCCACCTGGCCCATCATTTTATATCACAAATTGTACCCTATAGATTTGCCAAAATACAGGCCAGTGTGGCTGTGTTCTGCCCAGCCACCAGTGGCTGTGTCCCCCCCAAAAAAAATCTGAAAAAAAAATCTAAGAGGTAGATCTGACCCTTGCGATCAACTTTGGTATATAAGTTTTTTTACTCGGCAGGAGCCAGCATTTTTTCACCTCTCAGAGAGTAAAAGGTTGATATCTCACCAACCGCACAGCCATTTTCCTTGATTCTGGCTCCATTGGAAAGCGGCAAAAACCAAAGCGCGTTCTGTCTCATCCGAGTCGGCTGAGTCGGAAGAACCGTTGTTATCCGGGGACTCAGATCTTTCGGGTGTTGAGGACGTTGTTGTCAAGCAGGAGCCGGGCATATCACTGATCGAACCCCGCCAGAGTGCACGCTTCGCAGCTGTGAAGTCCGATGATGTTACAGGTTTCCGAGTCAAAGTCGAGCCGGATACCGAGGAGGTCGACATCAAGCTTGAACCAGATGTTTCGACCGTGGCGGAGTCGACGTCGGCCAGCCGCCATAGCTCTCTGTCAAGTGGGTCGGGAATGTCTGCGCAAGATCATGATATATTTTTTGGGCCCGACGATTCGGAGTTGTCAGACTTGTCGTCTAATGAAATGATGGAGCCAAATGCGGAAGAAAACAAGGAGGTGTGGGAACTAGGGGCAGAAGACTGGGCAAATTTAGACGACGAAGGGTGTGAGTAACTCAACATTCTTGGTTATTCCTGGTCATTGTGATAGCTCACAAGATTTTCTTTCAGGGTATACGCAGCTTCAACTTAGCCGCAAACGCTCCGGGACACTCCTCTCCAACCTCTCTGACAAAGAGGACCATAAAAGACATAAGCCAAGCGATGGTTTGTGTCCTGCATGCTAAGTAGCATTATATTATTTTCAACCCTTTTTTTGTTTAGCCGGGCCATCTACCACCATTGCCTCTGGGTCGATTCCTACTGCTTCCACCAGTATTCTTGCGGCTTCGGGGACCTCCGAGTCTAAGCCTTCAAAACTTGTTTACACTGCACGTCCCAAGCGTGGGTTCGCCGTGCCAAAAGCCGCATTTGATCCATGGAACACAAAATGACTTACTATATTTTGACGGTATCAACAAAATCCACATCGTTTAGCCTACGCCCGTTTCCCTAACTTGTTGATCTTACCATATCTTGGCTTATCCTGTTCTATCCTTAGCATCATACAACGATTTGACTTACCAATTGAATGTCAAATACTGTTTCTACCAGTCCCATCTTTCTAACATTGAAAGTTGTAGAACACGAATAAGTTTATGAATATTGTCAAGGCATTACGAATGGATTTCGAGGATTGAGAGCTCAAAGTCCATCTACGTCACGGTCCATCGTGTTGGGTTGAAATTACTAATTTCAACAGTGCATGTGGTACTCTCCCGAGCATCCCGAGACTTTTTCGGCTGTCCAGGCTCTTCCAAGAGAAGAGTTCCATGGATTACATCACATGAGTTCCAAATCTCGCAGTGGCGATGGAATTGGGCCGGTAAGTTACCCAATCTTATCTTATCGGGCTTATCTGTCTCATTTATTTGAATCTGCGGTAGATTTAAGGACTTGCAACTTTTGTCTAGCCCTGTTGCGCGGTGTTTTTTTTGTTATGGAGCGACTTTGCGCGGCTTTTGTTGTGACACGGCTTTGCGCGGCTTTTTTTGGTAACACGACTTTGCGCGGCTTTTTCACTTGGCTGACTTTGCGCGGCTTTTTCGGACCGGCGGACTTTGCGCGCTTCTTTGGAACTCCAACTTTGCGCGTTTGCGGGATTGGTCAAATTCGCGCAATATATGTATGGCATTCCATTTTGTGCGGGATTTCACTTCTGGAGGCTCAAATGGTCATATGTTGCGCGATCTATTAAATGTGCATTTGGACACTCATACATCAGCACCTGTACTAACATATCATGTATAGATAATAGAGCAACAAGCCAGCGCCTATACTAATTTAAACTGGTATCAGCCAGATATGTACCTTGTTTCTGCTACAGATGCGGAAGACCTGCTACCGAGAGGTCTACACCCGCCTGCCGCTCCTCCTGAATCGTGATTAGGTGAGTTTGCCGCTCTTTTTATACCCTCTTGTTGGCCCTGAAGTCCAAACCTGCCCCAGAAAAGTGTGGTGTGAACATCCAGAGAAATGGTTGACTCCGCGATTCCAACTATTTCAGAGAGAATGGCCGTGTATCAACCCTGTATTAGTGTCCACAAGCGCGAAGGTGAGGTCACCGATATAAAAAAAGCCATCAAAGTTATATTTGCCCAGACGCTCATGACAGGGAGTTGACATTGTCCAGACCCTCACGACAGGGCTCCCATGGTGGGATGTTGAGCGGTCGGGTTCGAAACTACTATTCCGGTTTGCTTAAAACAATCACACTGCACAATGGGCTTTCCCCCAGTTTTTGCTCGTCCTATGCAGCCACTCAGGGCACTGCTTCCCTTCTTCGCCTTTTCTCTGATACATGGTTATCTCACGGCATATCGGAGGGGCATTCAAGTGCGCCAATCCGCTTCAGTCGGGGACTCCACGCCGACGACCGCAGTGTTTTCGACCATCGTCACAGACACAGATTCATACCTGCACTCGGGCTCGGACTCGGGGTCGTCCATCGCTACAGCACTACCAGCCACATCACCGACCGGAACTGTTGTTGCACACGCTACCGCCTCGGCTACAACCGTGAAGTCGGCATTGCTAAGTGATTGTCTGGGGGGTACCGCAGCCTGCACATTCACGCCCACGGTACGCTTTTTTTCTTTGTGTTCCGCTCGATGTCCCGACACTCAGGGTTTGCGCTTCAAGAGAACTGCTAGCGGCAACTATGCGGAAATGACCCCTTTAGGCCTTCCCATCGAGAATTGCAACGATGCCAACGTCACAGCGACAGGTCACTTTTCGGGGTCGGTGACGTTGACGGACAATTGGAGTCAGGCAGTCGACGCTGGAGCTGAGTTCTCCGTGCCTGGCTATTTGAACGTTGGTGGGGACGTCAAGACCTCGGTGGAAAAGGGGAAGGAGATACAGATGGCACAGTCACTCGACTATCCTATTGCCCCCAATATGAAAGTCTGTCGATGATTTTTATTTATTTTCAGGGTGAATTAATGTAATCGGATTGCAGGCAGCATTGGTCGCATCGGCGAGTTTCATTGGGATATTCGGGACCATGGACATGCAATATCCTTCAGACTTGTATGTGCATTTTAAATCTTGTATTCTGCTTCCCTCCCAGACTGATATCAATATATTCTTGTTACAGCCAAACCATCAGGGACGTGGTTTACTTCACGAGCGCTCAAGATCCAGGTCCCGTTGCAAGTCTGATGACGATCGGCTGTGATCAGCCCTGGCCCATCTGGAATGCGACGTCTGCTGTCGCGACAACTGCGCCCGCATGTGCTGTCGCGACAAGTGGGGCCTCTCAATGGCTCGCAGTACGCTCGGTTGCTTCGTCATGGTAAATGGACTGGTCGGCGCAGCTTTGCTGTACTGAGATCCCGTTGATTATTAGGGGTGCCCAACTCTTATTCAGAACTGTTCAGTTTGGATTTTAATTCCATATTTTCCACTCGGTCTGCATGTCAGGAGATGGACGCGGAGATTCACCCGTTCTGGTCACCTCAATCCGAATCGTATTCTCGTCATCATTCTGACCACTCCGCAAATGCCAAATTGACTTTACTGAACTTGGCCCGTTATCCGTCCACTCAGTGTTCCATCTTTTTGCAGTGCCACTGAATTCGGGCTGTCGGAACTTCATATCGCTGATACCTTATCCACTGATATGAGCTGTTTACCAGACAAAATAACTTTGGTTTTCATACCTAACACATCTGTCCGCAAGCATGATGGCAGTAACCCTTCAAATTACAAGACCCTTAACTCTTAGCGTAAAGCCCACAGTTTTTTCGTCGCCACGGTGGTCAACAGCATGCCACATGTAGTGTGTAAAAAGCATTTGCTTATGGGCGATACATTGTGCAAAAACTACTCAGATTTTACATGGTTTTGGACAGCAGCTTTTGGTTTAACGGTTGAATTGGTGTAGCTGGTTTAAAGGGTTCAAACGGCCAAATTCTTTCAAGAACGTTGAATCGGTTTGATTAATTTAATGGCAGGGTGGTGGACAGTGCCATCGGATTTTATATCAGTAGCAGGGTTAAACTGGCTTGAACCGGTAACGGGTGAAGCAAACTTCCCCCAAAAACATGCTTGTTTTAAGCCAAGCTGGGCACGATTCATCCGAACCTTGATTTGATTGAACCCTCATCCTCTTGTTCGCACCAAATTTCGGCCACCCCTGTTTCGTTCATAGCCTCACGCTTGCATCTGCAATGGAAGCTTTGATGAAAAGAAGATCCGTATCGCTGGGAAAAAGATGAAAATGCGTGTTCTCGCAGCGCCTTAGCAGCGCCCTTGTGAGTTCTGCCAGCCAATGCTGGCTCTGGATCATGTCAAAATCGGAGGTGCCGACAGTATTCGATCGTTGCCACGTAACCAAAAATTGTCGGCGGATGCTCAACAATGACTTCCGTGTCTCAGCGCGGCGTAAAAACACCGTGTCTTTGGCAGATCGCGGGTGGAATCATTTCCCAGAATTACTATACCAGAATTCCACGGGCGGGCCAAGCGTTTCGAACCCCCAGCGCTCCAATGTTCTACAATGCTGGCCGCCTTGTGTGCGACGGCTTGGATACGCGTCTCGGTCGTATACCTGCCGAGACGGGATACATGTAATTTTCTTTGGAGGTACAAGTAAAGGGGCGGAGCGGAATTGGGGACGTGAAGAGAGGATATACGCACCTTTGCCTTGTGTGGAGGCTTCTCGCCTCCTGAAGCGCTTCTCGAACGGGAACCGTGCATCAAACATGGCGAGGACGCACAGAGTCAGAAGGCAGATGCTAGCCACATACAGTCGACAGAAATGGAGACAGAGATCGGGAAATACAGTGAATTCGGGTGGTGCGGAAGTTTGATTTTTGATTCTTGAGTGCGGATGCCGGATGGGGACTAGATGCTAGGTCCGAGAGTTAACGTGGTGATATGGTGGACATGCCGAATGACTCCTGTGGTGCACTGACATAAATACAGACACTGCGCAGGCGCATATTGATTCTCAGGCACAACCGATGCATGAATAGCGCACCGGGATGACGATGGGGTGCATCGACGTGCGGGTATCGGTCGGTACGTCGTCAGTCATGCTCTTTTTTTCTCCTTGTCGATGCAGTCGAGGAGCGATGGCTCAAGCTGGGCGCGGGTGGGGATGGTCCAGCGCACCAAGACTCCTGTGGTGCGCTGACATGAATACAGACACGGCGCACGCGCGTGTTTCGTCCCAGGCACAACCGATGAATGTATAGCGCACAGGGATGACGATGGAGTGCATGGATGTGCGGGTACTGGTTGGTACATTCACGCTCTTTTTCTCTCCTTCTCGATGCAGTCGAGGAGCGGGGGGTCGACTCAAGTGCCGGTGGAGATCGCACCAAGACAAGGGATTCTTGCCGTCGCGGACATGGTGCGCATGGCATCACCGCAGGCAATAACGCCCTGCGGAAGCGAGCATGTGGGGGACTGAGCTCGCGTGCCGCATAACCGACGTGGGGATTTACGATCTATGACAAGCTCCTTGTGTGCTGGTGGACTCTGGGGATTTTTACCTGGGAGGGGAGAACTCCTCCCGGACACTTGTGCACTGCACTTGTGGTCAGGTCCCACGAGGTTTCAACCAGAGGTCCGGCTATTCAAAGCCAGCCAGTACACAGTTGCTCAGCGTCTGGTAGTGTTCGATCCCCTGGAATGATTGTGCGCTCCGTTGGCATCTTGTAGTATTTACTGTATGGCTAACCACCCGTACACTACTACATGTTTGTCTTCGGTAAACTAGTCGTTCATGTTGTGGAGCTCACAAGTATAATAACCCCCCCCCTTCTCGGCCTTTCAGATACGACGGCATCTGGGTGCCAGTCTTTTCTTGCGCCTTTCCTCAACGCCCTACCCTGTATTGCTCTTCCCTGAGACCTGTGGGTCAACCGCTTGATTTGGATGTGGAACAAGTACGTCCGCTCACAGCTACTCAGCCATCCAAACAGCTCAAGACCGAGCCTGCCCACAACTTATGACCTAGTATCGTTCCTGTGTCACCGTCTTGTTCACCTTCAATCTAACCATTCCATATAGTCCTAATTCGTCTCCCGTTGTATCGCCATTCGTGTCTACTGGACATTCGCTGCAATCTCCATGCAGTCCCCAATAGAATCTGCTCAGTCAATTCAGTATTCAGTCACCAACGCTGTAGAATAGCGCGGTAGGCGTGGGTGTTTGCTGCCTTTCTTGCTTTAGTCTGACCATGTAATCTTCCTTGCCATTTCCTGTCGTCCTCATCCTGTCCCCAATAAAATCTGCTCGTCCAGTAACCAGTCTTACGCCGTAGAATAGCTCGGTAGGTTTGACTCTTCTTTGCGTCCTTTCTTGCTTGAGTCTGATGATGTATGTTCAATTGATGAACGTCTTGTGCACTCCTTCCAATCAATGCGATACCCGTGTAGCCTTTCTCTCCTGACCATTCCTTGTGCAAATACCCGGCTCAACATGCTCTAACGGAACTAGAGAGTAACACGAATAGTGAATATCGCAAATATTCGTGCCAAGCCATTTGCGAATAGCGAATATTTATATTCGCGAATGGCTGTGGCTGTGCTGAGTATTCGTATTCACGAATATTCGCGAATATTGCTGACTAAGCAACGAATATTTGCCATCAATATTCGTACGAATGTGAATATCAGTTTTGAGGTTTTGGTGAATATTCATATTCGCGAATATATATTCGTGGTATTCTCTAAACGGAACAATCATAATCTGTTATTCTTCCAAGCTCATTCTAAAGCCGGCGTGCTGCATTCCAGTATCGTGTCTCTGATGATAAAGTTTGAACATTGAGTATATGCCGTCTCGTCAGACCCCTACTTCCCAATATAGAACCAAATCGACCAGTATTTCTTTGAAGCATTGAACCATGGAGCAACAAATAATTGGAGGGTAATAACATGCCACACTTCAGCCTTCAAACAGTGCTATAAAAAAGCAAGTATCGAGAACATACATAGATCAGGAAAGAAATACGAGTGTAGCAGCTTCAGCTCCATGAAAACATCTTCAGTAGTCGAATTATTATCGGTGGCGGCTGGTTTGTGCGCTTTGAACGCAGCGCGTTTCTTGTCAGGAACGACGATGGCCTGCACTTCAAACCGAGCGTTAGAAATGAACAGATATCGAAGAATGTCGTGGGAAACCTACTGATTCACACGAATACGTTGAGGTGAAGAAGTCGCCGCCCATCTTGCGATACACCTCATCACACTGTCCTGGCCGACTGCTCTCGAAGACGCCACAATAGTAGCAGACCTTGCACAGCTCACTTTCGTCCATCATGACCTCGACTTCAACCGCCTCGCGTTCTCCCCCGATTTTCGCTACCATCTTTCGGGTCCGACCAGTCCGTTGTATGGGTGCTTTGGGCTCAATTGCCAGCAATGTTGTGAGGAGATCAGATAAGGGGCTCGGCCGCCGGTCCCAGTCGCTGTCAAACCAGAAGCATGGACGGTTTGCCTCCGATGATGAGCTAATGGCTCCTAGGCTGGTCGAGTAGTTTAGATGGGCAATCTCTCGAGCGTATAAGAATGCATTGCCCCTGGGCGTGACCAAGAGCCACTTGGTTCCATCCCGAGCGAGAGTGACCTCAAAGGCGTCCAGCAGAATATCTTGGGACGAGAATGAATACATCGCAATGGTGATAGTGGGGTGTGGGGGGGTGAGGATGCGAGGATGCCACGCTACATCTGCAAGGAGTTCGAGTCTAGCCAGCGGTTCCGTTGATGCGAGCGGAGTGTTCGAGAGATTCGGAACCGTGGTCATGGAAACCAGCTGATCGACCGCTTGGAAAGCGGCGTTTTGAGCGGGACCGTACCTACCGGCTTTCCGGGGACTTTGGGCATTGGAAGGACCGACAATCACGACCGCTATCAAGGCCGGCGGGAGCCCGGCATCTCAGATCGGACGTTGACTGTAATGATTGCATCCAGCATCCTTCCGTCTTACGATCGCGTTCCTTTCCATCTTCCACCAGTCTTCCTCCACAATCTGGTTCAATGATCTCAGCGTATCAGTTTCCCGCCACCGCCAAATTTACTCCACCCGAAACCGGGAAGCGGCAATCTGATTCAACATGTGTTCGTTTCCAACTGTTTCTCTACTCAGCTAGGATAAAACTCTTTATCTTTCGATGCAATATCATCATGAACCCGGCTTTCGCTGAACCGTCCCTTTGACGGGCCGGCAACACCGTTGCCGATGCGAGAAATCGTACTCAAACATATTAGTTGGCACAGAACAATATTTTGGAAAACCAAACAACGTTGAGAAGTATTTAGTCGTATCCACGGGACAACTATCGGGCAACTATCAGCTAAGAGCCTCTCGTACTACAGGGTGTTCCCCGGTTGTCTCGGCAGTTTCGGCGCGGCGCATCATGGCTCGATCAATTGATAGGACCTTGATCGGACCGCCGACCCTCCAAAACTCACGGTGTTTCCGTTTCCCTGGCTGTGGACCATCCAGGTGTGTAGGAATCAGGCGAACACCTGCGTTTGACCTGGCGACGAACTATGCTCGCGCGTAACTGACGGAGGTGATGCAATCCATTTCGCAATCTTTTTTTCCCTCTTTGCTCCGTGTTTTGAGCTTATTCTATCACGGAGCGCTCATAGGTAGTGACTGAGCGCTTAAACACTATATGAACCGATTCGTTCATCACACTATCCATTCTTCCCTGGGCTGGTCCCAGTTGTTTCTTTTACCTCAACTTTTTCTTTCACCTGCCGTCGTTTAAATCCTTCTTACCATCGCCCAACATGAAGATCCCCTTCTCTATCATGCTCACCATCGTCCTGTCCGTTGACGTCTTTGCGTCTCCGGTGCCCACTGCTGAAGGTGGAGCCGAACTGGTACGTTTTCAAAGAACAATAGCGGGATGTACAAGGAATGATAGGCATCCCCAGGGTCTTGAAGTGCGACAGATGCCTGCTGCGAATTCAGTCGCTGTAATGCTGTTTTGTTCTTGTTTTTGTTCTTGTTTTCTCATCCAGAGGTTTAGAAACCTGTCGCAACGCCCGCAGCGGCCTGCCCTATCACAGCCGGCTCAAAGAAGACTGCGAAACAAGCAGTGAAGGGAAAGGCCATGCGGATATTGGGTACTATCACTCGTGAAGCCCGCATTGCTACCCGCACTTTCTTCGGCCTTATTCAGCCTCGTCTCACTCCGGGCAACGAGTTTGTTGGCTGGCACGGAACTAATGTGGTACGCGTTGCCTGCTCGGGTTTCTTGTTCACTTGACAGCTAATGTTGGTTTCCGCTTGCAGAAAACTGCAGCACTTTGGGAAAGCAAGGGCGAGATCGTTCGCCCAGTCACCGAGAACACACAGACCTCTGTGACACCTCAAGGGGAATCGCTGGACGCGGAGCTTGGAAGTGGGCTTTATCTCTCAGATACCCTCAGCCTGTGAGTGCGTTTCTCTCTCCCCGGCATACTTGGACTTATCTTGACGAATGGAAACATACAGTGCCCTCGCAGCTGCCAACTCCAACAAGGTCCGAACAGGTCTCGCGGCCACAGTATGCGCCGTCTTTGCAAAGTCTTCCACCAGTTTTCGCAATAATCTGCACAAGGCAAATTTTTGGAGCTGTCGTTGTCTTGTTGATAACTGAGGTGGTTCGCAGGTTGATATTCCCGAACAGATCCGTGGGGATCCAACAACGGGGCCGAGAAACAAATTCAGGGAGAAAGAACGCATAGCATATATCAGCAGTCTTCGCCCAGCGATCCCAGGCATTCAAAATGCCCTCCGTCTTGGTCTCATTCGAAAGGATTCCACTGGCACAGTTCTCATAAGCCAGATGCTCATTCCTGAGAGCCAGAACCCCCAGTTCGAGGCGCAGTGCTTCGACCTTACACCAGGGACGCTTGAGTCTCCTGGTGCGACCGCCTTTGAGAATGGGAACGCCGCGGTGAGTTACATCTTTATATTGTTTATTCAGGACAGTTTAGCTGATAGTTCACAGATCAAGTACACTTCAAAATCTCATTTCGGAGTGGCACATCGTGGAGGCGAATGATGTACTTGCGTGTAACGGATCGCTGCCCCACGCTTACGACTTGAACCACGTACTTGATCAAGTACGCCATCTTGATTATCTCTTTATCTTATCTTTACTTCCCCTGTGCTTATCACTATCTTTTACCGCCTTACGGACTATACCTCGCACTCATCACATCACATTCCTTACCTCCATTCCTCAGTATTTACATAGCCACAAGATCGTAGTATAAATACCCGTGTGTACGTAGTTAGGCCTTCGGTCAATTCTATCCTTACGCCAGTTATCTTGTCGGTTCGACCACCCGACTTTCCCGTGTGCCGAGAACAGCCCCAGCTCCTCGTCACATTGCGCAGGCTACCGTTGCGGCAATCGAGAAGACATGCAATCATAACACCGTGATTAAAGACACGCTGGTTTAATTGGGGCCTGTCCGAACTCATGATGTCTGAAGGCATATCTGAAGATACTGTCTAAAGCCATAACCCACGGGGTTTTTTTTTTCCATAATAGAGGATGCACAAGTTTGTTTTAGGAGACATGATTGGTGATAACATGATGGTACCTGGACACCATGGAATAAGATTAGCCCGTCTTAAGTTCTGGGCGGTCCGACCGTATTTCAGACTTAAGTTCAGCCCAAACTTACAGCGCTTTGCGGTACAACAGGCACGGTGGGGTTTTTTTTTTTCCATTTTGGGCGTTTTTTGATCCCCGCGACTAGGACAGTCGCGGCGGCCGCAATTCTCGTCCGTTTGTGTAGAGACACAAGGGTAAGATCTACCTTCCAGAATCTTTTCGGATTTGTTTGGATTTTTTTACACACCTGAAATAGTAATCTTTCAGACCTGTTAAATGGGACGTATAAAGGTGAGCTTCCCACGGTGATTTCAGATGGTCACAAAGTTGCTCTTTCAAGTTGATAGAGTGAATTTATTTATTTACGGGTTTCAACTCCGGAGTGTACAGCCCCAGAGAATTGAGCACAAGATAAATAGGAGTTGCGGCCAAAGGCAACAACAAAACTGGCCGATCTGGTGCGGGTATCTACTTTGGCCCGGGATGACCCTTAAACAGAGCTGTGCGAGTACCTGGCCCCAGACATCTATCTGCTGACCGAGCACGGCTGTTTGCAATCCACGAAGCTCTCCGGTCCTGTTCATCGGATACTAGCTTGGTTATCTTCTGCACATCCAAGATGATAATTCGACAACTCTGCTACTTGGCAGCCAAGAACAATGCACTGGGGCGGCCGGGATCCAATGGCGATTTGTTCAAGCCTGTGGTAAAATTGTTAGCCACGAGACGCGCCCAAACACGCCTTGTTTATGTCCAGTCAAAAGAAAATAACCAGGCTAAACGGGACGCATACACATTAGCAAAGACTGCCGTTAGTATCGCGGGTGCTCACAGTTCGTTCAACTTGGACATGAACTATGCGGTGGGTATGTAATGTGGGAACCTACATTCCACTGCAATCAGAGGCCGGCGCAAAGTGACAACTGATTTGGAAGAAACCTCGCCTGTCAAGCCAATACCATGAATCACGGGCGAAGATACCGCCGAGAAAGAGGCACCCCAGAGCCATCGAGGTCGCGCAAAGGTACACGCGCTGCAATCGGACCGAGCTCTTGGCTACTAAAAACCCAAAAGAATTTTGGGACTTCGTTCGAAAACGTACCGATCCACATCCAGAAAAGGCCAAAGTTACTGTGACTGAGCTTTCGTCTGACTTCGAGGCTAGATTGAACCACCCAGAAGTCGCACCGGCATCTTTCAATGCAGATCAACTCGCGTTCAGCGCGAGAATGTCCAGAGATCTGCGCCCCCCTCCTGATTTATCCCCTCGCCTCTCATATACCCGAGACATAAGCATCGAAGAAATCGACCAAATAAAACGGCACATAATGGCTCAAATTGACACTGCAGTTTGCGTCGATGGCTTCTCACATGAACATGAGGGCTGTATGGCAATCCCTAACAAAAAACTCATGGAATTCTTCTTGTATTGCTTGAAACATCAGGATATGTCTCGCTAATACTGGTTAACATCCTTGTTAATCGGCATTTTGAGGAAGGACAAGGATGCAACAGAGCCCGCACGTTACCGTCTAATCGCACTTGAATGCTGCAAGCTGAAAATGCTGACACTCATCATCGATCGGAGGATTCGAGAAGGTGCAGCAGACATCGGTGCTATCCCACCGACCCAAAACGGGTTCCAAGATGGGCTCCGCATGAACGACAATGTCTTTGTCCTCCTATGCCTCATTGATAAAGCCAACTCCCTCAACAAACCACTTTATGTGGCGTACCTGGATCTCAAAAACGTGTTCCCGGGGACTGATAAGTCAACCCTTTGGGTGAAACTCGCAACTATGGGAATCTCCGGTCCTATGATTGAATGGCTCAAAATTCTATATGATCGCATCCGGTACTTGGTTCGCCTTGATGGCCAATTTGCACCTGCATTCAGGTCACTGCTCGGAATTCTAACTGGGGACCCCGGCTCCCCACACCTTGGAATTTATTCATGTCAGACTTCATTCTCGCATTCCACCCGCAAGATATTGAACTGAATGGCGTACCTATATGCCATGTTGAACATGCGGACGACATTCTGACGGCCTTGGGCGCTCCACCGGGCTTTCAGAGCCACCTGAACGGAGCCCAGTCATGGGCCGATAACAATGGCTGTGAAATGTCCATTGCTAAATGCATGTATCAAATTTATGGACGCCGCCAGAAGGCTTACCCAACATTTCATCTGGGTTGTAACATCATCAAGCAAGTTCAAAAAGCATGCTGTCTGGGCATATGGTTCGAAACTGAGACAAAATTCTTATGGAGGGAACACTATAAAGTCAAAGCAAAAGCCAGCACCATGGCCATTGTAATTTCTGGACTGGATCGTTTTGTCGGACACCTACCCGCATGGGATGCCCGGACACTGTACATGGCACGGGTGGATCCATACCTCACCTCTGGGTGCGACGTGTGTTTGGATATCGATGTCAAGAGCCTCAAACTGCTGGAAAGAGTGCAGCTCAAATTTCTACGGCGCATGTTAGGTGTCGGTTCTCGAAGTCTCAGAGCAATTCTCTTCTCCGAAACAGGGATATGGGCTATTAAATATCGGAGAGTATACCTGGCCCTGAAAAACTTGTGCTACCTCCTTGAACTCGATCCCAAGAGGCCAGCGTGGAATTGTTATGGATACTTACGAGCTTTCACGCGACTTACTCCCCTCCCTACTTTTTCCTCATTCTCTTACGTTGCCATTACTTTCATGACTTAATGATTACGACCTTTGATGCTTACGACCTGTACGACTCGTTGTTTCCCTATGCTTCTCCGAATACAATTGCTGTTCTGAGGAGATGTTGTGATGTTCAATTACTAATTCTAGCTTGATCAACAATCACCGACGGATCCGCAATCCAAGTATGGCTCCGGATTGCGGCTCCGAAGTAGAATAGTTTTATATAGCTACGGATCCCCTCGGAAGAGGGCATCCTATCTTGACTACAAACTCCAATCTTCTCTCTCTTGTGTGAATTAAGTGAAAGCCCTCTCGGCACGTAGTATACTGCCGACACCGCTCGAACTGCCCAATACTTAACCAACGCATTCGCTTGGTCAAGTACTTGGAAGCTGTCCTAAGTGTAGCACGCTCAGCGCTGCGCACGCACTCTACGTGGATTTACCGTAGTTTGGCAGGTCACTCAGAAGTAAGTCTCAAGGTGATTGTTCTTCGATAAAGGATTCTCGAACTCTTCACAATTTCCGTTACGCTGACTGAAATTGCTCTAACTCTTAACAGCAATACACTACAAGCTTCACTCACCCTCGCCCATGCAAGCCAAATCTCATGGATAAATGATCTCCGGATTGTTCTCTCTCGACTTCACGTCCCTGTAGAATTGGACATTTCCATCAATATGGATATTCAAACAGTGCAAGCTACCATGAAAGCCGTCAAAAACTCCATGGAGGCTTGGATTGACGAGGAAATTGCTTCATCATCCAGAGTCCGTGATCCGCTGGTCGGGAGATTTGAAATGGACAAAGACACTGGTAAATTAGTCAAGAAGTCACTGGATTTTCGCCATTACCCAAGGGTGAAACAACCAGACAATCGCAAGGCTCTGATAAAGATGGTGCTGTCGAGTCATAGTCTTGCCGTGGAACGTCGCCGTTGGAAAGAGCGCGGCAAGAAGACTGTGCCTGCCAAAGGCAACTCTGCAGGTTCTGCTATATCTATGTGGAAGATCCTGCGCACACAATGTTCAAATGCCCGCAATCAGAGCTCACAGAAATTCGGCAAGCCTTCGTGGAAAAATTAGATTCTGAACTTCCCGGTGTCCTCGAACAGTACCCAGATGAACTCCAACTTTTCCGCGGACTGCTCTGTAAGAAACAAATTACACCACTCCCCCGCAAAATTTGCCTATG
Organism: Mycena leptocephala; assembly: GCA_029378395.1. Classification (NCBI taxonomy): domain Eukaryota; kingdom Fungi; phylum Basidiomycota; class Agaricomycetes; order Agaricales; family Mycenaceae; genus Mycena; species Mycena leptocephala. The sequence goes on from JARJLF010000577.1 coordinate 98,077, forward strand.
ATGTACTCAAGATTTTTGACTCTGTACCAATGCTCTTGGTCAACGACTCAATGGCTCAACGCCGATAGTTTAAACAAACAAGAATTGTTTCTTCCCATCCCCGACATTCCCGACATTGTTTTATTTATTTGTGTGGTTGTTGGCTCCTGCATGCAGAGTGCAAAGGGAGGACATACGATAGCTGGCTGCGACTGGTGGACTCCAGGGATTTTTATTTGGGAGGGGAGAACTCCTCCCGTACACTTGCGCACTCCTGACGCCGATAGTTTAAACAAACAAGAATTGTTTCTTCCCATCCCCGACATTCCCGACATTGTTTTATTTATTTGTGTGGTTGTTGGCTCCTGCATGCAGAGTGCAAAGGGAAGACATACGATAGCTGGCTGCGACTGGTGGACTCCAGGGATTTTTATTTGGGAGGGGAGAACTCCTCCCGTACACTTGCGCACTCCTGGGAAATTGACTTTTCCAATTGGCCGTATAATGGGAAATGATGTAGATGGTCTGAAAGTACTAGCTGAAAGTGGACAATGTCACTTTGGTTGGCCTGAGTTGAGGCAGGTGTAGGCTCACATTGCCTTCGACAAGTGGGCCATTTTGTGTATTTTTTGGCCATAATAGGTAAAGTATTGTTGGTTGCACAGAGCTCAAATCTGTAGCAACTTATTATATGGGTATGAGTGTATTTACAAGTACTCTCACACAGTATTCATCATTGCCCAGTACATGATGAATGAAGAAGTTGATGTTTCGGAAATGATAATTATGTTTATTAGAAGACAACAAAACTGGTAAGCTATGAATTAAAATGTGTCTAAATTCCTGAGGTTGCTCGAGAAGTATGCCTACATTTTATTTGAAGTGATTCGGGCAAGAAATGAGCCCAAACAACAGTGCAGAACATTCTGTCACCACTGTAGATTGGCCAAGTATATTCAGATGCGTGAGTTTTGTTGCAGAAAGCTATACACCCATATATCTACACCATTTTAAAATCATGCAATGCTCTCTCTGCACTGATGGCCACCCCGGGTGGCCATCACTTGAGGGAGGACAAAATTCACCCATATATCTACACCATTTTAAAATCAGGCAATGCTCTCTCTGTACTGATGGCCACCCCGGGTGGCCATCACTTCAGGGAGGACAAAATTCACCCATATATCTACACCATTTTAAAATCAGGCAATGCTCTCTCTGTACTGATGGCCACCCCGGGTGGCCATCACTGAAGAGTTCACAAAAATCACACGCTTGTCAAGAGCTCGGTCTGCACTGATGGCCACCCCGGGTGGCCATCACTTGAGGGAGGACAAAATTCACGCATATATTTATACCTTTTTGTGCCACAAAAAAAAAAAATCACGCACTTGTCATTAGCTCTCTCTGCACTGTTTTCCTTATTCCTTTACTTAGAATCACTCGATCTTACTTAGTTACTGTCTCCTCGCCAACGCACTTAATTCAATACCTACCCTTATAGCACCTACCTAAACCGCGCCCCCACCTACGCTTAACCCACTCTCGACCCCCTCCAGGCCGCTAGTCTACTCCATGTCGTATGTACTGTGCCACATGGGCCCCTCGGGGCCCACGCACACGTTAATGGAAATTGAAATGAAATCTGCACTGATGGCCACCCCGGGTGGCCATCACTTGAGGGAGGACAAAATTCACGAATATATTTACACCTTTTTGAATCACGCACTTGTCTTGAGGGAGGACAAAATTCACCCATATATCTGCACCATTTTAACATCATAAAAAGGTGTAAATATATGCGTGAATTTTGTCCTCCCTCAAGTGATGGCTACCTGGGGTGGCCATCAGAGCAGAGGGAGCTCTTGACAAGCGTGTGAATTTTGTCCACTCTCCAGTGATGGCCACCCGGGGGCCATCAGTGCAGAGGGAGCTAATGACAAGTGCGTGTTTTTTTTGTGGCACAAAAAGGTGTACATAGGTTGGCGCAGGATACGAGCCCTCTTTTTGTGTGGGCTCGGGAGTGTTTTCCCATGATAATCACAGTTGGTTCTCAAAGAAAAGTTTGTTTTTGACAAAGTCTTCAGGGCGCAACTGTGCTTGAATACATTTTTTGAACAAAAAAAAATGTGCGACAGTGAATTATGCCTTGACTGGGATCAAATGTTGTGGGATAATTGAATGTACAGTTCTGTATGGGATAGAAACCTCAGACAAGAGCTTCGAACTCTGGGGGGCACTCTCTGACTGCACATGCAATCTAGTTACTGAATTTTCGAATATGCAGCCAGACTTATCTGGATGTCAGTAACCCGTGCCAAAAGACCTAATGTGTACCATTGGCACAGGTTACCAGAGACGCTTGTTCTGGATCCGGACATGTGCAATAATCTAGTCTATGGTTTTCATACCATTGGCACAGGTTATGAGGAGTGTTGAAACCTGAAATTGATCTGTTGGCACAGGATATGTGTGGGTCATCCTCGAGTTCTTGATACATATAATGATGCAGAGCGAGCTCTTGACAAGTGTGTGACTTTTGTGCACTCTTCAGTGATGGCCACCCGGGGTGGCCATCAGTACAGAGAGAGCATTGCCTGATTTTAAAATGGTGTAGATATATGGGTGAATTTTGCCCTCCCTCAAGTGATGGCCACCCGGGGTGGCCATCAGTGCAATGTAAAACAATTCATCTTCAAGGGTCAGGCACGGGAAGCAGAGAGCAGGAAAGCTGAATGAATAGTTAGGGCAAGTCCCCTCTTGCGCCCTGGTGAGCAGGCGCAAGAGGGGACTTGCCCTAACTATTCATTCAGCTTTCCTGCTCTCTGCTTCCCGTGCCTGACCCACCAGCCACAGGGAATGTAACCCTAAGCTAGGGGTACCCACACCCTCTGGCACCCTAGTAAATAACCAAGGGAGTTATTGAAGGAATCAGTTAATTGCTGTTGAAGTCTATTGAACCAAAGGTTGAACTATGTACGCACCTTGAACTGGAAAGCCCGGCCCTGAAGTGGTCATGTGCACCAGTGCGTCTTGAAGGAGGGAACAAACAAAGGACAACACACCAGTAAATGGATGATTAATAGGGCTATTGGCACGATACGCCCTTAGTCTTCACGTAGGAAAATGACAATACAGTCTGTAGGAAGGTTTGTAAGGTTGATTGGTCTATTGTTGAGTACATACCACTTAATAATGGGCTTGGTAGGGAGAACTGGCTTAGAAATAGTGCTTTAAAGCTGCTCAGATGGTTAAAACCCGAGATCTGAGCAGGCTGAATGCTCTGTTCTATTAAGCTAGGCAGTAGGGATGTTCTATTCTATTTATCTGGGCACTTACCAATGCTCATTCTCTCTCCGCTAAATTATTATATTGTTTGTAACCCGCAGTAGCCAGTAACACTATAAAAGCTCCTCCAATTGTACTAGATAGACAGTGAATTATCACCCCCCTTGTTGGCACCAAGCTCTTTTGAGTCTTTTAGCCTTACCAGCTATTTAGTTCAGCAAGACTTATCAGTCTTGTGGGTTCTATTCCATTGCCACTACAACTTGGGGGTTGTTTAAATTAACTACGGTCATTCCAACGGTTTGACAACCATAAAGTCAACTACAACCACTTGTTATTAAGGTTGAAGGGTTTTCAAATCCTATCTCCCCGAACACACACACATGCGCATTATTGAGTAGTAGTCTGTGGTTATTTGGTGTTAGATTGGCAGACATTGTCTTGCTCTTTTTGATAATAGATTTCACAGTTGCACACAAGTGCACCGTTTCAACGGAATAACGACGAAAATGACTTTGGTTTGATGGACTCCGGATTAGGCAAGGGATAGTTCATCACATGCCTTGATCTGTGTGCGAGATCAATGATCTGCTTGCCTCTTGCCACCATCCGTGGGAAGTGTGTCGAACTTGTGAGGTGTGCGAATCTGATTTAGGTGTGTCGAACTGCCGCATCTGGTACATCCTCCAATATCCCCGGTGGTTCTTACTCCATCAACTCTTCTCTCTTTTCAGTTTGTGTTAACTCGATCCTTGGTCTCACGGTGTTTGGAATCCCTTGAGACTATGGACTCCGTTTCCTGATTTGATTTTGTCACTGCATAGCTCAAGTTCCGGCCAGCTGTACCAGCAAACTGTCTATATGGCTGTAATACGGGGCATAATTATTTTTGACACACCTTCATGGAATTTTCCACAGGCTAGATGAGTTTATGGAAAATATTCACCCCCTTTTGAGCTTTGGTGTAGAAAAAAACAAACCCCACTCATCAAGGCTATAAAAGACACAACTACCAAACTAGTACAAGTAACAAAGTGCACATATTACAAACACGAGAAAAAAACACACACCACAAATCAGAGCAAGGAAATGTTACACAGCCCAGAGTTCTTGTTTTCTTTAGCTCCCTCAGCCACTCCACAAAAATACACACCTCACAACATTGCTCAAAAAATATTGTGCATGAATTAGCTGAGTAGATCTATTTAGTTTTTATGTGAATCGGTGAGGAACTGACAGAGATATAGAGAATTCTTTGGAAACATCCCAAAACAGAAAATTTTCGATCCGCGCCCTCGGTACTGACATCGGCTGTAATCGGCAGAAGATCAATGTTTAATCGCATTGCAGGATTAAACACAGCTTCTTCTTCGAGATTTAATCGCAGAGATGGTTGGGGTGTCTAGATTAATCCTATATACATACAGCTTGTACTACTACAAGATTAATTACAAGATTAATCAAGAAAAATAGCGGCCCCAAAACTTGGGGTCAGGATTTAATCAGGCCCTCACAGCGATTTGGGAGCAGGATTAATCTGCCGAGCTGATATCACTGACGTGAAAGGAATTTGGTACTTCAGGCAGAGAATAATGTTTCACAGTATGTCGTTATATTGATTCCATTTATTCAAATTGCATCCGACATTGGAATTCAGGCGAAATTATGACTCGCTCCTTTCCTCTCTCTCGGCTACTCCACGACCACCCCCTGCATCCTCCCCATTGTTAACACCGGCCTCCACCGTGCCTCGGCCCATTCCACCCATCATTATTCTTGAACAATCCGAATATCCAGAAACCAAGTACTGGCAACAGAAACTTTGGAGCGAGAAGATCACACGCGACCAGGGACGGACTAGCACAACCAAGACTCCTCTCGCGTCGAAAAACGGCCTTAATTTCATCGCCAATGAACACGGCAGTGCATCGGCAGATCGAATCAACGAGGCTCGTGGTATCACCCAATCACTATACTTTGAATTCAAGGCCGAAAATTCGCTTCCATCGACCTGGGGCCAAGCTCCTCTTAGCATCAAGAACCGCTTCTACGCCCACCTTGAAGACCGTATACCTGAACTGCGTCTATGCGATGCGCACTGGAAAGCCGAACGGCTTGCTACAATAACTTTTGCGAGCTGGAGCGCAAGCTGGCACCCGAAGAACACTCAACAAAAACCGAAGCAAGAGCCAATGGACTCGGACTACGATGTAAACGAGGACGAGAAGGAGAACGAAGCTGATGACGAGGGTGGCTCCAGCGCAGACGGTCCTCCACGCAAGAGGAAATCAAGCTCAGATCTTTGTGGCGCTACGACTAAAAAATCGAAGTCGACAAGCACAAGTGGCGACGAGAAGGGGAAGGGTAAAGACAAGGCCGATGCCGGACAGGAGAAGACGAAGGATACGCCCAAGAGAAGTATATCAAAACTTAGCTGAATGGCTGCTCACGGTCGCATCGTACAGCGTCTGAAAAATCCGTTGTACGCAATTTGTTTCTTATTTTTGTCAGTAGCAGAAGTTCACTTGGTGACAGAGCAGGGACAACACCTTCTACCCTTAAAATTATGGCAACAGCGACGACTTCTAATCTCAGCACGCATGACCTTGCCACGACCCAACCAACAACTACACCTGCAGTGACCTCCGGAACGCCTACAGCGCCCACAGTGCTCGTTGGAACGCCTGCAGCGCCCGCAGTGCCCTCTACAACGCCCGCGGTGCTCTCTGCAACGACCACAGCAGCCGCGGCATCGTCTGGAGCACCCGCGGCGCCTCCAGCGTCTCCAGCGCCCTCTGCAGCACACACAGCATCGTCTGGAGCACCCACAGCGCCTCCAGCACCTCCAGTACCCTCTATAGCACCCGCGGCGCCATCTGGAGCACTGGCGGCACCTTCTGCAGCGCCCGCTTCATCCACCGCTTCAATCTTTGTGGCCACCTCAACTGCGGCAGCTTCAGCCTCGACTTTCACCTCTGCTCTGAACCCCGCATCTTCCGCACCTCCCTCTCTGACCATTAGAGTTCCAGAAACAACCACGGCACCGTCTCCTTTCGCTGAGCATTCTCTGCCCCTTGTGCACACCGCTCCTTCTCTGCCGATGACTGCTGCTACGCCCGCGTCCACTGCCGCACCGACGAAACCTTGGAAACCCTCGGCTACATCTACAACCCTTAAGTAAGGTCACTGTTATGCATTATCCGGCCCGCTGCTAACTCATTTGCATTTAGGGGACTTTGTGCTTTGGATTATAAAAGCAAGAACGGCAATACCACCAAAAAAGATTTTGAAGTATATTTTGTTGCACTCTCGAAGGACGAAAAATGCGTGTGGAAGGCCAAGGAGATGACCGCCAGGGCGGCGAAGGTAATTTAACCCGATTTCCGATGCTTTAGCCTGACATCTTCGTGTAGGTTCTCGTGGGGACCGCACCGTCGAACACCACGGCAAGTGCGTGCATTGTACCTATTCGATCTTAACGCACAACTGATGGCTTATTTCAGGCTCACAATGAATGGACTTGGGAAGTGTGGGATGAGTCGCGTATTCGGGCACAAGGAATGGAATCGGAAGAACGGGGTGAAGCGAGGGCGGGGAGGGGGCAGACAAGCGAAACGGTGATGGTTGGGAAAGGGGGCGTAGCGGAGCGTGGAGGGCGGGTAGGGCGAGGCGGGGACGAGCTGTGGGTGGGGAACGATGGGGAGCGCAGGGCGGGGCGCAGCGAGGACCAGGTGGACCAGGCGCTACGGCATATGTAATAAATAGCATGAATTGAAGGCTATTGTAGACATCACAACCCTCACGGATACCGGGCGACACAAAGTATCGAAGGTGTCCCACTTTTCTAACGTCTGGCATCTACGGGTGTCGTGCCGTATCGCACCGGATCGATTTGGCTGTTTTTTGACCATCCGATGCCTCACGATGCCAGCCGATGCCCAGCCGATCCCTGGCGATGCCAGCCGAGCCGGGGTTTTCACTGCGCTTCACCTGACACCGCTTAGTCTTACGCGCACCCGGAAACTCAACAATGTTGTCTTTTGAACTCAATAGTAATAGTTCATGGTTTTTCTTTGGCAAAGCAAAGAATAGGGTCTATCACAGTCCCCGATTTCGCTGGATTTCGAGGCTGATTTCAGTTAGATTTCGAGCTGGATTTCGAGGCCATTTTGAGTGACCTGATGTGACTGTTGGCAACACATTTTGCCGGTTGCCGATGCGTTTTGATGGGAACTTTCCCGCTATCAACCGCTCCTTTTGTCGGGATCCCGACATGACCACCTCCATCTTCCCAGCGACAGTTGGAGTACGCAATTCAATAGAGGATACAATTTTTTTTCATATGAGCCATAAACTCCATGAAATGCGCCCCGAAATTTCCCGCCAGCGTGCACAAATTGAGCTCGCTGTCGTGTCCGATGAGCGGCCAACGATGAGCAGCTCTTTGATGGATGATGGGTATTGAATTTCCGACCGGCCGTAGTAGCCGAAAACTAGATTTCGCTTGATTTCGTCGAGCGAGCAGAGTTGATTTGATGCTATTTGATGTCACGCTGGGCTGAAATCCAGCTCGAAATCCAACTGAAATCAGCCCCGAAATCCAGCGAAATCGGGGACTGTGATAGACCCTAATGTATTTTTTTTCAAAACATGTAACGGCACATTCAAAATCAATCAGTTTTCATCTACGGCAGCTAACGAGCGTCCGACCAACAACCCCGTTTTGATGGAGGCCTTGAGTTCGGTGATGATGGCTTCGCTAGCAACAGAGTCAGCTTGCCACATGCCCACCTGAATGATCAGACAATCTCACCGACTGGTGTGTACACGCGGGCTCCCAAAGACACGATAAAACGTTGTGCCGCCGACCAAACCCACCTTGTCGTCGTCCTCAACTTCCTTCAGCGAATTTCCGACCAACAGGGTCGAGCCCGCAGCAGAGAGGAGCTCTCTCTCCGCAGCCTCCCGGTCAACAAACACACGCGGAGTCCCCAACACGCGATAAAACTTCATTATCGGCGTGGGAGGATTTGCGCCATGTCCACCAGGCGGTGGCTTGTGAGGATTGTGATAATGGTCATTCTTATCAAGAAGATTTTGCAACTCATAAGGCGGGGTGGGGTGATCGAGCAGCAATCCTCGTTGGTGCAGGTAATTGCTGAGGACCACAATATTCCCCTTCGGCGTGTAAACAAGCATTTCTAATGGAAGCCTTCGAAGCTGCGTAGAAAGATGATCAGGGTGAACACCGAGTATCGGCGGAGTGGAGAAACGCATACGCACATTAGGTGGGCCCTTGCGAATTTTGACATCGAGTTGGATGAGGCCCTTGCCGAGCAGAGGCCCAAGATCAGTCGCGACCTTCGGTTCCACGACGCCAAATCCCTCGCCAGGCAATTTCTCCCCATCAGGCGCGCGGGACTGAGGCGTCTTTATGGAAATTGTATAGGCACCTCCAGGTTTTTCGGGTTTGTGCGCGTGCACACGGACTGGGGCCCATTCGTCGTGAGTGGTGGTTGTCGGGAGTAGGTACGGGATGGGGGAAAGAACATGAACTGTAACTCTGAGTTGGCCAACGCACACCAGCGTTTTTGGTGACAGGTTGGCGATCAGCTGGGGAACAGCCTGCATGGCATAGGGTGGAGAAGGAGACGGTGAGTGGGTGAGATCTGTAACACGGCCATCGTCCTCGTCGTCGTCGCCGGTGACTGGATGAACAGCGGGCTCAGACAAGAAGAGAGAGTTATCGGGAAAGACATACGGTCGATATAGTTGTGCTGATCTGATAAAGGCGCGGGAGCCATCTTTTGCGTCTCTCGTGCGGACGTGACGTCGAGCGAAGAGGAAGACGGTCTGCGTTCTGTGAGTCTCCTGTATATGTACTTCTCACAACCTGTCGTCTATCGGAGGGTGACGGTGCCGTAATCAGGATTGCTGTCTAAGACTTGTCAACCTACTACGGTTGCCAACAAGTCCACGCTTTGAATTCTTTGGCCGGGTGTTTAATCTTCGTGTTTTCCCTTCTCTGTTTCATGGATCTACACCTCTATGCACCTCTTCCATGCCTTATGGACGTAGAATACACCTCCTACCTCCACCAGGCATCGAATCCGACGTATTTGGCGAGTCAAATCGACTCGGAGGTCATAAGGTGGCAGTTCAACGTTCAACATTGATTAAACCAACGTAAACACTGCATTCAGTGCCCAGCTGGCCGACGGATTTTGAAGCTGTGGTGAGTCGGCTAACTGTTGACAGCTGAGGCTATGTCTCGGCTAGCTCATGGCTTCACGTGTAGACACCTTGACGTAGAGGGGACACTCGATTACTAGTATTCGTAATGTTATAGCCCCAGGCGTATACGGCACTTTGGTATATCAGAAGTCCTCTGATTATCGGAGTTAGCGCTGTGTAAGAAAGTCTGATGTTATTTACATCACCTTTATCACACTGTAATTTACATGTTAATTACATTTCTCACATAGAGGGATCTCAGAGGCATGTAATTAAGTTGTTATAAAACCGAAAGATGAACGAATTGTCTCCTTTCACCTGCACGAAGCCTGTACAATGCACAGTGCATACGGGAAGATCACCGAAGCCGCCCGTTGGCGTGATCGGCCGCGAGTCCGAAATATGCCATCAGCTTGGCACCAGTTTTCGTCACCGGCGCCGCCCATCCATACCGTCTGGACTCTGCAGCAGCTATGGCAGCCAACAAACATGCCGCGCTTCTCCAATTGCGACAGAGGTTCATCCGAGAAAAGAACTTCGGGCTCAACCACCTCCAGGAGGGAATAGACAAGATTTTACCGGATGCCGCATCTTCGGAAGCACAGTCGTGGAAAGCGCACGTAAATGCTCTCAGCGACGCGGGCTACGAAATCAATAGGACGTACCGCGGCCTGATGTACGTTACATTTAGAACAAGTCTCGCACGGATTGACAGACTTCTTTCAGCCGCCCTCCTCGGAGATTGAGACGGCTCAAGCTCTACAGCTTGACGGAGCTGCCAAACGCGCTGCCATAAGATCCCAACGCAAACTCGAGGCGTCTGGGGTGATGCCGCCAGATGGAGAAGTCGGGCCAGTCCGCCCGTCGAAGTCCATTTTTGCGCGCCGTATTGAACAGAAGGCTAAGGACGCGAAGGGGAAAAATGGCCGCCGCCCGGACTTCTTGGCGCTTGAATGTGTAATCGAAGGAACAGACGAAGTTAAACATCGAAACCAAACCGTGTCGCGGGATAAATGTACGTGGTGCACCGGATGCGACAAACAGACCAAGGGGTATGATCCCACTCGCGTTCAGAATCACGCCCATATGTGCCAGGTAAGTGGATCGAGATTCTGGCGATGTAACGAGATATTAACCACTAAAATTTTCTTCAGGAGCTGCAGGCTAATTGGCCGGAGTTGTGGGCGCTTGTCGACGAGGAAAGAGGCGGAAAATCTGTGTCTGTGGCCCTGGAAACCGGAGATACGAGCCTAACCCTGCCCTTCGCAAACCTTCGGGGCCCGCGGTGGCTAGTACTTCCAAATCCAAAAACCCCGCTCCCATTAGCGAATATGTCAATCCTGTCAAGATTTCTATCCAGCGACAGGCCAAGATCGACTTGCTTCTATTCAAGCTCATCATATGCTGTGCTCTTCCCTTCGCACTCCTCCTCAGCAACCCCTTCTTCATCGAATTCGTCTTCCGCCCCTAACTATAAAGTTCCGGAACGTACCTCCTTCTTCGCTCGGATGATGGTTTCCGAGGTTGCAGTGGTTGGAAAGAAACTGCAGGACTTTCTGAGCACGTAAATGCACATGACTCTATCATTGGATGGGTGGAGCTCGTGCGCGAAAGACGAGATCTATACTTTCCATACCACTATACCCAGTCGACGGTCCTTCTTTGTAGACGGGCATGTGTTCAAGGGCATTTCCGTGACCGGTGCAACATTGGCGGGCGTTATTCAAAAGGTGCGTACCAGTTTCAGCCATATTCACACGATACTGACAAACTACCGTAGATCCTCGAGCTATTTAATGCTCGAAAATGCAGTGCAGTGGCGGGCGATGGGGGTCCCAACGTTCGCGCCGCAAAACGGACCATTACGGGCTTATTTCCGTGGATTTTGAACATTTACGATCCCTGCCACAACTTGAATCTTCTAGTTTATGACACGGATTCTGCGCAGTTGAGGACGATGAAAATGTATGTTTTGAATTAGAATAGAGCTTTCCCTACGCATCCGAAAGATGATGTAGTACTCCACACGGGTTCTATGCCGCCTACCTCCAAATTCAACACGTAGGTGCTGATTTTTATTTCAGAATCTTGCCTTTCCTCGGAGAGAACGAAAATGTCTTGAAATGCGGCGCCGAACTGCACCCATAGTACATTTCTACCACATACGGTCAGACTTCAGTCGATCATAGCCCCCACAGATATTGCAGTTTGTGACTAAATCACAGCGAAGGTCCTAGCGGTTGTGGTTGATTTTCTTCTGCAGTTCTGTTGGGCACTTCATCTCGCGGCCGGACCCGTTGGCCCTGTGTACGTAATACTGATCCTAGATTCAACAAGCCGTAATTCGGCTCATATTCTACCCACTGGTTGACTTTCTCCCGATGGAGGTGATCCGGGACACCTGCGCCACAAACCCAACCTAATTAGCCTCCAAAATTGAGCGAACGCCATCGCATGCGGGTCGTTCTGGACCGAATGAACGGCTTTCATTTGAATAAATGATTAACGGTGTATTTGACCTGGATGGATATGCCGCAGGCTGAAGACACCTCAACCGAGCTCTCCAACGTCACCGGTGTCTAGTAGGAGTGCAAGGAGACTCATCAAGGACGCTGGCTGGCTCATTCCTAGAACCCGAAAGCTTTGCCTACGCATCCGAAAGACAAATGATCAACACGGCTTCCGTGCTACTTGCAACTTCAACATCTTCATGTCGAGTAAAAACCGAGGAAAATCTTGCCTTTCCTTGCCTTGGAGAGAAGTGGGTTTAGAATGCGGCACCGGATTCTATGTACCGGACCCATGCCAGTGCGTATTTACCACATATGTATGGTCGCTCCCGTACATAGATTTGAACGACAACACCGTGTTTGTCGCAGTGGGAGTTCAATCAGATCATATGTGGATTAACAATTCATTCTTGGGGGTTGAATGAATAAAAAATCCCGCGCGTGGCGCAGCTCCGAGTTCGCATGGTAAATGTTGCCAAGGGTACATACCCAGGAACTCGAATTGGGCACACACAAGATCCACGCCACCCAACCTGCCTCGGGCAGATTGTGACAAGTGCCGAAAATAGCATAGCGTAGCGAGGACGCGATCCTCGTCACCCAGACATTGACGTTGATGATCGATCGTCGTAAGCTTGGCTACTTCCCGCGAACGAATAGGCTTTCCGTGAGTCGGTAGCCGATTCGGTGGATATGTGAATTGATTTATCGATTTTTCGTCTGGGCCCAGTCAGCCTGCGGCACAAGAGATATATTTGACCCAGCAAAACAAAGCAAGGGTTTCCCCAGACCTGAGGCGGGTGCAAAGAAACAGAGCAAATTTGCATCGAATTGTGGACAGAAAAAGGCGAAGATAGCTTCAGCAGATCCCGCATGAAGTGGCCCACGAAGATTTGACCCCGGTCACTGATGACCACTTCCGGTAAACCATAGTCCTTCCAGACATGGTCCTGATACAGTCGGCAATCCCTTTGCCACCGATCTGCTCAGTGCATGGAAGAACCCGGATAGCTTTGCTCAGACGGTCCACGATCACTGCTATGGAGTCGAACCCATTGCTCTCAGGCAGTTTCACAATTAGATCGATCGAAATGTACTGCCAGGGTCGTTCAGGCACGGCATTCGGCTGTAACGGCCCCCTGGCTTTCGTGGGGAAGATCTTGGTGCGTTGACAAGTAGGACAAGCCGCCACATACTTCTTGGTCTCTTTCAACACTGTGGGCCAATAGTAATTGCGGGTAATCAACTCCGTGGTTCGGTTTGTCCAGCGAGATAGTTGTCGTGATGGGCTTTCAGAATCCGGTGTCGTAGTGCCTCGTCGGGGGGTACGTAGATCAGTCCGTCCTTCATCAAGAACCTGTCGTGTTATTCCCATCCGCTGTCCTCCTTCCCGAGCGCCTCCTTCGCGCCGGCTTCCCAGAGATCTTTCCTCTGCTTGATTTCTTCCATGAACCTGTCCCCCGGCGTGTCATTGAGTACTCCCGCAAGAACTCCACCCCACTAACCGGGTTGTTCGCGAAAAGCGCCTCTGGTAGTAGCACCATGTTGGAGTTATCATGCTCCCCGCATTCGTGTCCTCCTCTGCGAGACAATGTGTCCGTCTTGATGTGCTGCTTCCCAGGTTTGTGTATCAAAGTGAAGTCGTACTCACTCAACTCTAGCGACCACCTGGCTTGTTGTCGGTTCAGCTTCATGGTGGTCGTGAAATACTCCAGGTTCTTGTGGTCTGTCCAGATTTTGAACCTGCGCTGACTTCCCTGTAGGAAGTGTCGCCATTCGTATAGGGTGCGCATCACTGCCAGCATCTCCTTGTCGTGTATGTCGTAGTTACGTTCCGTGTTGTTCAAACCTTTTGACAGGAATGCAATGGGTAACCCACACCCCGGCTTGACACTGCATCAAGCAAGCTCCCTTGGTGAAGTCAGAGGAATCCGCCTCCACGCGCCATTCTCCGTCATCCGTGGGGAAATGAAGGACGGGTTCTGAGGTTACCCCGTCGATCAGTCGTCTGAAGGCCACGTTCTCCTCTGTTCCCTATCGCCATCTCGTGTCCTTCCGGGTTAATCGCGTAGTCGCCGAAGCCCTGGATAAAACGACGATAGAAGTTGAGGAATCCCAAAAAACTCTGCACGTCTTTGACGGTCTTGGGCGTGGCCCACTCTCGAACCCTGGCCACCTTCACAGGGTCCATTCGAATCTTCCCATCTCCGATGATCACCCCGAGGTACTCCACTCTCGCTGTTCAAACTCGCACTTCTCGTGTTTGAGGGACAGGTTGTTATCCTTCAACACCTGTAGCACCTCTCGCACCGTTGCTCAATGATCCTCCAAATTATCTGAGTAGATGAGAATGTCATCCAAGTACACAATAACTGACTCAGTGATCTGCCTCTCGAGATTCGTTCATCATCGATTGGAAGGTCGTGGGCGAGTTAGTGAGCCCAAAGAACATCACTAGCGGTTCCCATAGTCCTTGATTGGTTATGAAGGCAGCCTTTTCTTTGTCTCCTTCTTTGATCCGGATATTGTTGTAGCCCCATCGAACGTCCAATTTAGTGAACCAGGTTGCCTTTCGGAGCATATACATGATCTCTGAGATCAACAGGATCGGGTAGCGATTCTTGATCATAAGTTCGTTCAACTTGCGATAGTCTTGTACAGGGCGTAGCTTCCCGTCCTTTTTCTTCACAAAGAAGAACGGCGATGCCCAGGGCGATTTAGAGGGTCTAATACGACCAGTCTCTAAGTGTTCCTTGATAAACGCGTCTAGTTTGCGTTGTTCCGCCGGGTTCAACGGGATATTGCGTCCCTTCACCGGTTCAGAACCTGGTTTCAATTCGATAGCGTGGTCCCATTTCCTCCGTTTGGGGAGTTTGTCGAACTTGTCTTTTTCGAACACCCTGCGGAAATCCCGCAAGTAGTGTTCGGGAATGCTGTCTTCCAGCGTCTGTTCCCCCTTCGCTTCGTTCGCGGCAGCTGTCAGTTTGGTGGCCACGCTGCCCATGGCTCTAATGTGGGCAGAGTCCCGCTGCGGCAGTGCGGACTCCGAGTAGATGCGGGTTATAAATACCCGGTCTCCCTCTTGGATGTCTTCTTGGTCTTCCTTGTCCCACTCCTCTTGCAACCTAGCGCGTTTGCAGGCAGGGGGGCACCGGGAGAACTTCAACTCTCCCTTTTCCCAGTTGATCTCCGGGTTGTGTTTCCGGAGCCAGTTGTATCCGATAATCACGTTGCTCTTCCCGGTGTCCGTAATGGCAAGGGGAAAGACCTCCGTATGATCTCGAACTGTAAGTCGAAGGCACACGACGTGTGTGATTAGTCCGCCCTTGTTCAGGGTCCCATCAGCGTTGTATACCAGAACCGGAATGGGAAGAGCCTCTCTCTCCATCCCCTGTTCTTCCACCACACTTTTGTTGATAAACCCGCCAGTAGCACTGCTGTCGATCAACCCGGTGATGGTACAACCCTTCAAGTTGTTCAATCCCTCGAGTGTGACCGGGATCATCATTGAGCTCCCGTTCATGGCTCGGATGTAGGATGGGGGTTCTCGCAACACGTCTAGTGCATCGAGTGCGTCCGGAGGGTACGTTGTCATTAGTACCTCCAATAGTTTGTCAGTGACTTCAGCCTGTCAATGAGGGTGAGTCGATCGCCAGATTATATCCCCTGCTTCGGCGGGATGTTCGTTAATCCGGGCTAATGTCCGTTCCGTGCTTCCAACGGGGAGTCTGCACCATTCCGCTTTCTCCCTTCGTTGTCTTCTCGGCTTGCGCCTATTGGAGCGTAGAGAAGGACTGGCTTCTCTACTCCATTCCGTGGTCAATTCCGCGTCGTCGGAATAGTCTGCATTGGTCAGCTCAGCTTCCTCAGTGCATAATACTTCAAATGAATTGGGAGATGCAACTGGTACACTGGAGCTGGGTATAGGTTGTAAGTGCACAGATTTCACTTGTGACCGGCGGGAAAATCCTCCTGGTCCTGTTCTTCTTTCAACATCTCTGCATACATCGCCCAGAATTGCAGGTCCTGGATGAGGCAATGAGGACGGTGTCGGGCCAAGTGTCCTTCCTGCTTACAGTTGTAGCAGGTAGGATGCAGCAAGGGTCCTTTCCCTTTGCTGTCCGCGCGGTCTATGTCCATCAGAACAGGGGCAGAGACCGCGGTGGTAGTGGACCTCGTGGTACTGACCAGGTTATTCCCAAAGTGAGTAACCGGGTTATTCCCCTGCCCCTTCCACTCGGTCCTGTGCGAGCTTCTGGTGGTGCTCGACAGGAAATAGGAGGGGTGCATCTTTGGGGCGGCAACCGTGTTCCCCCCATCTCGCAAACTGCCCTCCATAACCCGGAATGCCCGGTTCAACCCGTCATGTTTGATGACCTGTTTCTTCCACCCTTTGTAGTCCACGGGCAGGTCCGACTGACTGTAGACCACCCTGACCACCTTGTCGTCGATGCCGCATTTGAGCAAACGAATGAGGGTAATCTCATTGTATGCTGCCGTCTTGTTGAGAGAATCAAGCACGGTGAAATATTCCGTGGCCGTGCTCTTGCCCTGTCGGAGTTTCTCCATCTTCGCTTGGGCAATCTCGACTTGCGCACCGCCCTTGAAGGCTTCAAGGACTGCGAGGCAAAATTCCGCCCAGGTGGAGTACGATCCGGTTGCATCCTGGGTCTGCATGGCCAACACAACGTTGTTGGCCCACTGTGAAGCAGAGCCGTCCTTCATGTAGGAGAGTGTGAAGGTGATCTTCATGCTGTCCGTGGTGTAGGCGGTGTTGCCGTTAAAGTTCAGCCAACAATCCGCCAAAAATTGGTCCACCTGTTCCGAATCCCTGTTGAACATGCGTGGGGCAGCAACCCGGGGGTTGTTTGGTGTTAACCTTAACTTCCCCGGTGGCCCCGGGGGTGGGACGGCGGTCGCTAGCGTCGCGCAGCGCACCCATGGCCTCCCTTAGCAGTTTGTTCTGCTCGATTCGTTCATCGCTGGCTTGCATCAGCTGGGCTCAGGCATCCCCCAGTTGAGCCTGCAGCCCCGAGAGAGTCTCTTTGATCGTGTGGGCCTTGTTGTGCGTCTTGAGGGCCTGCACGTATAGGAGCTGCGAGCACTGGCTCTCGGATTGGATCTCGAAGATCCCGGGGTCCGGCATGGTAAATTCGTTGCTCATCGTATCATCCAGTCGAGTCGTCGGTAGGTTGACACTATTCTTTTGTCAGCACAGGGCCTCACTGCAGGGGTTACTGCGACATGGGCGGCTGGGCGATACAAGAAGAAAGGTAAAACACGGTAGATTGAGCTCTGGAGAATAGACTAGAATAGTGTAAAGAACCTAACTACCTATACTAGGCTTATATACTGCAAGGCGTAGTAATGACTACCGGTATCATGGGTTTCGTTGGAAATCCCGTCGTGGAAATAATGGCGATCGTTGAAATACGATCGGGTTGAAATGATCGGTTGTAAATGGTTGAAACAACCCGATCCGGGGAAGGACGACCAGGGATTGAAACGGACCGTTGGAGACGACGAGGTAGAAGGGAAAAAGGGGAGACACCATGGAAGTATCCTGAGATATAACCCGGTGGATATCGGTATAGCCGGGTTATTGGAATGAGTTTGTGGGGAGTGAAAAAGGAGCAAATCATGACACGCCTTCAGAACATTCGACGTCAGCATCGCATTCTCCCCTTTCCCTCAAGATTCAAAATTCTGATCGCACTGACATGATCGTGTCCAGATGAAACCGCCATTTACTTTTGATTCGAACTTTTGATTCGAATGTTCAGACCTTTCCCCACACAATGTGCATCATGTTTCCATATCGTCTTGTCCGCTTAATAGATCCGAATTTAGTGTAGTCCTCGGGAGGGCGGAGTAACCTGTTGGGGTGTATTCAATGCATGCATTATTCTGACACGCACGAGTCCCGTCAGCTAGCCATTCAATCTCACCTTCAACATGCGCATAGGTTGCACCCACGTACTCCAAGACCACGGTCGATGGACGCTCGGTTTCCCCAGAATCATGTACGATCTGATTACTTAGAAGAACGAATGCACTGCTGGATTTCGATCTTCGTTTTTTTGAAGAAAAACTGGACAATGGACTGGGAGCCTTGTCAACGATCTTCAAAATGACTCTGTCTAGTGTCTGGTTTCTCGATTATCCTCAGGTCCCAGGCTCAGGAATCAACGACTTGGGTCCCTGCTCATGCGTACGGATTCAAATCAAGTTCGCAGGGGGATAATCGAGAAGCGCAATCTTATCATCGGATATTGAGGAATAACAACATTGTGGGGCAGGGTGAGGAAACAGCGCTTTAGCGTAGCGCGCTCCTTCGGCATGCAAATCCTTCAGTCGAAAGCAACCAACAGTGGCTCCGATTTGAGCCATTGTCTAGCTCAGACCTCGATTTATCCCTGCTCCGGCCCCGTGCGGTACGGCTCGAGTCAGGCCGATGAATCCTCACGATGGTAATGTAGGTGTTTACGGCTGACCAGCACCCATGACTCCCCCTCCCGCGAGAATGATCGGGGCTAGTGACTCTTTTTGTTTAAATTCACAGCTGTCTGTACAGTGATGGGTGCCCGGGACGCCCATCACTGTACAGACAGGTATTGATAGGTGTGTGAGTTTTTTCCTCCCTCTGGTGATGGGCGCCGGACGCCCATCACCGTACAAAACAAGTAAGACAATAGCACTACATAAATCCCAGTAAATATAATAACCTTGGTTCAATAATTATCATGGTTCAGTTAGTCACTTCTGTGCTGTGACGTATTGACAGGCTTGCAATTGTTGCATTCCCTCTAGTGATGGGTGTCCGGGATGCCCACCACTGTAGATAGAGGTATATTGGGAGGCGTGCGTGTTTTGGCGTCCCTTGCGCCAGGGATACCCATCACTGTACAGAGCAGGAACCAAAATAATACTACATAAATCCGTGTACACATAGTGTTGGTTCAATAATTATCATGATTCAGTTCCCTCAGTAAAGAGAGCTATTGACTGACAGGCGTGTGAGATTTGTCCTCCCTCTGGTGATGGGCGTCCTGGGCGCCCATTACCATACAGAGGGGTCTTCTCGTGGTGGCTGTTCGGGACAGCCATAGTGCGCACAATTAATATTTACGTGCAAGCCCAGTTGGCATGTGTACCATTTCATGTATGCCCTTCTTGCGGCGGCCGTCGGGGACAGCTGTGGAAGGGTGACCTGGCTCGCTCGTCGCCAGGACCCTTCACATCCATTTCAAGCAAAGCCTACATTTATTGATAAGATCTTTTATTATTTTCTTTTACATGACGCACCTACGTTTACTGACTATTTCACCTCTATAGCATCTTTTGTACTCGATTCCATCGTCAATTCACTACAGGCTCATGTGAACACGTTGGCACGGATTTTACAGCGGAACCGTTTTCTTCAAAATAACAAGGACACGTCTTCGGCCACACCGGAAATATTTCATATTGAGTTCTTGCACTCGTTCACCTCTTTTTACATTTATCTATCGCATATACTACAGACATTCATTTTTCCTGCACTACGTATTGCCAATGCGATGGCTCGAACCACTTCGGGCATCTCGGACTATGCCGGGGATTGACCACGAGGTGGATTGGGCACCCATCCTCGACGCTGTTGCGGGGCAGCGAGTCTCCCTATCACGTCTTTGCATAGCTCCCGGATTGCTGGAGTTGGGACGACTTTAGCGGCGGCTTTTCATCATGGACTCTCGTAATTACAGCATTTTGATGTTTGCTTATTTGTACATCACGGATCACCTTACTTCACCTCTTACCACGACCACAACCCGAGATTTTGAGCCACATCGCGCGAATCCACCCTCGTTTGATCCCGTTTGAGCTAAGTTTTCATTTATACTTATTGAGCATTCTACACTTACAGACACTGTTATCTCATCGACACCTTCACCTACACTGCACGCCTCAAACCCCTGCCGGCACGACCTTGACACGACCTCAGTCCACTACCGGACCACTATACTCTTCTTCACAGCCATTAGAGGAGTTCAAGCCCAGTTGGCAAGAATACCATTTTATGTATGCTTCTCTGGTCAGGGGCGTCTAGGACTGCCATGTGCGTCAGCCTGAGAAATATAGGAACATCCACATTTGACTAGAATAAAATTTCATTTGTGCCCTCTACCTGCGGGCGTCCGGGACAGCCATCACCAAAGGTAATACAAATACATGGACATACCTCTAGCCGTGGGTGTCCAGGACAGCCATTAGCAGAAGCAATAAAAATATATGCATGCACCTCTAGCTGCAGGCGTCCGGGACGGCCATTAGCAAAGGCAATACAAATATATGCATGCACCTCTGGCCACGGGCGTCCAGAACAGCCATGAGCAAAGCTGATACAATTTTATACATGCACCTCTAGCTGCGGGTGTCCGGGACCGCTATTAGCAAAGGCAATACAAATATATTCATGCTCCTCTGGCCACGGGCATCCAGGACAGCCATGAGCAAAGCTGATACAATTTTGTACGTGCACTTCTGGCTGACGGCATCCAGCTGTTCAGCAGAGCCAATACAATTTATTTATGGCTGCAGAGTTGGCTGCAAAGGAATTCTATACATGTACCTCTAGCCGTGGGCGTCCGGGACAGCCATCAGTAGAAGTAATGCCATTTATTTGCAGCTGCACACCTGGCTTCAATGGTATGTTATACATGCAGCTCTAGCTGCAGGCATCCGGGACAGCCGGGGGTGGGGGGCAACACAAAGTTCACTAATGGGATGCGAACAAAAATATGCACATCTGGCTGCAGGTGTCCGGGAGGGCCATGGGGTGGGAGGCAACACAGAGCTCACTAATGAGCTGCAACAAAATGTTTCCCTCTAGCTGCGGGCATCTGGGGCAGCCGCGACTGGGAGGCAAGACAAAGTTCGCTAACGGGCTGCGAAAAAATAGGCATGTCTAGCTGCGGGCATCTGGCATGGCCCTGAGTGGGAGGCAATTGACTAATTGGCTGCACTAAAATATCCACCTCTAGCTGCGGGCGTCCGGGACAGCCATCAGTGTGAGGCAACACAAAGCACACTAATGGGCTGCAACCAAATGTTCCCCTCTAGCTGCTGATGTACTGCCATCACTCTACCCGGGGCATGGACAGGCGCGCGAAAATTGTGCTTCCTCTTGAGATAGGTGTCCCGGACACCTGCATACATGTTTCCACTGCCATGCAGAGTCATTGATCTCCTCAGGTCAGGCTGGGAAAGCTGAGAGGGACCCAGGTGAACTTTGGGGCTCTTATGAGCTGACTTGCCCTAACTATTCATTCACCTGGCTCCTGCTCAGATTTCCAGCCTGGCCTGCTTGGGCACTCAGCTGACTTGCCCCATAAGTATTCATTCACCTATCTCACACCAAGCTTCTGTGCCTATGCCACTGGTCTCAGTGAAGGTAACCCTAATCAGGCTAGCCCTATGACCCTACGGTCCCCTAGTAACCCTAGGCGGCACCGAAATAGATTGGGCTACGACGGAAATAGATTGCTGCTATTTATGGGTGCAGGTATTTATAGGCTCGGGCTGACGGTCAGAACGGAGGCACATAGGGATAGACGACAATGAAAGGCCTAAGAGGTGACGACGACGAGGTGTTCAGCAATGATGACCCAGCAGCACAGAGCGGAACGGTGGCAAAGAGGACCTACCGAAAATAGAATGGGCTATAACGGAAATAGATTGCTGCTATTTAAGGGTGCAGGTATTTATAGGTTCGGGATGACGGTCAAAACGGAGGGCCATAGGGATAGCTCCTTCTGAGGCTTTGTTCGACCAAGGATAAGGAAGTCAACCTTGCGCTAATAATTAACTATTCATACACATGAGGCATCTCATCCAAATCTCATCCGCGTTCGGGTAAGTCGCCGGAACCGGGTAACTTCATAGGTCAAGACCGTCAACTATGCTTTGTATTCAGAAAACTGCTTCGGTTCCATTGATCTCAATATTTTCACCAGATCATGCGCCCGCCCATAATAGCATCTTGGAGTTCGGAACGAGGCGGCGCGCCCACCCACAGCTCCATCAACCAAACCCGCGCCCCTGCCCGCTCCTGGCAACAGCCACGCGCCGGCGCCGACACAGCAGTGAGCCACTCGGTCTGTCTTTATTCTCGAGTCGCGTTTCCTCCGCTCATCCTGAATGTTCGTTCATAGAACCTTGTTTGGACTTGGTCCCATCGCACGTCAATCAACTCCGACGGTTCCTCCCCTGGGTATGTTAATTCAACGCGTAACAGGATCTTCAAATCACCGCGTCCGTTAAGGGCTGTTAAGGTGGTGCGTTCGTTCGCTTGGACGTTCACGTTAACCCCGACCCCCGTGCACTCAGGTGGGTTTTCTTTGGGTATGCTGCCCCCAAATTCTCGAAACACATCGATGGCGCTACGGAGTCGTTACAATTGGTCCTTTCTTTGTCTTTCTCTCATCCACGCATTATATCCTTGCACTGATCTCTTTGCACAAGTCGAATGCACTCACTTTCCAGAGAGTAGGAAATCATCCTCCCGCAAAACGCTGGACATGAAACGATGTTTGTCAGTTTCTTAGCGTAAAGTATCGCTGGTACGGAGGTGAAAAAGACACAAGAATTCGCGGAAGTTAGAATTAATGTCGTGCCACAAACAGTACGCAAGACACACCAGAATGAGACAATGCGGAAGCCAGCGCGAAGACTGCGCCGTTGAAGCAGAATAAGGATAATATTTCTCGGGAAGATAATGATTCAATTCAGTATAAGCATACATGCAACTACACTCGCCTCCCTTCTTTACGCGGCTCGCCTCTTCTTAACGAAGTTCTCCCTATCCGCCTGGTTGTCCGCCCGCCGTTTGCTGGCACTACGTTCCGGGATAACTGCTTCAGGAACGTGAATGCCATGATACTCTCGAAAACGGAGAAGGGCATCGAGTCGAAGGCCACGAGCGAATAATGTACAGGAATCGTCGCATTTGAGATCAAAAGGAGCGTTGGCCATAAAACACTCTTGGAAAACAGACTTGGTGATTACGTCCAATGTGACGGAGCTCATATACTCGGCTATTTCGTCGAGGGCGTCATCCAGAGCTTGATTAGCAGCGACATCGCCAGGATCGACTGGGGTGATATCCTGGGAGTGATTGAAATAAGCAAAGGGATGATTGCCAAAAAAAAGCAAGATACGAACAAACTCGAATACCTCGAACTTTTCTCCGGCCGCTATCTGGTCTTTATCTGCCGGAAGATACACGTGAACTAAAATTTTCTGCAATTTACCGGCCCAGACATGCTGTTTGAACTCGAGGGGGCCATAGGTCGGGAGATCCAGTCCATTGATAAACTCCATAGAGATGTCGTCTGCTCCCTTGGCGATTTTGGGGGCTGTGTAAGGGTCTATCGAGACGTCGATGGTGACAACGAGTTGCACATGCGGAGCCTGTACCCAATACTGCGCCTTCTCGTGCAAGGAAGTAGCCGGTTGGGCGACGGCGCACTCACGATGATCAAGTTTTCCGGATCACCGGCGGAACTGAACCGAGTGAACTGGAAATCGGGGACGAGGTTTGAAGGTTTGTTCTTGTCGGCATTAACCCTGATGTCCTTGTTATAGAGACATCTATAGCGAAGTGGCTCCGCTGCGGCGATCCGATCGAAAGAACCAAACACCACATCCAGATTCTCGTGAATCCAGGTCGGTCAAGTTACGACAAACTGCTTCGACGACAAATAATACTCGAGTATTTAATGGTTCAGAGCCAAATATGGGGAAAAGAGATCCACCTACCTGCAATGTACCTACTTATTTTTCAACTCCAACCACACCTCGGGCTCGATCTCGAGAATCTGACGAGATAAATTAGAGGTGAGCATGGCGGAGAATAGGCGATATAGAAAATATACTCTACCATCGTGAACAGGTAAGGATTGGCAGTATGGAACCTGACGACCTCTTCGATAATCTTGTCGGCCTGCTTGATTGATTAAATTTGAGATGGAGCGGCGGACCTCCAATACGCTGCCTTCAAGATTTCCTCTTTGATAGGTCCGAGGACGGCGTTGTCTACCACCGGTGTGGCGTTGACCGATGTAGCTTCTACGGCAGTTGTGGTTTGTACCGGCTGGGGGCGGGCTTGCAGGCTACGTGCTCATCTTTGGAGCTGGATTCGCCTTCGGGGCGGTGGGGGGGCTGGGGAACATCACCAAAAACTTCGGAAAATTACGGTCCGATCACTAGCGCTTGCAATCGACGTAATCAGCCGGCAAGATCCTTGCAAGTGGCATAATCGATCGCAAGCCTTCGCAATCGATTCTCATATGCCTGCCTATCTTGCAAGGTGGTTCCGCCTGGGTTGCGGGGGAGTTACATGCAGGTTGCAAGGGCGCGAAGGCTTGCAAGAAGAGTATGCGGTTGCGCTGCTTGGTATGGATTTCCTAGGCTTGTAAGACCCTTGTACGCTTATGGGGGTTTTGAGATAATTGGATATAAAATGTATATATTTCACGGTAATAATAGAATGGGGCATATAGATATTCGGAATTCGACGTCGATACTACACTGCGGTCGCGCCCGAGCCTCGGCTAAGGATGGCGGATTGCTCAGCGGCGGCCTTGGCCGCTGCCTGGGCCCGCATACGCTCAGCGATGCTCAGGGATCCATCGGTACGCTTCTTCGGCTGGACCACGCTCTGAGAAAAGACTTTCCTGCAGAATGATGTCAGAAAGCTTGAATCGGGTGAAAATGTAGTACGTACTTGTTCCACCAAGTAAGAAGGTCTTCCTGGTCGGATGCGGGCCACTCGCTGACGGACTTCTGCAGCCACTTGAAATAGTTACGGTAGCTGAAATGCCCATTGCCGCCTTTGGCCTGGAAGGTGCTTTGCGACGAGAAACAGAAATGGAGCTAGAAAAGATGGTTAACGAGTTGCCGCGTTAAATTGGAGTCACATACAACGTGTGCCACATAATAGATCGACTCGAGAGTAGCCTCGGTCATATTGTGCTCAGCCGCATTGCCCTTACCCTTGCTCTTGTCGGGCCCATCTTCGGCGAGAGCACTGGTGGGCGAGATGAAGATATGAGTATATGCCTGGCACAGCCACAGTTAGCGCGCAGAAGGTTATAAGGAGAATACATACTCGGACAAGAGCATCCGACTTGAGGAATCCCGACATCAAATCCTCAGGATCAGGATCTTCGTTGAAGAATAATCCACGATTGAAGTCCTCCGGTCCCGGAACGATGGTACCGTCACGGAGCTCTTGCTGTATCCTGCGACATGCAGTTAGCATCTGAAAAGGATGAAATAGTTCACTTACTTTTCGTCTTCCCAGTCGAGATCGGCGGGACAGAGCCATTTACCGCAATTGGGGTGCCGAAAGCCCATTTCGTGCTTGGTGTTGGAGTTGTATACTGGACTCCAGTGCGGGTACCAGATCGGGATCGCCTTCTTGATACTGCTAACGTCTGTAGAGTGTGCACCTTTGCTGCCCTTCTGTATCTACACACAGCACTGAGAAGTGATCACGACGGCGAAGGAAACGAAAACATACATGCTAGCTGAACAAGGTTGGGGCAGCGGTGCCATTTCGAAGGAGCTCCTCGCGAATGTTTGGAATAAGATGCTTCTCAAGCTTCAGAAACATCGCATAGTGCTCGTTATCCCTCGCTTCGGTTTAAGGAAGTGTTTAGAAAGAAGACAACAACGACTTACTTTTGGGTGAATCTGTCTTCGTTGTCGTTACGGTCGGGGTTCCGCCGAAGGCCTGCAGCGAGCACAGTAGGCCAGTGAGCATCGGGTGAGATCATCCGCGCTGCCATACGGCCCTTGCGTCGGAGTTCCGTCTGGTACGGCAAACTAATCGAAGCCAAGCGGGTCATCAGCGCTGCGATTAAGAACGGGCAACAACATACTCGTTGATGCCTAGAGACTCCGGTTCAGAGTCGTCCTCTGTGTCGGATGTAGGCTCATTGGGGCGGGAGCGCTTGCTGTAAGAATATTAACACGAGAGAATCTATGAATGGCTGACAACTTGCTTTGTGTTCTGAGGGGTATTCTCTTCGTCTGAGAGACCAGAGCGCGGAGCTCCGCGTTTGTGGGTGTTGCTACGAGCTGCAGGTGGTGTGGGTGAGTCGTCGCGGGTCTCTTCTCGGTCAGAGCCTTCATAGTGGCTAGCCGATTCGTACTGCATGAAACTGCCACGGGGGTCGGCACGAGAGACACGACGATTGCTGGTGTCCATCAAGGCAGGCGGCCATGATTCCCGGGAAGAGACTTCTGGGAGGCGCCGTTGACGAACAGGGCTCTCTGGCGACGCTGAATCTGGGAGGAGGAGGACATAACTGTGAGTATTTGCAAACGGGGGTGGGAGTTGGGGTGAGAAAAGGACGAGGGACGAGACTCATCTTAAGGAAACAGAAAACCAACTACATGTGACCGTGTTTCAATTTGAAAAAAAAGGCGATCGATCAATAATAATGTTTCAGAAATTGGTCAGAAATCAAAATACTCCTCGTCGTTATCGTCCTCTTCGCCCCCGTCCCGCTCCTCATCTCCGCCTTCTTCATCGGACTCTATATCCTCAGCACGAAGAGGCTGGTCCTCAGCGGAGGGACCATTTACCTCCCCGGTTTCCGGAGCGGCCGATTGCTGGTCGCTAACAGGAATATCATATTCCGAATATTGCTCCATCAGCAGGTGGAGATCGGCGCCGACTTCTGAAGGGAAATCAGCGGGCTGCATATGACCTACACCAATGCCTAGATAGCGCATCATCATGTCCCTGTCATCTATCCAATATCAGGGAAGGCGCAAGTAAAAAGTAAAAAGAGGCTCACCGCATTACATAGTAATTAAGCCAGTCCCCGTCTGTAAAATCCCTCGCAGCTGAGGGCCCCAACAAAGAAGTGGTTTTGCCCAATGCAAAGGCAGGACTGAGATGACAGGCTCGGAGAACGAGCGATGGATCCAAAAAACCAAATGCCTCCGCATCGGTCTCCGGAACGTATCCAATACGATCAAGACAAAGATGGGAAGGGCCCGACTTCCACTCGGGATCCCGGCCGAGCCATCTTACCCACAGGAATTCGTAGCGGCGAGGAGCACGGGCTTTCGGAGGGAATACATTGACGTGGAATACACCCAGAACTCGGGCATACCAGTACGGATGTACGGCGAGGCCATCTTCATTTTCTTCATTTGACTTGACCATGACATGGCATCTTTCGGTGTTCGCGTTGATAATGTCCTGGTCTCTGCGAACATCATAAGTCGTATAGTTAAAGGCGGCGGTCGCATGCTGAAGTATCCGATTGTGCTGTATATTAACGGTAGCGAGTTGGTCGGGTGAAAAATTGGTGGCGTCGATGGAGCCGGTGTTTTGCATTCGAGCATATAGGTGCCCTTTTAAACGTGGCAAAAAATCCTAACTGGAGTTAAACCACTGGCGAAGGAAGTCGATGAATGTGCACGCACCTTAAACGCGGGATCACCTGCATGACTTGGCAGCCAATCCGACAAATAAATTTTATTGGATTCGTCTCTCGCGATGCGATGGTGCTGCTCAACCAGGATTGGCTCCGGCTCGGCCTTTGCCTCTTGCAGCGCCTGGGGTAAAAGACGTGTCAGCTCTTGCTGCATTCGCTCGTGTGCTGTCTCCCGGACGTCCATCTTGATGATCTGGGGAATAGCGTTATTTTTATTAGAGCGACCGTTCCATCGTTTAACAATCCGGTGTTGCAGTTTACCCTGATAAATATGAGTCGAAAAAGGATGTTGTGGACAGAAAACACACGATCTGGGTGCTGTAAGAGTCAGTGGTGCCGTAGCGACGTATAGTCGAGCCGTAGTCGCCCATGGCGTGATGCTTGTATGTATTGAGGCTGAATGCCACTGCGGGCATTAGGGAGATTGGATGGCATCGGATTTGACCCTGTATTCACCTTCGCGGCCTCGCGACGGGTAGCCGCCCTCGATCTGGCGGCATACTCGGTAGGTAGGTAGGTAGGTAGGTAGGATTACACGGCACGGTCCCGCTCAGGAACGCCGGTTTCCAGGAAGTATCCCGGTGTACACGCACTAAGTATTTACAACTTCGTCCCTGGACCCCCTTGCACCCCTCTAGCCGAGCTCACGGTCGAGTAGAGTCTTGGAATCCTTCTCGCCGCGGTAGAACTAGACGACTGCAAAGAAGCAAAAAACGGTTAGCACATCAACTCGGGTAAGCCCTCTCGCTCAAGCAACTAAATGGAACACCAAACAACGTGAAATACCTGTGGAACATCAGACACAGCCCCGAACTTTGTGTACTTATTGTGCGGGTAATACTTCAGATGAATATGGAGGAATGACTGTTTCTCCATTTTTCAAGTCTCCGCCGAATCAAGTACGCAGGAAGTACTGACAGGCGTATCTGGGGTTTTGATAGATCATGGTATAGTGAATTAGCGAAGTAGTGTGATGCATCAGTGTCTGTAGTTACAGAGCCAGGCTGATACATCAGCTCACCTGTATACCTTTTCAGGAATGCTCGCGTACGCCTGGCGCTCGGCTCACCAGGCGGCGTCGCGCGCGCCAACTGGTCCGTGCATTTGACGGCGGGGTGTGCCGTCCTAAATGGGATGTGTTTACAGTTGTTATATTTCCACTTCTTCGCCTCCTCCCCTCACCTGCCGCTGCCTCCCGCTGCCCTCCTGCTTGCCCTCGCCGCCCATGCACCCTTCCACGCCTCCCTATAGGCCGTAGCACCTACCGTCTGCCCAATTGCTGCAGCCCTTTGCTCCCTCTCGCTTGCTACAGCCTACGCCTCGAATACCGCTCGCCGGCTGGATTGCCCCCGCGCCACCCCACCACTTTGGGTCGCCATCCATACGTGCAGCCTTCTCGCATTGTAGGGCTCTCCAGTATCCCTGACCCTGCGCTCCTCTAGCCCGCAAGTGACCCCATTCCGTGCCTCTGCCTCCGCTGCCGGCTTGGCTGCTGCTCCCCCAGCACACCTGCTTTTGAATCGCAGGGTGCTTCCCGTGCGCGTGCGCGCGTCCCCGGTCACCTCCCTCGCTCGGGCACCGTGCTCGTTCCCCGCCTCCGCCGGCATTGCATCGCGCTCGTTCCCCCTCCTCCGCCTGCACTGTACTCGTTTCCCCGTCCCACCTGCCCCCTTGCGATCGACCCCTCGGTCTGCATCCCTCGCCCTCCAATCCCCGCTCCCTCACTCATCCCATCCCCCACACCAGTTCACCCTTGGTCTACGATCTCACTGCCTCACCAATATCATTATCCTTTTACGATCTTACTGCGCTACCTTGTACCATTCCCCCCCCTTTTTTTTTTTTTTTTTTTTGGCATTTAGCATCCTTGCTCACCTGAGTGTAAGGACACGTATCCTACATGCTTTTAATCCACTTTGGTCTACTTGGTTGTTGCACGCCCATGTTCTTCATGTAATATGAGTTCGATTTGTCCGCGTTCGATCCTCGTTGCTTGTGTTTTTTCTTTTTTGGTTTGCAAGGCAAACTCAAAAAAGTTACAAGTCCCTTCGCCAAATTTTTTTCACCTCAAAAGTATTTTTTGCTGAAGTCGAAGAGAGTCCCCAAACTCAGCTACCAGCTAGATTTTCGTTCAAGATGGGAGAATACATGAATTAGCATATGTAAAGGAATTTTGAAAGCTCATAGGTAAGTATGTATGTAATGAGGGAAGGCACGACGACGGCTAGTTGAACAGCTAGAGGTAGGCCACATCAGCGAGGGCCGTTGAGGGCCACAGCGTGTATATTTGTTCCCGTACGTAGATAACTAATTCTTCCCCTTCGCCCTACAATATAAACCAGGTCAGTATCCAGCAAAAGCAAAAGAATCACCACTTACTTTCTTTTAGTCGAGGGCCGAGCCTCCGCTTCCGATGCTGCTGGCGCCGAATTCCTAAAGTGAGTGAATGAGTCCGCAGAGCATCCGAATTAAAACCTGTACGACTTACTTCTGTCCCCGTGCGAGAAGCTTCTCCAGGCATCCGTCATTCTTCGCTGCGAGCTGCTGCGCGCGCATCAGCTTCGTCGTTTTGGGGATATACTGTGTGTCGGCCCGGGCTGGTGCCTTGCGCTCTCGCGCTGGGCGGGTGATTATAACGAGATCTGCGCCGCCCGCGGGTTGTGGAGACGCGATGCCTCCCGCGCCTTCTCAGCATCGCGGCTGGCCTTCTCCGCATCGACGCGCCGGTTAAAGTCACGGGTCTCGTTACCCATGGTGTGCACGAGCGTAGCAGGCGCGCCTGCGGGTAGGGGAGCTGCAGCAGGGAGGGGAGGCACGATCTCCAACGAGAAGGCGTTGGTGATGTCAGCCAGTGGAGCCATCTGCTGCTGCTGCCTGCCACCGACCTTCCTCGCCGCCGCCATCCTAACCGCCGCCTTCTTAGCCGCCAACTTCTTAGCTGCCGCCTTCGCCGTCGCCGCCTTCACCCCCTCTACCTTCCCCTGCCCGACCTTCTTGGCCTTGGGGCGGTTCACCATCGGGCGCGATTGGAAATATACTGGCTGCGATCCCTCTACCGCAGCGCTGGCGGAGGGTACCGATGCTGATGGAGCGGTGGAATCGGGCGCCGAGCGCGAGATCACGGGTGGAGGGGTGGGCGAAGGAGAAGCCACGGGTAGAGGGACGGGTTGCTGGAGATGCGGGGATAGAGGCCTGAGCAAGGAACCCTCTCTAGCGGTGCCGCGTGTGGGGCTGGCAGAGACGTGCGCGCGATACGTGTTGAATAATGAAGTCATGCGTAGCGTGTCCCCCACGCTCGATGCAGGAATGATGGGGAAGTTAAAGCCTCCCACGGAAGTCGTCGCAGGCATTTGAGTCGGCGACCTACTCGCGCTGCGATTGCTGGGGAATTCAGCACCCGTGTAGCACGGGTGAGGCCCTGGTCTCTGCGGGGTCAAGAGGAGGGAGGGGTCGATGGCAGGAGGGGAGGCATAGGTGGCCCTATTTGAAAGACCTCTGCACTCTGCGTCGGCCAAGCGTCCAGCCGACAATGGGCTGGTGGGTGGTGGCATGCCGGTGGGCCATAGAGACACCACGGGTGCTGAGGGCGAGGGGAGTGAGGGCGACAATCCGGGTGCTGGGCCGAACGGGTTATAGTCGGGAGCGGCGATGAAAATGTCGTCTTCAAAGGTGGGGGTGGAATCAGAGTGCTCGTCAAAAGTAGGGGTTGACTCATCCAGCATTTCAGCGCCGACGATCCGAGCAGGTGTAGCTGGTGCGCTTATTGTGGGAGCAGGGGTACCGGGTGGAGGATTATTGTGTTTCGATCGTTTCTTCGACTTCAATGCCTTCTTTTTCTTGGTCTTTTCCTTGGCTTGATCAGATGGCGGGGCTGAGGCAGTAGCCAGGACGTCGTCCCCAGGCTCAGGCACCTCCTGGCTGGCCTCGGTTGGCGTCATCAAGGAGGGGCGACGGTCTCCATCCACTAGTTAACGAATAAGTCAGTAATGCAAGGATATGTCAAAGACGGATGAAACGCACCAAAGCAGCGACGCAAGAATACCTGGAAGTGCTCGGATATTGACTCCTCGAATGTGGCGTGTTGAGCGATGAAGTCGTTCCCAGCAGGTGTTTCGCCGTACGTAGCGCTGAAGAAAGAGAGAATTGTCACTGCCACTCAGTTGCCTAATTGGGACTCTGTCACTTACCACTTCAAACTCAAGCTGCCGTTCAGCCTCGGGTTAGGACCGCCCCAAATACAGAAGCTGAACCATCCAGTCTGCACCCCGAGCGCCTTCAAAACATTCTCGAGTACATCGTTCGACTCATCAATCGCTCTGTGATAGCGCCAAGTAATAATCAATATTCCTCTCATACAGTCAAACACTCGAATTGTATGTACACCTGTCTCTCCTCATCAGAGCGCCCTCTGCAACCTCCATCGGCGACAACGAAGAAGACGGCGACGAGGACAATTCCTCCCTCTCCTTTTGAATGGCAGCTGCAATTGCCTCGTGCTCTGAGGCTGGCGCTGCCTGCAAAAGATCTCTGACCACCTCTTTGCGAACACGCATACGCTCGCCCTTCCCAGCCTTGATACGCGTGGCCCGCACCTCGTCGGTCTCGTCGACGTCCATCGCCATGTCGCCGAGCGTGTCGCCGACCTTCTCGAGCACGCGTTTGGCGACCTCTTCGTTGATCAAGCTGCTGTTTTGCTTCTGGTAGACCTCAGTGGCGTGGTGGATACGACGACGCGCCAGCTTTGGGTTGAACAGTGTGCTAGCGAGGGAATTTTCGGACTTGCGGCGCGCCGCCGGCGTCGTGGCAATCTTCTTCTTCTGGTAGCGGAACCAGGTCGCGATCCGCTGGAAAATGGGAAAATAGGCCGAATATCAGACACGCGACGTAAACCAAGCCAAAAAAAACGCGACTTACGCGTTTTCTAGCCTCTATCGCGTCCTTGAGCGCGGTCCACTGCTCAGGAGTCACGGTGGCCTTGGTGAAACCGAGACGCGCCTCCTCGGGGTAGTCCTGCAGAAAGGCCTCGGCCACAATAGGCCAGAACTTGTGAAGCTTCTTCTCTGCCTGGCGAGTGAGATACAGGGGGAGGTAGGAGGCCAATAGTTTGCGTTCGCCGGGTGTTGTCCATGAAGAAGGGGCCATGGTGTATTCTTTGCTCGATGTCAGGTATGGGGGCAAGGTAAAGGTAAAGGTTAAGGTCGAGTCGAATCAAGGATGGTGTTTATAAATGTGCGTGCTTCATTTGTTCGTTTGTTTTTTCCACGCAACCAGCCGGCGGTTTCAGACTAATTTGGCCCGGGACCCGCCCCGCGTAGTACGTATCAACCCGCGTCACCCCGCCATTTTTTTTTGCTTATTACCGCTCGTTCCCTTTATGGAATGTGTAGATCCTCGATTCAGGCAGCCCGCGAACGAACGGGCGCAGCTTCTTCAGTGATTTCCACAAGGCTTCCATCAGAAGCTCGCTCATTCGCATCTCACATCATCAGGTGGTCGGTTGCTCCGTAGTATAACTTTCATCGTGCTATCTGATCCCCCATCTGCCTCTCAGTTCCCCCCCCCCCAACATGGCCGACAAATCCGCCGCCCCCGCAATTAGCGACTCCAACCCCCAGCAGGAGTTGGAGTCGCTAATTTCACTGGTCGCTGCCCTTTCGCAGATGTCGCTTGCGATGACCAAGCATTGCTTGGATGTCCAGAGTACGCATCATTCCCCCGCCGCTACATCATCTAATAATCCCCTTCAGCCAAACTTCCCCGTGTTGTGAATGCCGCTGCTGCTGCGGGAATCGCTGCACCTATCAGTGTGTATTGCTTTCCCAGTATCGTCATTCCTCACTGACTATATCTGTAGCCCCAGCCATCGCTTCCCCGACTTGGGTTCAGCTGGTTGCGCTCACCCCAGACCAACTCGATGCAGCCCATCCCGCAGGCAAGCTCGTAGACGACATCGCGTACCATGTTGTTACCATCGGCCGCGATCCCGGCCTGTACACCAGCACGTATGTTTACATTCACAAGCTCTAGCGCACGCCACCCCTTTACTGATTTGACTCCAGTACAGAGTCGGACTATCAAGTTCTCGGGGTCCCCGATGGCAAGCGCCGCCGCATTGTTGGGCGTTTGGCGGCACTTGCATACTACCGAGACTTCTACGACAAGCAGCTGGTTGCTCGGTGGGGTCCCGCACCCGCTGCCATACCTGTCGCCTCCACGTCCTCAACCCCTGCCCGTCCTGCTCGTCAGCACTAGTGGGTGAGTTTCTTCCCCTTCTTGTGCCAAAGCAAGCTAACCGTTTCTTTAAGTTCTCAAGTGAGGGTGTCGGTTACGCTGGAGTAGGTACTCGGACGTAGTCTACATCATTCAATAAATTGCTTTTGCCCACCTTCTTTGCGCCCACCTCAGTTCAATCTCAGCCATAAAAAAATTAGATAGATAGTGTCCGCTCATCGGCGAGCTACATTGTAGTGTAAAATATTTCAATGTGATTGTCCCATTATGGGTACTAGGTACGCGTGTACAAAAATCAAAAGAAGACCTTCCATCAGTGATTGTGCAACCCGTGCTATGGTTGGACGTAGTCTACAGCATTCAATAAATTGCTTTTGCCCACCTTCTTTGCGCCCACCTCAGTTCAATCTCAGCCATAAAAAAATTAGATAGATAGTGTCCGCTCATCGGCGAGCTACATTGTAGTGTAAAATATTTCAATGTGATTGTCCCATTATGGGTACTAGGAACGCGTGTACAAAAATCAAAAGAAGACCCTCCATCAGTGATTGTGCAGCTCGTGCTATGGTTAAACCTGCCGAGTCCCATTGAGCAGTGGATACGTGTGATTGTCGACATGCTCACCAACTCCTCCCCGGCCAAATACGCCCGCCTCACCGCTTTGCACACCTCAAGGCGCCACGCATTCATTGCGCATCCTTGGCTGTAGGAAATATACGATGCCTCGCTGGAAAGGTAGTCCCAGCTGATAGTGGGTTCAACACGCCACGCCATCCGCTCGGCGAGGGTTGGTCGGATGAGCGTGCCGGCATTTGTCTTGGCCACGAGGATTTGCGCTGATTGTACCGGTGTCAGCTGTCCAACGTTGCCAGTGTAGTGCAGCTTGAGCTCCTGCACACGAGACAATGGCGTAACGCCTGCCGGTAGCTTGCCAGTCCGGCTTGCGAGTGCAACGGGACCGTCCTCCAAAAAGAATTTGGGGGGGAAGCGCACCCCGGAAGCTCTAAGTAGAGCTCAATCAGCAGTAAATATATTATATATTTGTGCGTACTCTGTGGAAGTGAGCTGCATTGCGCGCTCAAGGACCGAGTCCTTTGAGTGAACAGAGCCGGCAAAGGTGGGTGATTTTTGACACGCAGTAGGGGATCTATAAGGAACAGAAATGGCATTTTCAGTGCAATTTGAGGTGGAGAAAGTAGGTACGCACTTGTCGGCATCAAACTGCATGGGTCCCTGAGCCAGTTCAGCGAGTGCTGTACATGCAATGCGCTCGTCGGGGGTTGGCGAGCCCGTTGTGCCTGCCGCCGGCCGCTCAGAATCCTCCAGCTCAGAGCCCGGGAAGCTGAGCCCGTCTCTGGCGCGATGATCCTGAAAGGAGAAGGTGTTGGAAGCAGCAGGTCCTGGTCGAGGATCTTCGGTACAGGCCGCAATGTCCTCCTGCACCTGAGAGATTGCTTGGGGTCGTTTGGGAGGGTCCCAGCGACGGCGACTGGCCTTCAAGGCCGCACTGTATACAATAGTAGTGCTGTAGACAGGGAATGTGAAATGCATCGTACCGCCGTTCTGCGGCCTGCACCCGCTGTTTTTCCCGAATCTGAGGGTTGCTTGAAGGCAAGGGATCAGTGGGGTCGGAGACCTAGCTTGAGGACGTGCGTACCGAGCTCGATAGGCAGCCTGCGCCTTTCGATGTTTGCGTGCCTTCTCCTCAGAAAGGCTACAAATGGCCCATTGAGCAGCCTTTCAGGAGAACGGATGGTCTACATACCCTGGAACATACGTTTGAGACTCGTGAGGGGGTTTACAAAGAGTGGCTTTGGGTTTTGTTGCTCGGGAACGTTTGGTAGACATGAAGCCGCAGAAGATCGCCGCCCTGATGTTATGTATTTGTGTCCTCTTCCAAATGAATATGTGCACTCACTTTGTCCACAACAGATGAGCGTCCAGTCCTATATATTTTTATGATTGGTTTGCAACGGTGATCTTGCTTCTTGCAGACATAGGCCCCAGAAAAATCCCTCGAGCCGCTATATTCATCATTTTGTAAATCGCTGATATTGCACAGGCCTCATTCTGGAGTTTTCTTTTAGCAGAAGTCGACTTACCATTAGCCCACGACGTTTTGAGCATCTAAACTGCCCGGCTGAAATGTGCATGTGTCGCCAACGCTTGTTGAACCGTGCTTTCAGCGAACTCGCACATCTGAACCCAAGGCTCCTTCGAGAGGCGTCACATTTGTCTCAGCGGTGTTTGGTTTGCTTAGTAGAATCCAGCGGTCGTTGATTCCATGGTAGGCAATGTTCACATTACCTTTCAGCCTGTGGTAATAAACATCGCTGATATTTAAAGCCTATATTTTGCCCAGAATGCGACAGAGCCAGGATTGGGTTAGGATCTCGTGTCTCATTTGAAGCTAAATTGAGCAGCAGGTAAGTTTCAGCTGGTGTACGATTGAGTTTGGTTTATAGCTGATATCCAGATTAGGACGCGTTAGTCACACAGTCACATATAACAAAGGGCTGTCTGTCACAAACAGCAGCGTCCTTTCTCTCGCACACTCATCAACCTACGTAGAGCACATGTAAGTCCCCTCCCCCCGCCTCCCTCCACCATTGCTACGTGCTCAAAGCCGGCGGTTCATTCACTGGATCGTACCGCGGAGTCCTACGGTGGCCGCTGGCTGAAGGCGTGTCGTACCTGGTGGAGGTGGGCGCCGTTATCTGTGTAATTCCTGATAATAAACTTTACAGACCTTAATTATCCGCAGGCCGGCCTTGCACCGTGCCATACTGAGCGTTCAGGGCTCCCTCCCTCGCACTACATTCTTTTCAAGTCGCCTCCCTCGGTAAGCAATTGTTTGTCAGTACATTTTTTCGAATATCATCTAATGCTGCTGCAGGGCGTGAGCACTCAGCATGATGCGTCAGACGCGCAGTGGGGCGCGCTTCTCAGCATGGGAGCTCCTCGACTTCGACCTCCCCGCGACCTCCCGCCCTGCTGAGGTCATTCAGACCGGGGTCTCAATTGAAGCCTATTCCAGCAAGCGCTCGTGGATGCAGACACGCATGCCAATCATTTGGACGAAGGTATTGCCGACAATGAAGACGACGAGTGGGAGGACGATGAGGTGACCTCACGCCTCCCTCCCCTCCCTCAAGCCCATCTCCTCAAATCTCTGCATCCTCTTCGGCAAGCTCGCGCGCAGGCTCCCCTTTGCCCTTGAACCCCACCCCTGCCTCCGCGTCCACCTCCTCCATGCCCAGCCCCCACCTGATCCCGCCCCCCACGTCGTCGCAATCAACACCCGCCCTCCGATCCAGACGCCCCACCCGAGATCGAGCGCCATCGGAGCAATCAACGCGCCGCTTACCGCCGTGCCAAGCGGCGGCAGAGGGCACGCCAGGCCCAGACCCCATATGATCGCAGGCCGGATCCTCGCTATACTCAGGCCCATCGCGAAGAGCGCCACCTCATCGCCTTCGATCTCGCAGACACATCGTACACCACAGGTGGTTGGGCCTGGCTTGGGCGCCGATCCAAAAAGGCCACAGGGCGCCTGCGGACGTTCGAGGAGCTGAGGAGGGACGGCGCCAGGTTGCTCGAGTGGAACGGGCGGTACGTATATTCCCCTGCGTCCGTGATGCGCCTAATGTATCCTTTAGGGACCCTAAGCTGATTATCGACAGCCAAGGCCGCATCATTGCAATCCTCCTCGGGACCCCCGATGTAAGGATCGGTGAAGCAAAGGAATTTAATTTTGATTTTTGATACACGCTTACTATGAATAGTCCGCTTACGAATGTGTTTTGTATCGTTTTACTCAGTAGCTTTAGATTAGTCAGTTGATACACGTGACGAATCTAACTACACTTACCCACAACCAAATGCTCATTAGCCTCCAACCCTCGTCGATTCACTCCGAGCATCAGCAAAATGTCAAATCGTCTTTTGGCAGCTTTTATGACTTTTAAAAGGTCGAAAAGACGAAAAAGCCAAAAAGGTCTTTCTCCTTTTTTAGGCCAAGCCCCTTAGCTTTTAAAAGGGCGAAAGGACTCAAAAAGCCATTGGAAAAGCTACACCAGAAGTGGCAAAAGACGACTCAAAAGTTGCTTCTAGGGCAGTAAAATCGAATGTATTGCGTACTATTACCGACTACTATACACGGAGCCATGATCTACAGGGAAAAGGGGTGGTTATTACAACGTTATAAGGGCTAAAAGCGTGCATACTGAGATTGAAGACAGTGTTAATGATCTTGGAGCCTGCGCGAGATTGCGGCCAGCGGCCCTCGCAATAATCACCCAATTTGCAGGGGTAGGTGACGCAAGGTGTAAGGTGCTGAAAGACGTCGTGCAGTCCCGTGTCGCTCACAAGGCACAGAAAGAATGGGGTGGGCGTTGCGAGGGCCGACTATGAGGGAGGATGAATGGAAGGGAGGTGGTCAGAGGGCACGCGTGGGGCTATAGCGCGGAAAACTCAGCGTCGAGAGCAGAGGTAAAGAAATCATGACACACCTTCGTCTCTCGGCGAGGGCTACTCATTGACATCCCACGGCCTGAGGATGTTACCGGGGGTTACTTAGAGTAGGAGGTGTGCAGTGCGACATCTTGAAATAATCAGGCGGTTCGAGAACTTGAGGAGCTTGAATATTGTACACTTGAAGGCTCGAAGAGGTCTTGAATGTACCCCAAATCTTGAGGTGTGCGGGAACGGGAGCAAGAGGGGAGGCCGAGGGTTTGAAGGAGCAGGAGACGTATTCTTGAAGCCTTGAAGGTTCGAGAGGGATGACCGCGTGGTTTGAGGCAGTCATCGTTCTTGGAAGCGGGAACACTTGAGACGTTAAAGGCAGGGGCAACTTGAGGCCCCTGGAGGATTTGAAATGACTTGTGGCTGGGGCAAGCACCGAGGAAAGAGGCACGGACCGGCAGAGGAAGGGAGTGGTGGTCAAGAGGAACGTCGACTTCCATCAAATGATCAACATGGTGCACGGACTAGTCACGTGCTGATGCCGGACTTGTGTCGCGACTTAAGTTTGTCGAGTTGTTTCGCGACTTGGCCGCCACCTTGCCGCCACCAGATGCGTCCGGCGCATCGTAATCCTACGCTCTTTTCAATAGAACCTTAGGCTCCCATTGGAACACCACAGGAAGCCTCGAGGAGCTTCTGTACCAGTGCGCCCGGCATTATCCAACGTCACCGCATTTCCGCAATTCTCTTATGATATGTACAATTTACTGTTCGCTTTATGCGCAGTTCCTGCACTTGCAGCGATTCTGCCAGCAAAAATTTTCCTATCATATCATCTTGCTGTAGAAGCCAAAAAGGATCAAAAGTTGTTGAAGGACAAAGAGGGCTGCCAAAAGCCGCGAGAAAAGACGGAAAAAAGACAAAACACAGAAAAAGTGCGAAAAGCACCCGGAAAAGGTGTTGTCATTTTGCTGATGAGGCCTTGATAGAGGCACGAGCTAGTACCTTGTGCTACGATTACGAAAGCCTACGACTTCGAAGAACTACTACGATTATTACGATCTCAAGACATTCTTTGATACGGAATATTCTCTTTTCGTGAATATTCACGAGGGATTGAAACCGCTCGCTAAGAAGTTCGGATATCCGTCTTCTGAGTTGGAATCTTAAGAATTGACCGTCTCATCGAGAGTCTATCTCACATTGTGGTATCAGTGAACCCGCCAAAGGTCTTATCTAGACGACGAACCCCTTTTAGTGAGGTCACCGATCCTCACAAAGTGGACAAACTGGGAAAGCGTTGATACTGGCCGGTTCACATCACCCATACCATATCCCACCGTACCGAGCGCGAGGTCCCTACCATCGCGTTCACCACGCCACTCATCTGGATCCGCTCAAGTCCAGGCTTTTTGCACCAACAAAGGCTTCATCGGCCAGATCTGTGAATCGAGATCTGAACGATCCAGACGAAGGCTCACTCAGAACGAGGAGGAAAGTTCAATCACATTCGATCTCACCGAAGAAAGAGTCCCTATCTTCTATCGTAAATCCCGGAGGAGAATCTAACACAGCAGATAGCCCAGAGGTCACCGCTAAGGCGAGATCTGGATCGAGGACACGACCTAGTCTTCAATTTCCGATCGCCGCTAGACGTCCCAACGCAAGATCAGGACGGACGGATCCAAGCAAACCTCTCAAACTGGTTACGACATTGGAAACCGCTCACGCAGACTCACCCGTACGTTCTATCTTCGAGGGTTCAGTCCCTAGGTCGCCGGAAACTCTTTACACAGCGGATCAACTCTCTACAAGAACGCCTTCATTACCTACTCTACCGATCCGTACAGACATGTCTAACCTTCAAGGCAATGAGTCTGACCCCCGAGGAGACGAGATACCACTGGAAGCCGGAGCTAGGGCTAAACAGCCCGGTATGGAACGAGGGTTTTCGCTATCCCCCATGGGCGAATTAGTGATCGAGTACAATAAACAGTCGGATTCCCAAGTTTCTTTATTCATGCGCTCTACAAGCATCGTGAGTAAGAAATCCCTCGAACTCCCAGATGTTGTGGATAGAGGATTACACCTCGTCAAGTCGCCTCTGGGACGCTTCGGACTGGAGATAGGATTCTTTTTGAGAACGGAAGCAACGGTCAACGAAATGCAGGATCTTCTCACCAGAGCTTCAGCCCTTGTTCATGGGCGCTTGTCGACCTTCGTGGTGGATCTGCATCGAATCCTGATGACCGTTTTGAGGAGTGCTAACGAGCTTGATGAACTTCACGCCACTTGGGTGGCTCTGAGTGAAAGGATGGATCTCGCGCAGCGCTCCTTCAAGAAATATCAGTCAGAGTACCATGAGGAAAGGGTGGAGGACGTCTTACTATCTCCCGTGTCTACCTCTCCAGATATTTACAGCGTCTTCCCTAGGGAGAAATCCACAGCCATGGAGGATGTATGTTACTTGTATGACCATGTCCCTAACTTTCGTAAGTTGTGGCCCCGAGGTTATCAAACTGAAACGGACTGGCTGCCACACGTAATGGGGACTCCTAGTTACTTGGAGCGAGCCTTCCCATATCGTTTTCCGGAAGATCGACCCTCCACGGTTTACTATTCGACTGACGGTCAGCGACAGGAAATTACTTTATCGGCCAGATCCAGCTATGGAGCAGGGCCGAGTTTCCAACCGCCCGACGACCCGGCTGTTAGAACTTCTCGGGGAAATCGACATCGTTCGCGATCCCTGGGTGAGCGATCTAGGTCCCCTGTGAGACGCTTTTCTTCTAGGGAAAAGGGTCGAGCGACTAGCCCAATTCCGGGAGGGGAGAAAGATTCTCACCATTGGAGTCTTCCATCGTCCAATGAAGGCCTCCTGAGTAACGCCACTCCTTTCAAGAAAGCCTCGGAGTTCTTCGTGCCGATCTCTCCTCGAGGAGACTCGCGCGCAACTTCGGCGCCGGGTCCCAACCTCCCAGATCCTCTACGAGGGATGGCTTCAGGGTACACCTATAATATACCGAATGAATCTATCAGCCAGGCTATGAAAGGCAAGGATAAAGCGGACGCACGTACCCCCGCGCGAGGTCACCACTCAACCCATCCGCGGACTCTAGAAAGAGTATCAGAGGTGGATGAAGGCTCATTCCATGCCGCCTACGCGAGAAGAGATGCTCCGCCGCACATGCCGTCTCGAGACATCCGTGAAGGATGAGACTCAGTACAAGAACAGGACATTAACGAGCCTCCAGTCGGGAATACAAAGGCTTCAGAACACCCTCAGGAAAGACGAAGGACCGAACGTTCTCACTCACCTTATGAAACGCGGAGGGAAGGAGAAAGGGAGCCCGACAGTCAGAGACCAGCTGGCCATGGAGAAGGAGGAGATCCATCGGATGATAGTGACGATGACGATGAAGGCCCGGGACCTAGTCGCGGATCAAGATGGCCGCCTCCACCGAGAAGAAGGCGTACTCCTCCCCCAGAGAGGAGGAGAAGAGGCAGATCCCGGTCTCCGCCTGGTCCCCCTCCGTCGGACCCTAGCGATGGAGGAGACCCGTCGTCGCCGTCGAGCAGCAGTAGTGCTAAGAGCAGACGATCAGACCACAGGTTCCCGTACGTCGCAGCTGGCGCACCGTATGGATTGTTAGTTCCTACGATAGAACCTAAGGTCAAAGTGGAATCCTTACCTGAATGGGACGGTGAAAACGACACCGCCATTGAGTACTTCTGGGAAGTCAGCCAGATTGCAAACTTGCAAGGCTGGATCCCAAAAGCTTTAGGATTCTGGCTGCCGTCTCGTTTGAAAACAGGGTCGCAAATTCAGCTATGGTTTTCTACGCTACCGACTGCTCGACAAGCTCAAATGAGGGGTCATTACTTAATTTACCTACAGGTTATCAAAGACCACTATTTGGGAAAGAAGTGGCAACTGAGGATGAACCTGAAGTTCGAGCAACAGTCGTTCCGCCAACAGGGACACGAAAAAGAGTCCCCCCAGAAATTCCTAGGCCGTCGCACGCAGTACGTCCGCCTCCTGGCCAACACCGACGACGGAGGACCTGTCGAAGTCTTCTTGATTATGCGCAAAGCTCCGATAGCTTGGAGCACGATCCTTGTTCTTGAAAACATCAAATCCACCGAGGAACTTTACGAGCGGGTAAACGATCATGAAGAAGAGCTGGTGGAAGTAGTGACAAGAAACCCACCGGATGCTTTAACTCTTCAAAATCTCCCGGCAACTCTGAGGAGGTTGGGATTCACCACTAACTCGAGCGCTCCCTCTAATCGCCCCTATCGTCGAGCGAACGCTACGGAAGTGGAGTTAGAAGAGCCCAATGGAGGAGAGCGAGGACAAGACATTGCAGCACCTGAGGAGATCGCGCAGAGCACGCTGGAAGGGGAGAATACAATCAAGCAAGTATATGCCATCTTGAAGAAGAGGCAACGTCCGCCTCCGAAAGGCGGTTATCCTTACCCTAAAAATGACCAGGTGATGACGAAGTTGGGAAAGGCCCCGCCCTCGCCGTGCAAAGTCTGTGGTAGCGCGAACCATTGGGACCGCGAGTGTCCCGATTGGAACGTGTACATCGAAAAGCAGCGGCGAGGGGTTCTAACAGTCGTGTCGAGCTCCTCTGAAGATGAGGCCGATCTATTGTATCACAGCGCGTACATCGTGTTGTTTGAGGGCCGAATCTCCGAAGAGTCTTTTTGAAGTCGGCCGCTCATACGATAGTCGAAGCGATAGCTTCG
Source organism: Mycena leptocephala (assembly GCA_029378395.1). Lineage (NCBI taxonomy): Eukaryota > Fungi > Basidiomycota > Agaricomycetes > Agaricales > Mycenaceae > Mycena > Mycena leptocephala. The sequence goes on from JARJLF010000577.1 coordinate 141,035, forward strand.
AGGCTCGGCGAGCCTAAGCCCGAATCGGTTACAAACTCAGGCACTGGAAAACTCGATCAGGACACCCGGACACAGGAGAAGAGAGTATCAGGAAAGAGACGCGAAGCCCGAAAAGTGGAAATAGAGGAAGTCGAGGATGAATACTGGATCAACGACGCTAAAATGCCAAAGGCAAAGCGAGGCGTTATTGAGGACCCCGAGGAGGAGGAGCTCGAGATGGAGAAAGCAGGAGTCGAAGAGGAGGGAGAAGCGTGGGGAGAAGCTCACCGAGAGGAGAAAATGACGTTCCCTCCACCGTCGCTGGATAGCGAGCCCATTCAGCTCCGTCCTAAACGGAGTCACAAAGCCGGGGAATCTGCAATAGGCGTTTCCGTTCTGTCCGTCAGAGGATGGGTAGAATCGCTAGAGAACGCACCTGTAGATTTGCGCTTGGACTCATGCGCGGACATTACTCTCATTTCAGAGGAGTATCATTCGAGCCTAAAGAACCCCCCTCCGATCAGGCAAGGGCATCGGATGAATCTAGCGCAACTTACCGATAAAGGTACCACGATCAAGGGATACTCGAAGCTTAGGATTTTCATGACCACCTTGGATGACGAATTGATCGAGACGGAAGCTGAAGCGTACGTGGTGAAAGGGATGAGTGTCCCCATCCTCCTCGGGGAAGACTTTCAGACCAACTATGAGTTGGGCGTGAGCCGTAACGTGGAGGCTGGGACAAAGATCCTTTTCAGAGGCTCCCCATACGAGGTGATGGCAACCGGAGTGGAGGCTTATGAGGGGCGAGCGGAAGTTCACCATCTGGCGGCAGGTCTTACGGAGCATTCGCGAAGATTTTCCAAAGCGAAAGAGCATCGTCGCGCGAAGGCGCGGAGGAGAAAAAGAGCGCTGAGGAACGGGGTAGAGACGAAGACAGTCAGAGCAGCCGAGGATTACAAAATAAGGGCTCACGAATGCAAAACGGTGCGATTAGACGGGGATTTCCATGAGGACAAAGAATGGTTAATCGAAAGGAACCTCATGGCTAACGCCGATGACTCCTTTTTTTCGACGCCGAATACTCTTATCTCAGCAAGGAAACCCGTCGTCTCTGTCAGCAACATGAGTGAGCGTCCGCGTTTTATCAGAAAGGGGGAGATTCTCGGTACCCTCTTAGATCCACAAAGCTACTTTGACAAACCCCAAACGACGGAAGAACTGCAAGCTCTAGAAGCTAAAACCGCCTTGATAGGGAGTTTAATAGCAGCGCGTTCTGCCGTTGAGAGTGCATCTACGAAAGAGTCAAAGAACTCTAACTCCGAGGAAGGGAGAGAGGACATCCAAAAGAAACCCCGAACGCGCATCCGGACTAACTTTGATTCGGGGGTACCTCCAGCCGAGGAGAACGAATGGAAGGGAGTTCATATGAGAGATGCGGAAGGTCGAGTACCTAACGGCGGGGAGGAGTGGCGACCGAACGAGGAAGAAGGGGAAGAATATGGCCCGAAAACCGCGGCGATGCCCGATTCGAAGGTATACCCTTCGGCGATGATGGAGGAATTGCTTGACGTGGGGAGTCTACCGGAAGAACTGAGGGAGGAAGCGTGGGCAATGCTCAGACGGCGGGTCAAAGCCTTTGGTTTTGATGGCCGGCTCGGACACGTAAAGGCGAAGGCCCCTATCCGAACGAAGGAAGGAGTGGACCCGATAGCGGTGCCCATGTATGGGAGTTCACCAGAAAAACGCCGCGTGATAGATGAACAGCTAGGAAAGTGGTTCGAACAAGGTGTCATTGAGCCTTCAGTTAGCCCATGGAGCGCACCCGTAGTAATTGCGTATCGCAATGGCAAACCTAGGTTCTGTGTCGACTACAGAAAGCTCAATGCTGTAACTATCGCCGACGAATTTCCCATTCCCAGGCAAGCAGAAATTCTTCAAGCGCTTTCCGGATCACAAGTTTTGTCTTGTTGGATGCGCTGTCGGGATTTAATCAGCTCGATGTGGCTCCGGAAGACGTGGAAAAAACCGCCTTCAGAACTCATCGAGGTCTAGCACAGTTCAAACGGATGCCTTTCGGCCTGCGGAATGGCCCTTCCATCTTTCAGTGGATAATGCAGGGTATCCTTGCGCCATATCTATGGCTCTTCTGCTTAGTGTACATAGACGATATAGTCGTATACTCCCAAGCTACGAAGAGCATCTCGAGCACTTGGACAAGGTACTTGGAGCGATTGAAGACGCAGGAATAACGTTGTCGCCAACTAAATGCCATCTGTTCTACTCGTCCATACTATTATTGGGGCATAAAGTGTCAAGGTTAGGCTTATCGACGCATCAGGAGAAAGTTCGAGCGATTCTGGAGCTTGAACGCCCCCGTAAGCTCGTGCAGCTGCAAGGCTTTCTTGGAATGGTTGTTTACTTTTCAGGATTCATCCCTTACTACGCAAGCATTTGCGCACCTTTATTCCAACTGCTGCGGAAAGGAGCAAAATGGACATGGGGGGTGGAACAAGAATATGCGTTCCGAGCCGCCAAGAAAGCGCTGCAATCCGCGCCGCTTTTAGGGCACGCCATCGAAGGCTTGCCATACCGCCTCTACACTGATGCGTCCGACGAAGCTGCAGGGGTATCTCTTCAGCAAATTCAGCCAATACTCGTCAAAGACCTTCGAGGAACTAAAACATACGACAAGCTGAAGAAGGCTTACGAAGCTGGGTTGCCGCCCCCGAAGCTAACATCGAAGATATCTTCGAAGACGGACGATTCGCGGAACGCTACTGAATGGGGAGCAACGCTGGAAGAGACGACCGTATGGATAGAACGAGTGATAGGTTACTGGTCGAGGTCATTCAAAGGAGCTGAAACGAGGTATTCCACTACGGAACGGGAAGCTCTAGCGGCCAAGGAAGGATTGGTCAAATTTCAGCCTTTTATTGAAGGAGAAAATATATTACTGATTACTGATCACTCCGCGCTACAATGGGCCAGAACCTACGAGAACTCAAACCGTCGTCTTGCAGCCTGGGCGCAATCTTCTCGGCGTACGCTCCGGGACTAGAGATAGTCCATCGACCTGGCCGCGTACACTCCAACGTCGACCCCTTATCTCGTCTGCCCAGAGCTCCACCGGAACACATTTCCCCGCTGGACGAGAAAGATAGAGTGATAGCTCTATCGGGCAATTTAGTGGATGCTCAGGAAGAATGGCGAGACCGAGAACCCGCGCGGAGGGCCACTTTCCTTGCGTATTCCATCGACGACGCGCTGGAGGATGCAAAAAGCGCATTTTTGAAGACGCGTAGCCAGACGAAAAGCGAGAAAGCCATCGTAGGAGAGAAAGAACCTCCTCCTCCTCCTGCGGAGAAACAGGAGCTTGGGGGGGGGACTCGTCGCGATCACCAGCGCCAAAACCGTCATCGGGTGAACGAAAAGAGCCCGAGGATTCAAGCAGAACCACTGAGAAGCCAGAGGAACTTAGTCAGACGGGAGTCGAACTAGACACTTTGGAGCCGACGACGGAGTACTGGGGCGCGGTGAACCCTCCTCCCAACATTCACATAGCGATGGAAGAGGGATTTAGGACCACGTGGGTAGAAGCTTACAAATCTGATCCAGAGTTCAGCAAGATTTGGAACGAGAGAAGAGAAACTCAGGACGTATGGCGACCAGGACAACACTTTTTCCGGAATGAAGAGGGCCTATTATTCTTCGGCGATGCAGACTACCAACCTCGCTTATGCGTTCCCAAAACCTTCAAGTCTTCAGTTCTAACGGAAGCACACGAGACACCTACCAGAGCAGCTCATACTAGTCCTGAAAGACTGTGGTTCAAACTTAGCGCTAAATTCTATTGGAAGAGAATGAAGAGAGACATAGATGAATTCTGCGACTCTTGCGACATTTGTCAGAAGATCAAACAGCGCAATTTCACGAAATATGGGTACTTGATACCTAATCCCATTCCTTCGAGACCCTACGAGTCTATTTCACTGGACCTCATCGTGAATCTGCCCTGGTCGGAAGAATATAATGCTATTTTCGTCGTCGTGGACAGATTGTCCAAGCATGCGTCTTTTATCCCTACTACCTCTGGCCTGACGGCGCAAGGCTTCGCGGATTTATTCGTGGAACACGTAGTCTCACGATTTGGGCTTCCTGATAGTATTCTAGCAGATCGTGATCCCAGATGGACCTCCGATTTTTGGAAGGCAGTGTCTACCGCCATCGGAACGAAGATGTCCTTGTCCTCTTCGCATCACCCCCAGCATGATGGACAGACAGAGAACGTAAACCGCCAGCTCGAGACGATGCTCAGGGCATACGTAGCGGGAGACAAATCGGACTGGGCCCGTTGGCTCAAACTTTTGGAGTTCGCCTATAACTCTAACGTGCACTTCTCCACAGGAGCTACTCCTTTCGTGTTGATGTACGGCTTTGAACTGAAAGCCCCTCTAGATTTCATCCTTCCCAAGGAACGAGGAGCTACCGCCACTATGGGGATGCGGAAGGAGTCGAGCTCATATCTGGAGCAGCTCAAGATTCACTGGGAAGTCGCTCGGTTAGCCATAGCGAGGGCTCAAGAAAATCAAGCCAAGTTCTATAACCGAGGCAGACGCGAGGTGCCAGACTTTCACGTAGGATCGCTAGTTCTTATAAATCCGCATTCCCTCGAGTGGGTCGAATCGAAGGGTGAAGGCGCAAAGCTCGTCCAACGGTGGATTGGTCCTTTCGAGATTTTGCAAAGAATAAACCCCAAAACCTACCGTCTCCGTCTAGACCATCGTTATCCAGGCTTTCCAGTATTCAACATAGACCACCTGAAGCCGTACAAGGAATCACCAGAACATCTGGGGGTAAGGACGACAATGCCTAGCACGCGCGAGCACAAGATGGTGACCGAGGAATACGAAGTCGAGAAAATCATCGGAAAAAAATACGATAAAAGCAGAAAACAGAACATGTGGCTCGTGAGATGGAAGAACTACGGGCCTCAGTTCGATACATGGCAAACCAAGAAGGATTTACGCAACGCTCCAGAGATGTTGCGGGCCTTCGAGAAGAAGATCTAAATAGATCTCGGTCCGACACTAACCCGATGTCGGATAGGATTCGCCCGAGCATACCCCTCGTTCCCACTGGTGCCAGCTCACCGTGGGTTAGATAGATAAGGGCTTTCTTTCTCCCACTTCTGTTTTGATCCCCCTTCCATCTCTCTCTCGCTCTCTCTCTATCTCTCTCTCTCTTACTAAATCTCTGGCTTTTCCATAGTCTTACCGGAACCTTTTGAAATTTGGACACCGCGATCTCTCTAGCGATCTCGAATATTCGGTTGAGCTAGAAGATGTCAGAGTCCCTGTAGTATTCGGATATCCGTTACCGCAGGCTCTGTATAACTCATGGATACCAATATCTACTTCACCGACTATGTCGGCAATCTGCTCAAATCCACCTGGTCTGCTAGAGGGCGAGACCTAATGTGCTCTGTTTACGCCGTCCCGGAGTCCGTCCCCATGTCCATCCTACTATTCAGGGACCCTGTTCCTTTCCTTCTGCAGCCGTCCGTTGATAAGGAGTTGCTTATCGAGCTCGATCCTGCTAAGTACGCCGTGTGGTACAATCCGCGTGAGCATTGGGTGGGGTGGATCCCTCGCGAGCTGCCTAACGACGCTATGGAGACGGAGGAGGTCTCTGACCCCGTGGGCTTCTGTTTCAGCCAAAAGGAAGTCGAAACCGTCGCGGAGTACGCCGAAGTGTATTATTCCAGCGATGAGGGAGGGATATCTCGTCCCACTTTGGCTGGGTGGACTTTGGAACCTGAGTGGTCGTCCTACGTGATTCAGATGGGAAGGCGTCTCCACGACGTCTGTTTGGAATTAGCGTCCACGACCGAGTTCTATACCCATCCAGGACTCGTCAGAATCTCGGGAGACGTCCCGAACCCTTTGGATTACGCGAAGTTGGAGCGAATTTTCTTCCAGCACTCGGAAGCGATAGAGGCAGCAGCTGAGGCTAAACGAGGAATCCTGAGCTTGATGGGTTTCCTCGCTTGGTTTCTTAGCGTCGTGGAGATCTCGGCGGCCAGTCTTTCTTCGGAGGAACAAAAATTTATTGCGAGCCTCCGCCTCAACGATCGCAACAAAGCGGGAATCGTGTACGACCTCACTCGGGACCTGAACGAAGTGAATTTCGAGCACCTCCTCAACAATAAAGTTGGCTTTCATTACGTCTGGTCCGATACGGAACGGAATAATGCTCGCCTCGTTCGTTTCAGTCCTGAATACTACAACGAACTCAGCGTACTTCGAGGCAACGAGGATAGGGAAGACGTCTTAATGGAGGATTTACCAAGCTTCGGTTCGTGGCGCGAAGCCCTTCTAGGGACGGACTGGAACGGCCAAAATCTTCGCGCTGGAAAACGAGGCGACATCATCCGACATTTCCGACCTCAATGGGAGTATTACGTCGTGGACTTCCATCTGTGGGGCGCGCGTCCAGTTCTCCATTGGAATGCCATTCGAGCTTATTCGGAACGATTCAAAGCGGCCCTGGGTGACAACCACCATGGTACTGTTTGCACTTTTTTCAGACAGAACCCGATAGCTGTCGACGAGCCCCTTTTCCTCAGACCTGAGCCGGTTCATCAATACGAGCTAACGGACTTTGCTCTCGAAGCGATAGGCGAAAGCCCCTCTGAGGAGGATATCTATTACGAGTCCGCAACTATCGTACGTGAACAGCGGAAGATATTTATGCCCCTCGACCCGGACGCGTCTTCAACTCGTTCAATGGCAGACTTACGGACGAAGGCGCCTCGAGGATCTCTACTCCAGCTGCTACAAGGATGGCTCGAGAAGGACGAGCTAGGCGTCTCGCGGAAAAGAAACAACGCCCTCTGGGTTCCTCTTCCGGGAGCTACGGAGAACCTATCGAGCCGTCTCCCTTGAAGGATTGTTTGGGCCTATTCGCTTCGGGCAACTACGATTCTCCCCCCTCTCCGACTAGGGAGGATAGGAGGGAGATTGGATCAGAACTGGAAAGCCGCTGGGCGCGTAGCATGGCTGCAGGGCCGGCTCGTCGTCATTCCTCCCGTTCTTTGAGCCCTCGCGGCCATCCGAGTAAAAGGAGGGGTCGCCGTACTCGTTCGTTGAGCTCAGAACGTACGATGGACACCGGCGCGCGTGGGGAGGATTTCGAGGAGGAGTTCCACGGAGCCTCACGATCAGGAGATAAAGATAGCGAGGACGTGGAAACGGCTCCTCTTCCTGTGGATGCGCAGGATATTCCAGCTGTAACCAGCCAGGAGGATCGTGACCTCCCCTTCGAGAGTGCTCCGTCCCCGCTCCATACGTGGTCTCCGGGATTTCAGACGCAAGAAGAAGCCCTAGAGGCAGTCAGTAATTGGGCGTACTCCGTAATGGAATTCGAGCCTTGCATGATGGACTACGAGGGCTTGACTTGGGACCGAGCGTGGCTGAAGCGAGCGATCCTGGTTTTCGAAGATCCTCGTACGCTACTTCGATTGAAGGCTCTCGCCGCTAGCCTCTCGCTCGAAAGGATGGAGGACGTCCTCACGCTTGCTTTGCGTTTCGGGATGAAGTTTGATCTTTATATCAAGATGAGCGACGTGGAGATGTTTAGAGATCCTACACTCACACAGCTCGCTCGAAGCACCCTCGGATCCCTCTTCACTCCCGGATACGTCGATGCGCCGATGGCGCGGTCGGCCAACGGCCCAGAAGCGCAATACGTTCTCTACGAAGGTGGCCTCTACCATCTTCTAGCTCGGCCAGAGGCCATCGCGTTCCTCTATGCTGGCGGAGTACTGAAGTTCGTTGCTGAAGCGTATTCCAAGGACCTCGCGCACCGGCTCGTGAAGGGCCCGAGCGCGCAGGTCACCGAATTCCAGAAAGGAAAAACCCTCCGCGTCATGCAAGCGGGGGAATCGGTTTTCTACACGACCGACCAAATCAGTAACAGCGAAATTTCCATCCTCTTAGGCCATATCCCAGGGGAACATCCGGGAACAGACACGACCCTTTGGCCCTCGCCTGCTATTTTTGAAAAATACAGCACTCACATGCGAGGATACGTCTCTTCAGGAGTTAATGATATCCTGGAGCGCTTGCGTCGGAGCATCATCGACGACAAGTGTTACATTTGGAGGACCAGAGCCGAGTGGAGGGAGTTCATGCGTGTCGGCGCCAAAGGAAAGTTCGCGCCCTCGAAAATTCCGTCTTCGCTCGACTTCACTGAAGGCCAGAGGCTGCTTGACCGTTGTCTCCCGATCAGTTGGCAGCACGCACCGGTCTTGGACATCGAATTGCCGGAGAGGGTCAACACCCATTCGTCTTCGGACTAGGGGGGCTCTGTAAGGATCGGTGAAGCAAAGGAATTTAATTTTGATTTTTGATACACGCTTACTATGAATAGTCCGCTTACGAATGTGTTTTGTATCGTTTTACTCAGTAGCTTTAGATTAGTCAGTTGATACACGTGACGAATCTAACTACACTTACCCACAACCAAACGCTCATTAGCCTCCAACCCTCGTCGATTCACTCCGAGGCCTTGATAGAGGCACGAGCTAGTACCTTGTGCTACGATTACGAAAGCCTACGACTTCGAAGAACTACTACGATTATTACGATCTCAAGACATTCTTTGATACGGAATATTCTCTTTTCGTGAATATTCACGAGGGATTGAAACCGCTCGCTAAGAAGTTCGGATATCCGTCTTCTGAGTTGGAATCTTAAGAATTGACCGTCTCATCGAGAGTCTATCTCACATTGTGGTATCAGTGAACCCGCCAAAGGTCTTATCTAGACGACGAACCCCTTTTAGTGAGGTCACCGATCCTCACACCCGAGGATCCGGATTGGGCGAACGTAATGAAGGACGCGATGGCGTGGATGTGGTACGTTCGCCGCCTGGCACGCCGCCACGGCGTTTGGCGCAAGGGCACTGTCCATCGCCGCGGTCGCTACTTCGTTATAATAGCAGGCGTCTCCTTTGGCGGCGGGCAGATGGTGTGTTTATTGTGACGCTGCACACCTTTGACGCTGACCCGCCCTGTTAGATCCCGGGCAATCTGTCAAATAGCCGTTTCATTCGCCGCCTCATTCGAATGCTCCTTCGCCGCAAAAGCATCCGCCGCATTATCGGATTTCAATCAAGTATGTTTTCATTCATGCATAGTCGCTGCCTTCAACTAGCATGTATTCCAGGTGGCATGGCATACTACGCACCCAAGGTCTACGGCTATCTCTGCTCCACGCTGCGCGCCTTGTTTGATCACCACCCCGAGCTCGTCCACCTCTTCGACAACTCCATTTTTCCCGCCGCAAGCTTCAACTGCGGCGACGCAGTTACCTTCGAGCATTGCGACTTTCTCAATCTTCTTCACAGCCTTTGCCCGGTCACATCCCTCGGTGACTTCGACCACAAGAAGGGGGCGCATCTCTACATGAAGCAGTTAGATTTGGTTGTCGAATTCCCCCCCAACGCCACCATCCTCATTCCCTCCGGCTTCGTCGACCATGGCAACACCCCGATTCAGAAGGGCGAGTCCCGTTACTCAATTACGCAATTTGCTGCCGGTGGCCTTTTCCGATGGGTCGCCTACGGCTTTCAAACCGTCAAGTCTCTCCTGTCCAAACCTGGCGGCAAGCAGATCCGGGAGGATTTCGATGGGGTACCGGGCTCGCGCTGGAAATGGGCGCACAGCCTCTTCTCGAAGTATGACGAGCTGGAGGCTGACCGAGTGGCGGTTTTTGGTCGCGCATCACGAAATGACATCTCGACATCTACTGCTAGCACATAGGTACATAGGTACATGCCTACGCATACATCTTGGATAGCCAACACATGTGAATAGAGGCCGCTGGCTTTTAACTGGAATGAGAGTGTGAGTTAAGCCTCTGCCTTCAAAATAATGGTCGACAATTCATCATTGCAAGTCGAAGAGATAATTCGGTGCAAAAACATCGACCTTCTATGACCTACATAGTATCTGACAGTGCCCTCCTCAGGCGTGAGCGCTGGCTATGTAGGCCTCAGCTGGAAGACATCAGGAGACGTTTGAGCGATATGGGACTTGCTGAATGGAAAAGAAGGCGGCTTGTGCGACGCCAAGACGAATGTCTGCGGCGCATGCGGGAGCGCATTCAACGTGATATTGCGTGATATCATGGTGGGTCATCTTAGCATCCTAACACAGGTGAAATTTCAACAAGTTTGCAGCCGGCCTTCGGATGGATCAAAGATAGACGCGTTAAGGATAGTCAATAAATATTCAGCCGCCTTGATTTCGAATCCATCTACACCTACGTACCCAAAGGAATGCCAGACGCTAGCACTCAGACCGAGCAGTCCATTATCGACGAAATTGAGCTTCAATTTAAACAGGGTGCGTGTTTGATTTATTTGCGGCGTGATTCGGAGGGATTGAATGAAATATTAGAGGCAGTTATGTACTTCGAGGGCAGGAGCAGCGCGGCGCCGAGCGCTGGGATGCTGCACTGGCTGGGCTCCAACCTGGCACCGGCCAAGGGTGTGGGGGAAGATGTACCATTCAAATTCACGTCGCTTTTGGAGCAGACCGGGGCAGAGGTCGAGGAAATGGCAGGCATCCGAAAGAGGCGGGTGGAACTCTTGATGAAAATGCGCGAGGGCTGGGAGGAGCGCACCAAGAAAAAATGGCCAAGGTTGAATTAGGGCTTGCTTAAATCACACTGATGGTTGTTTGAACGAAATGAATTTGTTTGAACGAAGGGAGTCTGTGTTTACTGTGGATTAGACTGAGTACGAGGACACATTAATTTCATCAAGAGGTAAGTAACGCTGTTTCATTCGAGGTCGTTGAGGTTGGCACCCTCCTCTAGCGCTATCTCGTATACCGAGAGCGAGAGCCCTCTATTCGAGGCGAGCTGCTCGCGTGCCGCCTGGGATGAGGTGCATACGTAGATAGCACCCGAGGGATCGTTAATCTTGATTAAGCGTTTACCAGCACGAACACTGTGGGCTGGTGAGTAAATGCAGGTTCGAAAAATAATACACCACACACAGAGCGTTCCGGTAGGATTGGTCGTACCCCTCAACAACAAAGTGGAGGTTGCGTGTCCGCTTCATGGCGCCGTTGGCCTGCCGTTCGAAGCATTTGGGGACGCAGCACGGAAGAAGGTCCTGGAGTTCCTCGAGGGATGGTGCGCAGTAGGTAGGAAAGTCGCAGGCATCAGAGCGAGGAGGGGCTTCACTCAGGAGAAGTTCGGTTTCATAAAAGATACGACTCCTGTAGAATAGGTCAGCGGAAATCAGTGGAAATGGGCATGAACACGCACGAGGAACGGGAGATAATGCCGGTGGCAGTCATATACCATGTTGGGGCATCCACACCCTTGCCGGGAGCCGTCGGCATGGGTGCCAGGGTAGCTGCACGGGGATGTTCAGTGGGGTCGGCCGACATTGAGGGAGCGGAAACAAAGGAGGTGTTTGGACATGTTTGACAAAACCCTCCACCACACGGACAGGCACCGCCACACCCACTTCATTCCCGACGCCAATGCCAGGATCTCTGGATCCGGTCTTTCGCGTAAGTATCGCCTAGCTAGCATCTAAAATGTCGCTCACCCCGCCACAGGACTTTCTCCTCCAATGCATCATCGACCGCGACTTAAATCCTGCACCACCCCGCGTCCTCAAAGGAACTTGCCACGGTGCTGGTTGCACAGACCCCCTGCCTAAATACCGCTGCCTGGATTGTTTTGCGGCCGAAGACCTCTGCATTAGCTGCCTGCTAGAGCAGCATATCCACAATCCCCTACACAAAATCGAGGTGCGTGCTTCTTGAAGCAGATGAATTTTAGCGCTAATTGGAAAAGATGTGGACTGGACGCGACTTTTCGCCTGTGGACCTCAAGTCTGTTGGTATGCGCATTCAGCTCGGTCACCGCGCGAACGATATCTGCCCAAACCGCCTAGTTGATCACACATTCAAGATAATCGATGAGCGCGGCATTCAGGGGGTATGTCTGGCTTATTGTGGATGCCCGAATGCATCCAGCTACGGGGCTCAATTGCGGGCAGCACGGCTCTTCCCCGACAAGGCGGACTTTCCGACCGTGGCCGTCGTGTACCAACTGGTGGATATGTTCACCGCTTTGAACCCTCCGCTCGCTCTGCGCCTGCGCGCGCAAGCCCGTCGTTGATGCGCTTTCCCTTTTTGCAATAAATTCCGGTGTTCTTCATTGCGTGATTGCTATATTATACCCTGGAGATTGATGAAATCCCTTTCAGATACGCAAGGATTTAACCCGTCATGTGAAGTGAAGCATGTGAGGTCTGGGGTGTGTGATCGACTACATGTGGTGCGCTGATTGTTATTTTCTCAGATTTCCGAGCCACCCAGTGCACGTACCTGGTCCACGACCTCCTTGACTTGCAAGAAAATCACTGTAGGCCTTCAGATGGACAGCGAGTCAGCGGAGCGCAGCTGGGCTTCACTCGACTCACCCTCGATCAGCGCCAGGGAAATGGGGCCCGGTGCGAGGCGCAATTCCCTCGACGAGCATTGCCGCGTGCGGGCAGCGACAGCGGAGCGCCGCCGCTTGCAAGAAAATCGCCCCAAGCAAGAGGAATGGGCGGACGCAGTCCCAATAGCAGCATGGGATGCTGCGTTTGAGAGCATACACAACTTCTACGACCTCGACGCGTCAATGCAGAGGTACATCTCGTTTTGTTGTCGCGAATTTCTCACCTGAAAATATTTTAGCCCGTGCCACGATAACAACGAGCCAGGCTATGTGGAGATCGACAGCGAGGAGCTCGAGCGGGAGTGGGTGGAGTCCAAGCCTGGTGACCCCGAGCCGTTCCCCGTGAGCTGTGAGCAGTACCAGAGGATGCTCGCGCTCATGCCCAAGTCTGGTACGTCGAAGAAGAGGCTTCCCAAGATTAAGCTCTTTGCCACACCGGAGATGGAGGTCAAAATGGAGGAGATTGATTAGACGGCTTGTAGGTACGCCTTCGATTGCATTCCCATCTTTGTGGCTTACCGTTCGTGTTAGATTCCTTGCAGCTATATGTATCGCTCGTCGTTATTTCACCTTTTTGAATGTACTGTCGTATAGGAATATTATTGCTTGATTCTACGACGTTCAGAGTAAGGGTTAAAGCTACAGCTTGGCACGAGTCAAGGTACCCCTCCCTCCTTCTCTAATAAGCGCTGGCATCTCCTCATTGTCATCGCTTATAAGGTCCGGCACCTCGTCGTCATCGTCGAGTGGGGTGGATGGGGTGGGTTGAGAGGAGGAGGCCGCAAGACGAAAGCAGTTGTCGTACGCAAGGAAAAGCTGGGGGCACTCCCTGGATACATGTCAGAAAAAAAAATGGATGATAGACATTGGGAAGAACACGCACAGGAAAATAGAAAGTCCAAATTAATGTGGCGCTCCCCGCGTTGAAAATTCAGAGGCAAGGTGGTTTTAGCTGAAAAGAAGGGAGTCGGTATTATATTTGTGATGATTTTATCCGACGCACAGGGAATAGGCATGGACGGAGGAAGAGAGAGAGATGTTGATGGGAAATCCCCAGTCGGGTTTGCGATTTGTGATCATCATTGCGGTCACGTTGATACAAACCATGACTCGAGTCGCCAGGGCAAGTTGCCTTGCGACTCGAGTCGAGCTCACTCTCGTTCACACTCGACTCATCTGCGCTGCCCTCGCCTTACTCTTCCTAGTAGTCGTCCATGGGAAAACGCAAGCACCGCTATGAGCTTGATCTGGAAGAAGTCTCCGCGAAGACAAGCTCAGCTGGTTCATCTACTGCTTACCCGCATCCTACCGAGCAAATCCTACGAGAGACGAGCCATATCCGCACAGATGGGACGGTTCGACGCACCGCGCAGATGGTTGATGCCCCAACATCACCCTCAAAATTGCGTGCCCCCCTCTTGTTTGACGAACCGCTTGCTCCACGAGGAACGGCGCCGGTATACAACCTTTACGATCAACTGGACGATTTGGACGATGGGCTGGGTGAACCAGATGAGAGCGGCCGCGAGATGCGCAATTCAGTGTGTTTTCCTGCCCATTCGACAAGGGTGAGGCTGACTGATCGTTTTATCAGGATTACCCATTGCGCGAATGGGTCAGGGAGAACCACGAGAGTTTTCTAGTCGAGCTCTTGCGCGGTGAGGGCCGTGGGGACCATCGGGACTACGGCGTGTGTCCCGCATGCGCTGTGGGTACAGCTGCATATCGCTGCAAGAGCTGCTTGGGCGGGGACGAGCTCCTTTGCCAGAGTTGTATCGTCGGTCACCACTCTCAAAACCCCTTTCATTTGATCGAGGTACGCTGATTTTGGTTTTTGGCATATTTGCACTGGGCTGAAATAAATGAAGTACTGGGCTGGCGAGATGTTTCAAAAGAAGACTCTCAAGGATCTGGGCCTGCGTATCCAGCTTGGGCACTGGACGCCTGGGAATCCTCGCTGCGCGGCACCTGAGCCCGCCCCTGGCGATGCGTTCGTCATTGTGAACGATACTGGGATCCACGACGTTTCGTTGGACTTTTGCGGGTGCGGTGGTGGATCAAAATCCCGGCAGCTGCTGAGGGCGCATTTGTATCCGGCGACGGGTGCATCCCCGCGAATGGCAGCGACTTTCTCAGTCCTGCGGCGCTTCCACCTGCTTTCGCTCGAGTCGAAGTGCTCCGCATACGAATTTTACCACAGTTTGGCTCGTGGTACAAACAACACGGGACTCGAGCCACAAGTAAAGGTACGAGGCTCCTTACATGGGATTGAAATTCACTAACGCGGATTCCGAATTTCAGGATCGCTATCATGAATTCTTGCGCATGACACGGGAGTGGCGAAACCTCCAGATGCTCAAGCGTGCTGGACGGGGCCACGATCCGACGGGTGCTGCAGGAACTGGCTCGGGCGAATGCGCTCTGCTATGTCCAGCGTGTCCCCAACCAGGCAAGAATCTCCCCGAAAAATGGAAAGACGTACCAGAGGACAGACGGTAAGCATCTGCCAAATTCAGGTTATCGACGATCTCAATAAGTTTGGCTAGGTTTTTGTATGCATTGTTCTTGGCGATGGACGCCAATTTCTGTCTCAAGCGGAAGGATGTTTCAAGCGAAGACGCGGACCCGGGTCTCTCAACGGGATGGGCTTTTTTCTGCGAGGTTTCCACGTACATGGCCCACCTCGCGGCAAATTGGGACGAGCCGCAGGAGGTGCGTCGTTTTCTGACGCAGAACACAGACGACTGACTATGGATGCAGAGAAGCACCTGTGTTGCCCACGATGCAGTGGATAAACCCGACAGAGAAGCTCGGGGAACCGCCTCGTCGGGAATTGGCGCAGTCGACTGTGCTCGGCACAACATGAAGCGCCCAAATGCAGTAGGGACTTACAGCTGGGGGAAAGGTATGTCAAGCTCACTGCGTCCGTTGTCAAGACACTTATAGCATTCAGATACATAAATATGGATTACATGTTTTTCAAAAGCTTACAGGGCACAGAGCTCGTGCGCTTCTTTGTTTCGTACGATATCGCGTGCCAATGGCACAAGAATATAGCGGTGCGGATGAACAAATATAATCCCGAGATCTGGCTCCTGCCTGAGGGCAAATACTTGACATTCCTCGTTCCGAATTCCACCTGCCCGCCCACATCGAGGCATGTAACCTCCTCTTTTCCTTCAACCTTACGCGGGACGTCGGCCAGACGGACGGTGAAGCGCCGGAGAGAGGATGGGCCAATGCGAATCCCCTGGCAACTAGCACGAAGGAGATGGGGCCAGGGGCTCGACGTGACGCATTGGATGACCATTTCAACGACTGGAACTACAAGAAAATAATTGCATTGGGTATATTATGCCCCCTTATGATTGAGCGTTGCATTGACATCGTTTCAGGGCGTACATTCCTGAAAAAGGTGGTGGATGCGGTACCGCAGATGGTAGAGAGGGGCATAGCGCTCGCAGGGACGGAGGTGTCGATGAAGGCAGCATCAGGTGATAAGGAGTCGCCAGTGGTGGCCTGGACCGTAATGGCGGAGAACTGGGAGGAGAACCCCGAGAAGAAGAACCCATTTGAGACGACAACCAAGGATGCCCACCTTGCGGCGGTACGGCACGACTTGGCGGTGGAGGCAGCGGCGCGGGAGGTCGCAGGCAATGGCTTGGACGGGACATTGAGGGAGGGGATGCATCTGACGGAGATGGTGTCGATGGGGCTGCAGCTGGAGGAGCAGCAGTAAGTGGATTTCGCTGAACAGCACCAGCTGTTACTCATAGATTCTTTAGGAGGACTTTGGGCTTTGATGTGGCGGCGACCGGTCTGCATCCGACGACAAAGCAGCGCACGGCGATGGTGGAGCGTACCAGCAAGCTGCGGCGGCAGATTGTGTCATGGATCGACGTCCAGCAAGCATTCTTTCCCGCTGCGAAGGCCCTGCGCGACAACGACGATGTGGCCCGTGCACGCATTGCACGAACACAGCCAGTACCCGGGCTCCAAGTCCACGACATCCGCCTTTACCTACCGTCCGAGATGATGAAGCAGCCAGGCGCAAAGCACGCGATGACGGCCTTGCAGACGGAGGCGCTTGACCACGAGTACCGCCTTCGTGTCGGGCAGGCAAACGAAGCGTTGGATGAGGTTCGGCGGCTGCTTCTGGTACGCACGCACCTGTACAAGGACAAGGATGCCAACGCTCGTGGGGTCCGGGAGAACATGCGGTCCAACGACAAGATTGACATAATCGATGAGCGGCTGCGGCGGATGGCAGAGCAGTATCGGGCTGCACAGCGAGCGCTCGAGATCCTGGGGCCTGCTCTGGCTAAGATGGAGTGGGAGGCGACGCTGCGGCCACTGAGCGCGAAGGATGTACGAGGGATGCCGCGATCGACGTTCGGAGACCCAGAGAGGCAGAGGGGCAGAGGAAGAAGAAAAAGAAGCCGAAGAGGAAGAAGAGGCGCACAGCGGAGGACGACGCGCTGTCATGGATCTGGGTAGTGCAGGTGGATCCGGGCAACCCTGCAGCAGTTAATGAAGGTAAGACCTGAGTTACGGCGCGGAATATGCTCGCTAACACGGCCTCATTTGCAGCTCTCCGTATTGAGTGGGCCAAGACACGAGCGAGGGCCTTCCGCTGGTCTGAGGAGGTCGACCTCTTGGAGGAGGAGATGCGCCGCACCCAGCAGTTTTTGATGTGGCAGTCGGAGTGGTGGCTGGCGCGAGCGGATGGGCGAGCGAGGGAGGATGGACCAGAACGCGAGGGCGAGCGCGCCTATGCCATCCGCCAGGCGAAGCTGCAGGCAGACCTTTGCAGCTGCTTCACGATGATGTGGGCAGAGCTGCCGGAGCTGATTCGAAAGGGGAGGGAGGAGCTTGTATCCGGCGCAGCGGCAGCGGTGGCAGCATACGAGAGGCTTGGTGACGACGGGGAGGAGGAGAGCGGTGGTGAGGAGGGCAGGAGTGATGAGGAGGGGAGCGAGGAGGATGTAGAGGGCGATGAGGCTCTGCAGCCGGTTCCTCCGGCGTCGACCACACCCATCGAGCCACTATATAGCTTGGACTAAGGCTCCCGTAGTGCACCTATTTTTTGCTTGTTTTTAATGTATTTCTTGTATTTCTTTCGAGCTCATCGTCGAGCACAACGATGGCGACAGCTGATCGCTGTCGTCCAAATTTAGTTGCTTATCTCATGTGATGGAACAAACAATGACATATTTCTGCTCGCTGTCTACCACGGTGAGAACGTACGCTGGCCATTGCCCTGCTCTATTAAGGTATGTAGCTGCAGCAGCTCCGGTGATGTATCAGACTGAGCCTCTAACTACAGGTGTTTTTACATCACGTTGCTGTGGAGGTTAGCGACGAATAATCTATCATTGCCCCAGACTGTGGTCGTACTGAAGCTGATTTACGTCCGTGAGGAAACACGTTGGCAGTGCAACAAATTGTGCTTGTTGAACAAGTCAATGTCACCTTGCAACCATACCAGCATAGGTAATGGCATCCCTGAGATACCTTTGGTTATTCCAGCCGAGACGAGCATGATCAATCATTTTCGTTGTTTCGGCAGTGGAAATATACCAAATCGTGATCCTCGAGGGGCAGGCAAATAACTTGTGGAGGTATCCCAGTCTTTGTGAAATGTAACATGGAGCAACAATGGTGAAAATGAGGACTCGAGAGGTGGAGAACCCGAATTTTGAATGGCCGCTGGATGTCTAGCGAAATGTCGCTTGTATGGGACGACGCAAGCCACGTAAGATTTCAGTTCAGGTTATAAATCCATTAAGCCTTCAAGTTCCATTTGCTGCATCCACATTAGTGGGGGTGCGTGCTCGGACTGCATAGCAGTGCAAGAATAAGTTCACTGGTTGGGCGTGACGTGACTCAAGATGAATGGGGAAGTGGCAGTGTGGTTGACTAAGCCAGGCGGAAAAAAGGAAGGCCTCCGAGAGCGTAGGATGGCAGTGACGACAAGCAACAAGGCTTGGTCGATTGAGAGTGCTATCCATTCAAGGTACCTATACATACAATGCGGGGTGCGGTGGAATGAGGTGAAAGGGCTCAAAATGAGCTGGATGCGTCAACAACAAAGTGGATGTCTTTTTCAGAAAAAAAAAATTGTCCTAGACATCTGTCCAAATGGGAAGGGCATGGCTAGGCTGCTCTGAGGACTACTGTGGCACATTCAGCAGACAGAGTGACTCGGAGGGCTAACGGCCAACTTCGACATCGGAGATGATGGTGGTGCAGGAATATAGGAATGAGGAAATTCGCAAATTGGATACGGAGACGTCGAAGATTGGGAAGTACAGCCGCAGGATTTGACCCCGGGACGACAACGGGTGTATACTTGTCGAAACCTATTGCACATTCCACCAAATTTGGGGCACCCTTGAAGATCTCTAGATGGCACTCCAGGGTGTGCGCGCCTGGGTAGTGCGTGATTTGTCCCCATGGAATCACGAGACTCGTCGGCAAGGGGGACATTATCGAGAAGTTCCAGTCGGTCAGGATGACACGACGAAGATTCGGAGCGGGACAAAACACATCCGGAAATCTGGCTCCGCGCCCGAGAACTGATTCCACCTGTTCCAAACTATGAAGAAGGCCATTGACGGGCTGAAGCCAATCGAGCAGACACGAATCTAGTGTACTGTTGTGGAAGTACAAGCTGCGCCAGCGATGGCAGTGTGGAAAGATCAAATTCAACAATTGAGGATCAAAATGATAGTGGACATCGAGCCAGTGGATTTCCAGTGGCGCATTGGCCGACCGTAGGAGTTGGGCTTTGAGGATCGACATTATGTGTCCATTGGCATTGGCATACCCGGAGGGGATCGCAATACAGGACCAAATGGATGGATAGGAAAGAGCTGTGATTCGCCACGATCGACAAATATGGCTGAGGAACAAGGGTGGCGCGCTTGGGTGTGCTTTCGTCGAGATTGCCACTCGTTAATGCCAGGTCGAAAATTGCGCAAATCAACTCTGCGGGTACACGGCGGACTGGGGACAAGATAGAACGATGCTGACGTATTTTTTCCGAGGCCTCGTCGCGGCTTCGAACTAACTGCGCAAGGGCGGCTTGTAACACATGAATCTGCGCGTTCAAAGCATCCGCTCGGTTTTGGCCATCAGAGATGATATCGTGAATAATTGGAATCTGGGAGTCAAGAGGAAGGTCATTGCTTGCCAGCAGGTGGGCAAAATCCAGTGAGGCTCTGGCAGCTATCGTCTCGTTACGATCCAATTGAGACTCCGAGGCGGACATGGGCGGTGCTCCACATTTCCAACAAGTCTGTGCCATCGTACTGAACAAATGTCAAATGGAATCTGTTTCCACCGTCTTGAATTGGGGGCACGTTACGTTGGCGAAGTAACGCATTTGTCTTCCGAGGAGATTGGTCACGCTATCTAACACCTTCACGGATGAGTCTGTGTGCATCCGAAGCTTGGCCAACGAATGCCAGTATGTGCATGTGTACAAGAGTGCGAGAATCGTCTCGTTGTGGGGACTAGGGAGAAGACCTTCGATGCATGGAATGATACACTGTAAACCACGCGTTGAGCGGACATCAGGAACGAGTAATGAATCGCACACCTGAAGGATATCTTCGTAATTCCTGGCACCGAGTTTCTTCATTTCTGAGACATTGTGTGGAAACCGTCGGATAGTGGATCTTCCAAACGGTGCGACTTGACGGAATCTGACAATCAATCTGAGTGCTAGGAATTGTATGAGAGCGAGAGGTGCGCATACCTCTCATTAAATTCATTGACAGTGTCGGAACCCCGTGTATTCAATATTCGCACTAGGTACTTGATCATGCTCTTGAAATCCCCTAATTCAGTTTCATGCATGAAATCCACGACGAGAGCATCGAAGACATCGAAATCGAGCCCTTCCAGGCGCTCGCTGAATGCATTCTTAAAGCATATTTAATTAGAGAAGGATGACCAGGCACAGGAAAATGCTCACCTCAGTTGGCACAAGCGATTCGGGTTTCAAAAGATCCTCGACCTTTGTGCTATTTACTACATATCCCTCCTCGTAGATCAGCTTCCTAGCTGCAGTAACCTTTTGGCGGCGATCGGGATCATCGCGACGAATTTTTTCTACTCGAGCTGTGGTGTCCGAGGCAGTGCCGAGATTGGGAATATCTTCCTTCGCGATTTTGCACCGAGGGCATGGGCACTTGCCCATATCGCGGAGGGCTGCAATCAGCACCCTGAGCCGAAATATTAGTCCACTGCGATACATTTGAAAAGAAAATCGGTACTTCTCCGGATAGTCTGCAGAATAAGTGAAGATTCGAGGATACACACGACGGCGGACACCATCGGCACAATCAATCACAATATCATGCTTGTACGCTTCGACAAACTCATCATCGAGGATGAGCTTCCAGGATTCGTGGAAAAGCTCGCGCCGACAGTGTGCGAGTAATTGCGCGCTGGCACCCTTGCCTGCTTTTCGTATGAAGTCCTGGATAGTATCAGGGAGCTGCAAATTTGATATGAGTTGCTGAAGCAGAAAGGATCACATACGCTTTGTAGATATGCAACTTGCGACGATGCCCTGGCGCTGGGTTGTGCACGGGTGTATTTCGACTGATTACCAAAATAGGCATATACGGGCCAGAGCTTCGCCTGCCCAAACTGCGCGACATGCGTCGCATCCGACCAGAACATAAATCCCGCAATAACACGAGGTAGATTGCAACCAGGCTCTCGAGCAGATGCCTGGAGTTTGCGATCCGCTTCGACGAAGGCCGGTGAGCAATAGAGCTCATCGTGCACCCGTTCCGGGAGTGCCCAAGGTACTGCGGGTGTCCAGTATTGCTCGTAGGGATGCCAATGAAATGATTTTGCAGCGTCGTCGAATTCGATGATAGAGCGCATGACGTGGACTAGACTCCGGTGATGGAATCCAGGGATGTCGAATTTCCGTGTCTCGACATCATCTGTATCGGGATCTATCTGATCATGCCGTCGGGCGGTTTGAGCAGCTGCCGCTTTCTGGTGTTTGGTCGTCTTCGTAGCCTTCTCTCCTGTCGGGATCTTGATTGTGACGGTTGACGTTTTCCATCCATTGCCTTCGCACTCCATCTCCGATGTGTTGACCGTCCCCAAAATATTGTCAATTTTGTCAAAATTGATGCTGCGCAGATCGTCAACCTTGAATACTCTGGAGAGAAGAATGTCGAGAAGACCTTTGCGGGATGATTTCGATTTATCTGCACCATCATTCCAAAACCATTTGCCGAATAGCAAGAACTGATATTGGGGTATGGCCAATAATATCTGCGAGCGTCCGTTTCGAGAGAGTCTTAGAGGAAGGTCCTTTTAAACCAACAGCGACGCGGTCGTGTAAAGTACAATCCATATCGGGAATAACTGTGGGTTTTTGACGATAAAGCCTGGACAGGCCGAACGAGTTGGCCGCCATACGGAAAAGGCGTGGGATTCGCAAAATGACTGGCTCTGGCGGAGGGGACGCAGCGGGTTCTTCTTCCAGAGGTCCCGGCCCCTCCGGCAGTATATCTTCTAAAGCCTGCAGAGCTTTCGCGGTGGGGCGACGGACGCGTTTGGTGGCAGCTGACTCGCTCGGAGGTGGGGAGGGGACCGCGGGTTCGGACATGGGAAGCTCGAGCATTAATGCATCATCATCTGGCTATTTGGATCCTTCAGGACTTTAAATTATGGAAGACCGAGGTATGCGTACCACAGTAGGTTCAATTGGGGGTGAAAGCGAAGTGTATCTGTTATAGCTTGAAGAAATCGTCGCCCGGAGGTCTGTACGACTTCTCTTCGTCGCCCTCATACCAGAGGACGATGCGACGGATGTACCCGAAGCATAAACAGGTGCATCATTCCACCTCTTTTTCTTTCTTTTGTCTGCGACGGCCCAAGACAGGCGAGAGGTAGAAATGACAGCGGCGCAGCTGTTTTGATGTCGAGTAAAATGGGTTCGCTGGTGTACCTCGCACGCAGCTACACACAAGATCTTCGTCGTCCATTCGGTACCCAGGCTGACCCGCAGTGATGTCGAGCACCTGGACGGCGGTGAGAGGGTGTTTATTGATGCAGTGCTCGGCGAAAGCGAAGTAGAATTGATTGGGGACGGCCAGGGAGGTGGAAGCGTGGTCTTGAACAGAGCTGCTAAAAGATGACAATGGCCAAGGACGGCGCATCGTGTCCACTTGCAGTGTGCCAGTGAGAGTTCCACTTTGAAGTTCGCGCGTAACGTTTCGCAATCAAATCAAACGACTTATTCAGCAATCAGCGTCACACCCGACTCTGAGTTATAGGGAACCTCCATGCGAGTTCAAACTTGAAAGGTAATAATTTACTATTGTAGGCATAGCATCTTGTTGTTTTTATGTTTTTATCCCAGCCGTTGACGCAAGGTCCTTGCATTCGGTGGTAAGTAGGCTGCAACCTGATTGTAATATGTACAATCGATTTTCTATTTTGCAACAGTGTCGTGAGCGGATTGCGATGGGATTGTGAGCGATTGTGCGGGTTGCAAGAGTCCGCCTTGATTGCAACATCAGCAATCAATCACAAGATCTCCGGGAATTTGGTGATGAAGAGTACGAGATATGGATGAATGACAGCTTTCGCCGCCCGCAAGACTGAGCATCGTTGTTGTCTCTCTAGACAGACGCTTTATCGTTCTGGTTCGTACCTCGCTCGATAAACATCGTTTACGTCGCGCAAGTGGCGAAAGAAGGATCCGGAGGAATCAAGGTCGTGACGTACTGCCACTGTGACCTGTGATCTGTGTCCCGAACTTCTGACCGCCGACATGTCGATGCCCTACCACAACCCCCCCATTCCCTTCACCGTCACCTTCCCGCTGGAACCTTCACTCGAGATGACTTGCGGGGTCTCGGCTTAGACTCGCCTGCCTATCTAACGACGACCCGCTCGCCACCATACAAATTGTACAATCAATGCGCGTTTGAATTCAGGTACGTCTTTCTGTTCATATTTTGTCCATATTGATTCAATCTCCGTGCAGCTTCTCGGTACAGACCGTCAAGGCACAGGCTCTTGTCGAAAGCAGCCGCGGGTGTTTGATGAGAAGGCAGGTGGAAAGGGGATGGGCGACGTGCGTATCGTGCCTCATCTGCTTGTTCTAATTTGACATGCTTGCGCGACAGTCCCTAGACGCGCCCGCCCAATGTGCGCTCCGCGTTGATGACTTGGTTACCCCAAGTTCCTTTGCCCCACCCGTTGTACGGATTCGCGTCTCGTAGTGCTTGATCTCCTGGATGGACTACCATCTCAGATTGCGAGGATGGTACTAACCCAATCTCCACTCTCAATCCTCGCTGATTATCCTCTAGGTAGGGTTTCGTCGCCGGCTTCTCCCAAGCTGACCCATGCATGGGATCCTATCTGCGCAAATCCCCGCCTCAATAGACACTTCTCCTTCATTCGTACCTGTTCGCAAGCGCCGCCTCCTCCTCGACTGTAGTGTTGTCTCTACGCTCACCGTCTCCGCCCCAGTCGGCCGCCGCTCCCCGCCGCCGCCCATGACCCGCGCGCGACATTCCCGCGGCTACCAGAACGCTGCATGTACACGCCGCCCCCAGCCACCCAGTACCTCCCGCCCTGGCGCGCACGACGATCGCGCTGCGTACCCGTACGACCGCCGGTGGTACGTGCCCTACCCACTTACTCAGCGCGCCGATGGCCCGCCGCATGGCAGCGCCCGGGTGGGGCGGGCCTGACGACGCCGAAGCTCATCGATCGCGTGCGGAGGAGTGCTTCAATTGCTGCACGACGGATACGAGCTCGTGACGGAGGAGTAACCCTAGTCCCGGAAAGTGGTGGTGTCTCTAGTTTACCTTTCCCCTTCTCACTTTCTTTTCTTTTGCTGAATGCTGACGACGCCCGCAGCTGTGTAACAACTACGGCCTCTTCGACCGCACGCACTCGCGCCACGCCGGAGCCATTTCCCCAAGGTGGGTCGCTCGCTTCGTTGACGCTCCACTCTGCTCCCGCCGGTCCAGTGAGCTTTTATTCTTTCTCCCCTTGTCTTTTTTTCGTGTCGTTCCCTTTTTGGGAAGCGTCACCACAGTGTTGACCCTGCGATGTGTGCGCGGCATCCACGTCGCCGCTAGCCGTTCTCATCGTCGCCTTTCTTCCTTCCATCTTTTTGTCTCATTCCTTTTTCTATCCTTTTCGTCCTTCATCAATCACCCATATTACTCCTCCCTGTTTTGCAGCCCACTCCCCAGCGCAGACGGCAACGGCAGCTTGACCCTCTGCTGCTCGCCACCCCACCTACGTGCGGGTGAGCACTCCCATCTTTATTCACTGCGCCACGGCGCACGGCGCGGTCGTCAAGGCCGTTGCTATGCAAATGGGAGGGAGGGCCGACGAACACATGCGTCGTTAGTCACAGCATCAGCCAGCAGCGGTGGAATGCTTCCCCGCTCGTGCCACTTGCTATTGATTCGTGCCTGCGTCGACAAGCGGATGCGTGGCGAGTAGCGGGTGCAGGACGTCGCTGAACACCGCGACCGACTTCTGCTCGAAGCGGTGCCTTGAGTCTTGGTCTCCTCGGACTACATCGACGCAGGAGCACCTCACACGCCGAGCGCTTCCGCGCACCGCACGGTAGCACATTGTGGCGCCTCCGCATCGCAGCTATGACGCTGCCGTTCCCATTAATGTCTTTCGTCATCATTCCCCCTTCGCTACTTTTCATCGCCATCCGACCAACGCCCGACACCCATGCTTCTTGTTCAGGAGTCTGGCGCGCATCAACACCCGCGTGCGTGCGTCTCAGCGGCCAATCTCAGCCTCAGGGGTGCTGCGTTCTAGTAGAATGCGCGATAACACATGCATCCCGATACCAGGCGCACAGCCGCGGCGTGCTCACCAGCTGCAGCGGCGGTTTCTGCTCCGTCCTCGTTTCCCTGCGCAGCGCGGCCTGATTCTGTGGTTTCCCCGTTACCGCCCACCGCGCCCCGCAGGGCTCACCAGTCCCACCTTCCGTACCCGCAGCACGCTCAGCCGTTTCCCATCGCGTACTCCCGCGTACCATCGCGTACCCCGCCTCCAGTCTTCCCCCTCGCTACACGGTCGTTTCCCATCGCTGGCGTCGCCCTCGTCGCCTCCTCATGCGCTCCGTCCGACCGTGCTCACCGCAGTAGCTCCCTCACCAATCGCCGCCCACCCTTGAAACCACACCCACGGCATCCGCCATTTCCTCCCCGAAGACTCTTCCTCCACCGACCCCTCTGCTCGACGCTGGTGCCCATTTACCTCCCACGACCCATGCACGCCCAATGCCACTGGACTGCCCTCACGCAGTATGAGTACGACGCACGCTGCGCATCTCGATTCAAGATCCACGTTATGGGCCCTGCGCACTCGAATAACACACCTCCCCGCTTCGAGACACGCTCATGCGGCGCGCGCTGCTACATCCGACCCGCCCATCGTCCCCGGGAACGCGCACCCGCACCGGGTTCCGCTGCACGCAGGTGCGACTCCGACACCACGGACCCTTTGGGCCAGCTCACGTATATACTGTCATACCTCGTTCTTTATGGCACGTTAGTTTGATTATTGAGTACGATATTCCATATTTATTGATTTCTTTCTGTATTACCGTCGGTCACCGAGTCCCTCTGTGAATCAAAGCTTGAAGTGGAAGCCTGGAAAACGGCTCTTGCGTGAGGCCTTATTTGTATCAGTTATTTCTCCAGG